>CM068382.1:7452184-7949684 GCA_034770075.1 Aralia elata
AGCCCATCCCACTTCCCTCCTCATCTCCTCCGTTAGCCGAGCCACCCAATATGTCGCCTTGCATTCATTCCATGACCACTCGAGCTCGAAATAACATTTTTAAGCCTAACCCCAAGTATTCGAATGTTACCACCAAACACAGCCTCCCCACTTCACTTGAGCCAACTTGTGTCACACAGGCCTTACGTGATCCTAAATGGTGTAGTGTCATGTCAGAAGAGTTTAATGCTTTGCTCCACAATGGTACATGGACTCTTGTTCCCTCTCACTCCTCACAAAATCTCATTGGTTGCAAATGAGTGTTCCGTGTTAAATGGAAATCGGATGGTACACTTGATCGTTACAAAGCTGGACTAGTTGCAAAAGGTTTTCATCAACGTCCATGCATTGACTATACTGAAACATTTAGCCCGGTTGTCAAACCCACTACAATTCGGACTGTACTTAGTCTCGCTCTCCAACATAATTGGCAAATTCGTCAACTGGACGTAAACAATGCCTTCGTCCATGGCTCACTTTCGAAGGAGGTATATATGTCTCAACCACTGAGGTTCACTGATCCGATGTTTCCCTCTCATGTCTGCAAGCTTAGGCGCGCCATTTATGGCCTTAAGCAAGCTCCTCGTGCCTGGTACCATGAGCTTAGTTCCTCTTTGCTCTCCTATGGGTTCATAAATGCCAAATCTGGCCCATCTCTATTTATTTATACTTGCAAAGATATCATTATCTACTTCCTTGTATATGTTGATGACCTTATTGTTACAGGAAGTCATGCTAGTCACATATCTCGTTTCATTAGTGCTCTCTCCTAGTGTTTCTCTGTTAAAGACTTGGGATTCCTTCACTATTACCTTGGTGTTGAGGTCATTTCCACTACTCATGGCCTATTTCTTACTCAACAAAAATACATTCGTGATCTTCTTGTTCGGACTCACATGGATGGTGCCAAGGAGGTTAGCACTCCACTTCCCACCACTGACTCACTTGTCCTTCACGATGGTTCGGCTCCAGCTGATGCAACCAACTATCGTAGCGTAATTGATGCCTTACAGTATCTTAATCTAACACGTCCGGACATCTCTTTTGCTGTAAATAAACTATCTCAATTTATGCACAATCCTACTGAAATACATTGGGCAGCCGCCCAGCGCTTACTTCGCTATCTCAAAAGTGTCATTTTTCATTGTTTATTTCTTCGGCGAAATATGCCCTCATCTCTCCATGCATACTCCGATGCTGACTGGGCAGGTAATCGGAACAAAAAGTGGAAAGAAAACTGGTTATGGAGCTTGAACTAGAATTAGAATCACATGTTGAATTATCATGATCATTATTGCATGAGAAACTTTTTAGGTTTTGTCAGTTTAATTTGACCTTTTACATTTTGTTTCATGAAAGAAATCCTTCAAAGAAGAAACACTCATCTTGTATGATAAGTCTTACATGTCAGATTCATAAAATTTCTGTTTTGAACGAAGTATTCTTTTCTAATTTTTTTGAACTCATTTTTCTCGACATTAAGTTTACGAACCAAACCCTAAGGGGTTGATCTGGTGGTCAAAGAGGTTTGCTCCCTACCTTGACTTCTTGGGTTCAAACCTTGGAGCAGCACCCAGGAAAAAATCTCTTAAATATACCAGACTGATGTGGGAGGTGCACCCTTAAGATTGTCCGACATTATTAGAAAATAGGTCTATAGCAAGGGTCGCTGATTGTAGCTATAGGCCTGATGACCGTCGCTAAAGGTCTTACTGATGGTTGCTGATCCTCGTTTTAGGTAGTGTCGCTAAAGACTTTAGCTACGGTCCTATGGGTTTTTAGCGACGGTTGCAGCCGTAGCTATAGCTTATGCTAGAAGCATGTTTTTGCTCTATGTCGACGGTCACTAGAAGCTATTACAACAACCATTACCCATGGTCGCTGATCCTCGCTTTAGGTCGCGTTGCTAAAGGCTTTAGCTACAGTCTTATGGGTTTTTAACGACGGTTGCGACCGTAGCTATAGCTTAAAATAAAAAAAATATATTATTAGAAATCTAAACATCACCAATCAGGACACACTATCTGGAATATGAGAATTATAATAATTAATGAAAACTAAAAATATAAATAAGATATGGTACATAACAAAATGCTAAACTATTTTAATGGCCTCCAAGATCGAGAGAACAATTATTTCTTTTCAGCATCATCTTCAATAGTATATTGTCAACTGCAAACACAATATATATATATATATATATATAGTCCGGATCCAGTCCGGGATCCCGGACTTTGCTAAATTACGGACTTTTTTTTTTTTTTTTTTGCTTTTTTTTTAAAACAGCTAAAAAAAAAATTATGGAACTGAAATTTTTACATAATACAATGTTTTGGGCGTGATTTGGATACATATAACAAATCATGTATGTACAGTCTGCGCAGACTGTACATACATGTTTTGTTATATGTATCCAAATCACGTCCAAAACATTGTATTATGTAAAAATTTCAGTTCCATAATTATTATTTTTTTTTAGTTGTTTTAAAAAAAAAAGCAAAAAAAAAAAAAAAAAGGTCCGGATTTTGTTAAAATCCGGGATCCAGGACTGGATCCCCCGTCTATATATATATATATATATATATATATATATATATATATATATATATATATATATATATATATAAGACTATAATCTAACCAGTGCAACTAAAATATAGAGAATATTATAAACATGGAATGCTTACATACAGTGATAAAAGAGCCACCTCTCACTAGGCCTTTAGTCCCATCCATAACATAGTCCTCACCAAATATATTACGCTCGGTTCTTATACCTATTTAACAGGATGCAATTGCAGCATCAAGAATTAATTAATCTGAGCATACATTCAAAAATTTCTCTATGTCCTGCATCATATATTTTACTCTATGTCCTGCAGTTTACGCTAATAAAAGTAGTAACTGAATTAAAAGTTCAATCATTATACCATTGTATACATTCCTACCTCTATTTTAGTAGGTTCCAACATATAAGCTGTATAACATGTCCAGGGCCGGCCCTGAGCCAGGGTGAGCTGGGCGACCGCCCAGGGCCCAAAATTGAAGAGGGCCCAAAAATTAATTATAAGGTTATGTATATATATGTAATTTAGTGTTTTTTATACTCAAGCATTAGTGGTCCAATGGTAGAACATTATTATATTAAAGCAGAGACCTGAGTTCGAGCCTTTCTTGGTGCACTTTTCTTTCCATTTTTTTTACTAACAGTCCAAAAAGAATTTGTAAATATATAATTAAGAAAAAAAATTAAACGAAATTGCTTTTGTAAGAGGAGGATGTAATGTTATAATTAATAATGTTAAAATGATAATTATATAATATAAAATTATCGCTAAATATATATTTATTTTACCAATATAATTTATATTGGTAAAATAAATATATATTTAGCGATAATTTTATATTTATTTTAATAACATGTCAATATAATTGTTGCTATGACATTTTTAATAATTTTTTTAATTTATTTTTTTTATCAAAAACACTTTTAGAATTGTTAATATGAAACATTGTTTTAATTATATTGTGAAATTTTTTTTGTCAAACCTTTATATTAAAACAAGTGTTTCATTTCAACACGCTACGAACCCGCGTCAAACTAAAAAAAAATAAAAAAAACAAAAAGTATTTAAAAAAAAATTTCGGGGCCGTTGCCCCCGAACCCCCACTAAATTTCTTAAATTCGCCGATGGGCACACTCGGAGATATTTCGCCCTGGGCCTTAAAATACCCAGGACCGGCCCTAAACATGTCAAAGTCAGACTTTCACTTTTTTATATACTAAGAAGGAATAGTAAATATTTAAACCAAACTCAGTATACATACAACAATATGTAACATATGTTGTAGTAAAAAATTAGTCAACTTTTTGAATATCATCTAGTTTTCTCTTTCACAAGTTCGGACTGAATTAAACATATTAAAATAAAAAACTCGCATGTACTTTGTAAATGGAGCAGCTACAGCCACTAGGAGCATCATGAACACCTGCAAGAATTCAGATCCACAGTGAAAGGAGATGTATAAAAAGAATCATTAGAAATGAAAATAAAGTTGAACAAACGTAAAATTGGAATGAGAAGCATCTACAAGAGATGAAAACCATACAGAAATTTTAAGAAAATATCAAACTTAAAAAACCAAATTATATCCTAGGATTAGGCTTTGAAGGAGATGCACAAACCCATGCAGTTTTGCAGTATACATGCCAATATGTGAACAAACAAAAACCACTGGTACTAATGAAAAATGTTCAAGTCATTTAACCTTCATTTTTAGATATTGCACTGTTTTCCCATTCTATATAAAAGAAACTAAATAGTTGACAACTTGACATGGGAGTACTTAGAGATTACAAAATTACTATACTAACTCAATCATGAAAGGAATTTTTCTTTCTTTATTTTTTTTGCTACACCACCTCTCTTTGTTCAAAAGATTAAGTACTAAAATTAAGTGAACAGAGGATTAGATTAGGTAACCCAAAGAAAAATATGCAATGATAAAGTAAAAAATTTAAACTACCCACCAAGAGAAAGTGTAACATAAAAACGGAACAAACTAGCCATATTTTAAACTTCAACTGACTAGCTCTATCTATTTATTTAAAACTATTTATTATGAATAAATTAGCTCTTGCATGAGCACTTAATAGTATAAAAGCATAGACATAACCCTCAGATTATTAAATATAATGACAATTCGATTGTGTGTATGTATTTGTTTGACTGCTCTATGAAGCCCATCTAACTAAATTTAAAAATCAATTAAAGCTCAGGTAAGCTCTACTAACACTTCATATGTCTAAAACTCAAAAGGCTCCTCATCACCATCAGGTGCTACTCAAAATCTTACACTACTCCTATCCCAATATTTACAAAACCATGCTTTTACAATAGAATTGCCAAATTATATCCTAGGATTAGGCTTTGAAGGAGATGCACAAACCCATGCAGTTTTGCAATATACATGCCAATATGTGAACAAAGAAAAACCACTGGTACTAATGAAAAATGTTCAAGTCATTTAACCTTCATTTTTAGATATTGCACTGTTTTCCCATTCTATATAAAAGAAACTAAATAGTTGACAACTTGACATGGGAGTACTTAGAGATTACAAAATTACTATACTAACTCAATCATGTAAGGAATTTTTCTTTCTTTATTTTTTTTGCTACACCACCTCTCTTTGTTCAAAAGATTAAGTACTAAAATTAAGTGAACAGAGGATTAGATTAGGTAACCCAAAGAAAAATATGCAATGATAAAGTAAAAAATTTAAACTACCCACCAAGAGAAAGTGTAACACAAAAACGGAACAAACTAGCCATATTTTAAACTTCAACTGACTAGCTCTATCTATTTATTTAAAACTATTTATTATGAATAAATTAGATCTTGCATGAGCACTTAATAGTATAAAAGCATAGACATAACCCTCAGATTATTAAATATAATGACAATTCGATTGTGTGCATGTATTTGTTTGACTGCTCTATGAAGCCCATCTAACTAAATTTAAAAATCAATTAAAGCTCAGGTAAGCTCTACTAACACCTTCATATGTCTAAAACTCAAAAGGCTCCTCATCACCATCAGGTGCTACTCAAAATCTTACACTACTCCTATCCCAATATTTACAAAACCATGCTTTTACAATAGAATTGCCAACTTATTTAACCCCCCCATTCAATTAAAATAATAAACTGATATTTAGATAAAAGTTGGATGAAGTCACTTTTCATCAAGGGTGATTCAGAACATTATGTCTCTTTTTGTCTATTTCAAAAAGTTAACTCTTTATTACACAAAATAGAAAGATGAATTTGGGACAGAGAAGAACATTATAGACCTAACCCCCAATTACAATCATTATCACATTAGCATACCTCCTTAATTTATAATTTTCAATATATAACATAAGCCAATTTAGAAATGACTTATCAAAGTAATTAAATCAAACCAATTACTGAATTTCACATTATATAAATCAATCTAACACACACACACACACACACACAAGAAAATATAGAATATTGATATGCAATTGGGGCAGAAATAGCTCAGCTCGACACTATGATACTTGAAAGCTTGAGGACATAACCGAGACCATCATTAGATAGAAGAATCTTCGGTGTGAGCTTTGGTCTAGATCTAGGAACTTTCTCGGTTTCTCGATAGACTTTGAAGCATCACCACCGATACGAGTATCCTCGGCCTTGACAATATAAACTCCTTCTGTAACTATAGAGTTTCAATATATATTCTCTTTTACAATCAATTCTAAACGGAGCAAGAAACAAAACAAATTAAAGAAATAAAAACAAAACCTGTTTACATTAGAATAACATAGCTACAAATGGCAAAAATGCCACCGTCTGCAGAGGATTAGAAGCTCAATGAATTGTTCTCTAATAAGCATAACAAATATAAAGAAGAAAACCCTTACAAATTACTCCATCTCATAAGTAGAACCCACACAAGATTTAAGCTTTGCCCTTTTCTAAGTCGAAGAAAACCCTTATAATTTACTTAAAAACATTAACATGACATTTTAAGCAGTGAAGCATGCTCTTAGATGTGAAGTGTATGTCTGAGAGAATGAGAGAGAGAGAGGGAGAGAGAAAACAAACCTGTTTTGCGACCAATTGGTGACGTCGCCACTAGATTTGGTGATTTGGCCTCAAAAACCTTCATTCTATGGCGATTTGGCCTTAAGAACCCTAATCCATATGACAAAATTGGTCATAGAAACCCTTGATTGAGAGGAGAAAACCCTTACGATTATTTTAGAGGGAGGAGGAGATTTACAATTATATGTTAGAGAGAGAGAGGAGGAGATGTGAGATTATGAGAAAGTAGATACAGATTGAATGTGAATCGTGATTTGGGGATGGAAAAAGAAGAGGGAAGGTAAATAATGAGAAGCTAATGAAATGTAAAACAAAATGGAAAAAAGTATCAAAATGAGTCTAAACTAGCGGTCTTATGTATGACGCTTTTTCCAATCTATTTCTACGGCCAACACGAGCATAGCTATAGGGACCTATAGCTATGTTTTTGCCTCGGCCGTAGCTATAGGTCGTAACAATAGGTCAATTTTCTTATAGTATGAGGAGGGATTTAGTCTCACTTGATGCGTAAACGAATCCGAGAATACCTTTACTGTTCAAAAAAAAAAGAATTTACGAACCCTATTTGGATTTATATGATGCTTCCTTAACAATATTGTTGTGGATTCATGACCAGTAAAACCTTGACTAAAAATTTTTCTCTAGTTCTTGTTGAAGAAGAGAGAAGGCTGATGAAATACTATAATTTTCCCACTTATTGATGAAATACTATAATTCACCACTATAATTCACCCACGAGGAATTAATTAATTTAATTAATTGTACATATATAAACACTAAACACTATGGTTGGGTTGGCCTGGACTTCAAAAGAGAGCTTATTATGAAACCTAAACACCATATTCTGTCCATAACTTACTACAGAAAGGTTCAAACAAGAAACAACTAGAAATATATTCCACAATATGAGAGCTTATATGCTTTACAAATTAGACTTCATAAGTTACGGTACACAAGATTGGTATTGTTCTAAAACTTTTCCAATTGTGCAAAAAAATTATAAATAAAATAAAAAATCACCGCCTAGGAAATCCGTTTGCTTTATTCTTCACTAATTTGTTTCCCATCATACTTGATCATGCCATGAAATATTCATCTTCTAACCCAAAAATAAGGCACAATTAAGTCTACTGGAGATCCGGGTTGAGACTTGTATTTTTTAACTGTTTGAATACTGAAAAATCTGACTACCAAAAAACTGAAAGCACGAGTCCACGTTCAAAGATCTGAACTCGTGCTTCACTCAGTATTCAAGCACGCACGTTAAGATAGAGTAATCATACCTCTTCTCTCTCACCCTATAGTTACAAATGCCAAAAAATTAAAACCAGGAAAACCAAAGCCAGAAGAATTGTAGTTGCGATCAAGAAAATTGCACTTCCTCCCCTCCTCTGCATTCCCTCTCGTCTCTCTCTTCTCATATTCACATACTTTCTATATCTTTCTGTCTCCTCTCCTCTCTTTTCCTTCTTTCTCTTCCCACTCCTTACAGCCTCCTGCAAAATTCCCAAACTATCCTTCACACTCAAGCAATTACTATCCATGTCCAGCACTTGCAAGTTTACCTTCCTCAAATGTAATTCCCCTCCTTCCTTCCACACAAGCTTTACTACAATTCTAAACTCCATCAACGTAGACATTCCATCCCCGCAATCACCGGCCACCATCGTCGCGTATTTTACCTCTATATCGCCGCCAATCCAGTGAGGCCTGACTGTAACAGGCCTCAGACTAGACACGTTGGCGGCCCGCTTTTGCGTTGGATCGATAATGATCCAACTTAACGTCATGTTTTCTTGTAGATCTGATAAATATACTTCCTCATCATCTTCATATTTCACTGGCATCCTCACAGATTCCTTTTGGTCTAGTAGCTCAACCCGAAAAATGGAATCAAAGAAATCATTGGTGCCTGTATTTGTGAAATTAACTTTTGAATATACTAGCTTGTTTTTGTAATGTATATCGACGGCTGAGATCAGCTCAGACGTCTGCAGTTTTGTACTGCAGGGACCACGGCGACAGCAATTTCTGTGGTCGCTGTGGTGGAGGACGAGGAAGGAGTCGGAGAAGAATGAGCGGTGACCGCCGGGGAAAGTGGAGATGGTTTGTTGGACACGTGGATGTTTGGTTGAGGTCCACGTGGAGTTGCATATGTCAGTCCAGACCTTTTCGTTCATGCAGATTGAACGCAACGCCGGCGAAGCGCAGGCGGTGGAGGCGAGAGTTGGGCCGTCGAGCCTTGTTAAGATGTGAGTTTCGATGATCTCTGGGTGGATGTCGGTGACTGCCGTGCGTCTTTCGGCATGGTTGGAAGATTTTAAAGCCATTTTGTGTAGAGTATTTTTTTGATGCGCCTCGTGGTTGTGTTTTTGTAGGACAGTAATCGTGTGGCGTGTATATACATGTATATATATGAATACACGTTTAGACAGAAAAATAAATAAAAGCACGTATAGGGTAAGTACCTTCTACGTAGCACGTATTTGTTGACTAATTAAGCGTGTACTGTATTTGTTTGTTTATTATGTGATATTTTGTTTTGTCAGTAATTTTAACAAAAACCGCACATGCTAAACGATAAGATTGGGTAATTGTTTAATTTCTTTGTTTTGAATATAATTAATGGTTAATACTTTATTTGTTTCAAAATTAAATATATAATTTGTTTTAATTTAATATTTAAATACACCACCTTTAGCCAAAAAGAAAAGAAAAGGATCCATACAAGATTACAAGATAGCACTTAGTTGTTGACTAATTGTTTACTTTATATGTTTGTTTATTAAGAAATGTTTTGTTTTGTCATTATTCATGTGATCCTTAATAACATAAAAGAGTTTACTTACAAAAACAAGAACATATATATAAAGCTGCACATGCAAAACGTACGTTAAGAAGGATAAATGGTTAATGTAAACATAAATATTACGGAAGGAGACAATAACGATTGTGAAAGATTTGCTATCTCAACTATATATTAATTAGAACTTTGTCAACGTCCAAAAGTGCAGAATAACTCGTTTCTCTTATTTGATCGGTTCCTTTGTTCAAAAACATACTTCTCTAAAACAATCTCTCTGTCAACCAGCGTAGCTTGACTCCTCACATCATACCCTGGGTATTTCTCATCACATCTATCAACCTAGAGGTGTTAATCAGCATCTAATTATGTTATTTGAAACTAGTTGTCTAGAGAAAAATAGAAAAATAAAAGATATTTTAGTAGACCTTTTATAGAAGTAGAATGCCAAAAGGCTTGTGTTTCATGAGTATGGTATGAATTAAGTATAATGGACGTAAATAATTTATTGAGCAAGTAGTGGAATCTTTTTGTAGACTCTTGGATGACTCTTTACAAGAGATATTGAAGAGTGTGGGCGACTTGATGGACTTGACAGAAGCTCTTGATGATCAAACAAGAGAGATATTAAATAGGATGACTCGTCAACTAGAAGAAGGTGAAGAACTAATACTCAAAAAGAATATGGTTAAATTAAGTCCAAGGGGGAGTCTGGTGTCGATGTGGATGGAAAGATCACGTGTTAAAAGAGAGATTGTTGAGATACCGCGTGATAGTGAAGTCTCACATCGAAACACAAGCAGAAAAATTGAAGATATATAATACTCTAATGGACTATAAACCTAATAGGTTAACCTTTTAAATCAAGATGTGTTTTCAGATGAGTATATATCGGTTGGATATTCCTAACTACATGGGTCGGATATTTTCAACATATAAGTACTACATGGGTCGGATATTTTCACATATAAGTACTACATGCTTGAAATCAACATGTCCAAGATGGACATAGTAAATTTAAATGAATAAGCATTACTTGATATCAATACATGAGATGAGACATGAAAAAAGAAGGGAAAATCTTAATTCCGGACAATCACAATCAGCTTGGTCAGTGCCATAGTAAAGAGCTCCTTGCTTTGGTCATATATACTCCATTAGTTGACAATTTTTCTTACCCATCAGCACATAATTTTGCATTTTTTAATTTTTATTTTTTTATTTTAATGTTCAGAAACACTCCATTATTTACTAATACTACTGAGAGTTTTCAGAACTTAAACATGATTTATAACCACCGTTTGGACATTTTGTACTAAAGTTTTTCTTGGATTATTATTTTTCGATTACTTATAAAATTGGCTTGGATTGGTTTGAATTTTCTGATTGATTGGGATTTACTTGCTAGCAATAAGGTATGATTAGCAATTTTCATCCCCTCAACAAAAGTGTGCACAAAACTGACCATGCGAAAACAAATTCTATATATTGACCATACCCATTAGAAACAAATATAGGGTGAGAACAAATGTGAAAGCTTACTTAATTAGTAAACTCTAAATATATAGTAATAGGTACGAATATAGTGTGAGAACAAATGTGAAAGCTTACTTAATTAGTAAACTCTAAATATATAGTACTAGGTACGATATCCAGAAGTGTAATTAGAAACCAACATTTACTGTACTAATAGGCAGGTAGCTTTCTAAGCCTGGCAACTTGGAAATAAATATGATAAAGTAGGTGCCATTTAATATATAATTCACAAAACTTAAGAAATAAGTACATGGATCCACATATCAAAGTTTTACTTTGGGGAATGATATTTGTTTTGCAGTTTTTACTATATCTGGGGTGAATTATAATTATTAATACACGTAGTACAATTGTAATGTACAATTTGTGCTAGAATTGTTGAAATTGCTCCGGAAATATCAACTCGCTTTACATTTTTTATAGATTTGAATTGAGATATTCTGTCCAAGAGTTGGAATTTATTACATAAAATTGAAAGTTCAACCAACAATTAAAATAAAGGTAAAACAAACCATGAAAACCAAAACCAGAAAAATGGTAGCTTCCGTCGAGAAGGGTGCACTTCTTCTCCTCTTCGACTTTCCCTGTCTTCTCTCTCTTTTCATATCCACATATTTTCTATGCCTCTCACTCTCCTCTCCTTTCTTTCCCTTCTTTCTCTTCCCATTCTGTATCCTGCAAAATACCCAAACTGTCCTTCCCGCTCAAGCAATTACCGTCCATGTCCAGCACTTGCAAGTTTACCTTCCTCAACTCTAACTCCCCTCCTCCCTTCCATGCCAGCTTCACTACTATTCTTAATTCTACCAACTCCGACATGCCAGCCTGGTAATCACTGGCCACCATTGTTGCGTATTTCACCTCTATATCACCGTCCACCCAGTGTGGCCTGACAGTAACTGGCCTCAAACTTGACACATTGGCGGCCGGCTTTTGCATTGGGTCGATAACAATCCAGCTTAAGGTCATGTATTCTTTCAGATCCGACAAATATACGTCCTCCTCAACTTCATATTTCACCGGCATCTTCACTGATTCTTTTTCACCAATTAACTCGACCCGGAAAGTGGAATCATAGAAAGCATCTTTTCCCGTATTTGTGACAATATCAACTTTTGAATATACTAGCTTGTTTTTGTAATGTATATCCACGGCTGATATTAGCTCAGATGTCTGTAGGTTTTTGTAATGTATATCCACGGCTGATATTAGCTCAGATGTCTGTAGTACTGGAGTTCTGCAATTACCACAGCCACGGCAGTTTCTGCCGTCGCCGTGGTGGAGGACGGGGAACGAGTCGGAGAAGAATGAGCGGTAACCGCCAGGGAAGGCAGAGATGGTGTCTCGAACACGTGGATGCTTGGTTGAATTCCACGTGGAGTTGCAGATGTCACTCCATACATTTTCGTTCATGCACATAGCATGCAATAGCGGCGAAGCCAAGGCCGTGGAGGCGAGGGTTGGGCCATTAAGCCGGGTTAAGATATGGGTCTCAATAATCTCTGGATGGATATCTGTTATTGATGTGGATCCTACGCAATTTTTGGAAGCCATTTGTACTTGATGAGTATGTTTTGCGGCTGCTAATGAAGGGGAACCTTTGGTTGTATTTTATGTAAGCCAAAAAACCTTGTGGCATGAATAATTTAATAATTCAAGCCATGTGGCGTGGATAATTTAATATTTCAATACATGTTTAGTAAAAAGTTATACGGTTGTTCGCATTTGTTGAATAGGCTTGTATTTGTTTGTTTGCGAGTATTTTGTTTGGTCGGTTATCATGTGCTTATTAATTAAGCATTTGTTGAATAGGCTTATTAAGCATTTGTTTTATAGGCTTGTATTGGTTTGTTTACTAGTATTTTGTTTGGCGGTTATCATGTGCTTATTAAGCAATAAATGCTTAATGTGTAGCAGAATTGAATGATTCATCCTACATTAGCAACGTATATTGGCTAGTTAGATCACCTCCTTATCTAAAATATTAATTTATTATATGTTGAGGTTTCACCATACTTATTAACTCATCTACACTTTTGAATTTATCCGATGTGGAATTCATGTAAAATATCCCAACAATCTCCACATTTTCACTTGAATACACATCATGTACAAGTATCATACTAGAGTAGTTACCATTGAGCACACCTTCTTTGAGTCCTTCAAGAGCCCTGCTCGACTTTAATACTACTCCACCACTCTTGAGGCAAACGTGGGAATACAATCTTTGTGACGCCCGCAAATTCGGGTACTTCAAACCCGTACTTGGTGCAACACGATACTATTCATTCAACTGCTTAATAAAATAAATAATTAAAAAGATCATCAGAGTTTGCTAATCCCAGGTACGAAGACCTTTAAGTACTTATTACATAATAGATAATGTATTATCAAATACAAAACAACTATTACAATTAGCAACTTCTAATTACTCCTGCAGCTTTTCTTTGCCCTTGTCCTTGACGGATCCTTCTATTCGCTCAAGTTTAACTGAAAACATTTAATTTCAAGCAAGAATGAGCATTCGAGTGCTCAACAAGTAACAATCAAACAATAAATCATGTGAAAGAGGTAAATATTTTCTTTGAAGGAATCTTCTACAACGGAACAATAGTTGTGAAGTACTGAAACAATTCAGAACAGTATATTAAATCATTTAAACTTTTGAAACTACATATTGACCATAGATGCTGAGTGGTCCAATGACCATGAACGTTATTTTTCAAGTTTCTGAAAAGGTTTCATCAGAAATTCATCTGTGAACCGGCTGACTTACGGGCACGGTGGGTGATCAGCCCTTTATGCCCTGCGTTGATCAACACTCCATACGATATGCTCACTGCCATTAGGCACAATAAAAGTTTCCCAAATAAGGGATGTTCATTCTCAACTTTGGATTCCAGACCAAAACAACCTGATCGGAAAACTCTACCTAATCTCAATAACATTTTAGAACTTTGATAGACATAGGAATATCAGTCTAGCCGTAACAAAGGCTTAGACTTGTCATTTTAAACAATTCATTAGAACGAGAAACATCATAACCTTATAAATCTCGAAGATAACATGGAAAATTGGCAATTTTAGAAAGCTGGTGAAACATGAAGTATAAACTTAGAACATTTGGTGTCAATGAACGAAACCTGTTCACGTATAAGAAGAATACAGGATGCTTGTAACAATAGTCAGATTGTACAAGTTAGGGAAACTTGTACAAATAGTCGAATATAGATAAACTATAACAATAACTGAGTTGAATATACTTGATGAATACAGAGTAATTTCATAACAGAAAGTTTAAAGAATCTTGTTCAAATATGAAGAATAAAGAAATTTAAGATGCTTGAAACAACATCTGGATTGAACAAGTTAGGAAACTCGTATAAATATTTGAATATATATAGCTTGCACAACAATAACTGAATTGAAGATATTTGCCGAACAAAGAGTAGGATCCAAATATTTGCTTAATATAAATTTATAAAAGAAACTTGTCCAACAAAGAGTAGGGTTAGATACTTGCCTCTTGTGTTGTTTAAGATACTTGACGTTAATCGCCTTTTGAGAGTCCTACATATTTAACACACATAGACATACTAATTAGTCACCAATAGACTATCATGTATTGGTTTGAACTTAATTTAGTTCTTATTTTGTAATGTCCGCATTTTATTAGTTAGTTAATGCGAGTTATCCTTACTAACTTTATTTGGTGTCGCGATGTATGAAAATGACACGACTCATAAACTTCTTTCTTCAATGATTTACTTCCATTACATTCAATGTTATGGTATAAACATACTAAGTATATATATATATATATATATATATATATTAAATAAAGTATGTTTATAAATTTAACTTATTTATTAAATTAGTAATTTACTATATTTTAAATAATTTCATGCTCAAAATGTTTTAAAATAGCTTTAGTAATATCAATACATGAATACATCATGCATTCGTACATAAACTTAAGTTTACATAGCGAATTCTAATTTATTTCATGTATTGAATGTATTTATAATTATATATATTAATATATTATTTTATGTATACGTATTAATTTAATTCTATTTTTCATGAGCTATAGACTCAAAATCATCAAAACAGTGCACAACAATGCTAACTAGCTGCTCTCTAACTGCCTGGTCGCTGTAGAGCAGCACAACCAGCAGCGCGCTGTGTGCGGCTGCTGCTGCCTACAGCAGCTGCTAGGCCCATCGCCCATGCTTCACGACGCCTACTTTGCAATTTAATAACTTCTAAACCACGACTCCGATTATGATGAATTTTTAATATGTTATAGACGGTATGGTAGGGTATGTTTTTAAAAATATAAGCCACTCATTTTGGACATCTTAGGCTGTTCAAAACAGGTCTCAAAAGTGCTCTGCCACCACTGTTTTCAACATATTGTTTCCTTTAGAAAATACGTTTCCCACTTAATTTAATTTATACAAAACATTAAATTAGTTACACATATCATACTTATACACATCCTTAATTTCAACTTCACTGAATTTCAATTTTTTAGCAAAACAGTCCCTATTGGGACTTTTAACAAACATGATACGTGCGTTACATTTTGGACAGATTTCATAGGCTTTAGTTTATGTTTACCACTAAAATTTCCCTCCTTATTACTCCGCACAACAACAACTAAGCTCCTTCTTTCTAATTCATCAATTACCAACTGATTTCACAATGCATTCGCTAATAAACTAACTAGTTTATATAAACTTTATACCAATTTAGTAAAAACATAATGAAAGTGAATGTATTACCTCTTGGGACGAACTCCCTGCTTTTAGTTGAAAATGATTCTTTTTATTGCTATTTCTCGCCTTCAATTATTGTTGTTTGCTGAGTTCTTTCAACATGCTGAACAAATTTGGAATTTTGAGAAAGGGAAAGGGATGGTTCGGTTTGGGGCAGCAGGAAGGAAAGGGAAGACTGAGTAGTGACTTGGTTTTATAAAGGTTCTATACTTGCTTCCCAATTCTTCTATAACCTATCAGACAATGGCTTAGTGTAATGTTGTTAGCCTATTAAGAGGACACCTCCTACTTAATAACTTAATAAACTTATGACTCAGTACATGCCCTACTTCTTTAATTCTCGGTCACAGCAACATGGTTTACAAATATTTATATAATATATTATATCTACATTGCTGCATCTTCATTCCACATATATACATAATATATTGTATACATTATATTCCCACTACATATATTATATATTATTCCTATAAAAATAAATTATACAATATTATATACATATATTACATAATACGTTCTTATTACATATATATACTTTATATATGTACTACATACCACAAATATATTATACTTACATATTACACATTCTCATATATATTGTATAATACATACACCAATTAATGTATTAAAGTTATTTAATATTTCCAATAATAATGAAATTAATACATTAAATAAAATAAGACATTTAATGTAACGAACCAACTATATTAAAATAATTAATATTTAGCTATTTTAGTTTAATTCACTTATTTAACGTAACGAACCAGTTAAAATAATTAATATTCAATTAATTATTTTAACTCTCTTATTTAAAATATACAACTAAATTTGTATAATTAAAATAATTATCTCATTCCTTTCATAACTTGTTTTCAAACAATTTAGATACGTAAATTTAATATTTTCACTTAATTAAAATTAAATATCTCCTTCGTCCCATAAATTGTTTTCAACAATTTATAAAATATATAATGTAATATATTTTATCCTTTATTCACATCATAAATGTTTTTCACAAACTTGATGTCAATATACATATAATATAAATATTGCACCTCATATTATTAATATACATTCATTTGAAATAATATTAAATATTATTCCATTATTCCTTTATTATAACATAAATATAACTATCATTATTAATTAAATAAACGTCACTATTATTTATTCATTTCATCTTGTAGCTAATTTAAGCTAACTAAATTTAATAATTATTAAATATAATTCTTCAAATAAATGCATACTTTCACATTTATTATACACATCTAATTCATCACAAAAAATCACAGCACGCAAATATTTATGCAGTCAAACACACTTAACATTCTTGAAATAAGAAATTTATTTATTATTGTCTTATCTCAATAATATCTGAATATCCGGATTGTCGCATTCTTCCCCCTTATAAAGATTCCGTCCCCGGAATCGCAAAATAAACTACTCCCTTATACAGGGTAACTTTTCTCTATTTAATCTTTTTTTTTTTACGTTGCTTGTTCGGCATTTTATTCTGTATAAAATTTTATAAGGCAATATACATATACTCGCGTGATAATGACAATTTAGATGCGAATTCTACTAGAGGCATGCGAATCGTTTCTTCTATCTGCTCGCACAATTTGAGAATGATACGTCATATTCAACCTTAGCTGTGCTTCCATTTGCTTTTGCATGTTCTTCTGGAAATTTAGCGCATAACACGAATCCTGATTCGACATGATCGAAACTGATACTCCATGTTTTGAGAAGATTTCTTTAATATAGAATCTAGCTAATTGGTATAAATTATTCTGTTATCTTAAGTGGCAAGAAATATGCTAATTTCATTAAATAATCTACTATAATTCATATAGCTTCTTATCCTTTCTGCGTAACTGCAAATACTACCACGAAATTTATCGTGATATGCTTTCATTTCCCTTCAATAAATTTGTTAAAACTCAATTTCCTCCTTCAAAAATCCTTTTATTAACGAGTTATATATAAATATTATTTTCTTTCGAACTTATTTCAAATCATTTTAAATTATAGATACTAGTACATACTCATCATAACACATATTTAACTACAAATACTTTTTTATTAATATGCTTTGCTTCTTATAACATATTCCGTTTATAACCTTATAACTTCTGCTATTTACATATCCCATTCCTCTATTACATACAAAATGAGGAAATTAATAATTATTACTCAACTTATACAAAAGTTGGGAGTTACACATTACACACATATGTACATACATACCACCTACTATATCTTATCCTATTTCTTTGAACTTCCTTCACCTGACTTCTTCTTTGGACAACCTCTTGCTTCATGACCTATCACCCCGCATATAAAACATGCACCTTGCTTCAGATTAGGACAATGAGGAGAAATATGCCCTTCTCGTCCACAGTTATAACATATTTTCTGTCCTTTCCTGCATACGCCTTGATGCATTTTTTCACAGTTTGTACATCTTTTTTTCTTTTTATAGTTTCCTTAATTATTTTCAAAAGTTCCTGGATCGCTGTTGTTCAATTTCCTTTTCCTCTTCTCGCTTGAAGCTTTACATGGTATTCTACATTCGGCTCTCATTTTATCAATTTGATCCTCCCACTTATTTCGCTCATCTATTATCTCAATTAATGCCTTATATAAGTGACTGTTTATCAGTCTTTCAACTTCCCACATTTCTTCCAAGGAAAACACCTTATTCTTCAGGTCCTGCACTTCTTCTTCTCTTATTCCTTTTTCTGGCTCTACCTGAGCCTCCTTGGGATTTTCTTCTACTTCTTCAATCAGTTCCATTTCTGGATATTCATCATGATCACTGCTGAGATCTATCCTTGGTTCATTCATTAAAGCTTTCTCAAGATCACTCTCAATATGAGCCTCCATTTTAGCTATTGCCTCGAGTATTGGCTCTGGTGAAATGATTTGCTCCTTGCTCGCGATCTGAGAATCTCCTAGTTCCTTTTCCCCTGTCATCTACACATAGTTAAATAACTCGATTAGTACACAATAAAAGTTATATATATACATAACAAATAAGAGTTTCATTTAAGTTATTTTTATTTCATTTTATGATAAATTTCCTCAATTCATCTCCTTTAAACTCTATTTGAGTTATTTGTTTTCTGACCCTTCTATTTAGCCTAAGGTTAGAGCCTAAGGTATTCCTACCTAAGGTTTCTAACCTACAGCTCTGATACCACCTTGTGACGCCCCCAAATTCGGGTACTTCAAACCCGTACTTGGTGCAACACGATACTATTCATTCAACTGCTTAATAAAATAAATAATTAAAAAGATCATCAGAGTTTGCTAATCCCAGGTACGAAGACCTTTAAGTACTTATTACATAATAGATAATGTATTATCAAATACAAAATAACTATTACAATTAGCAACTTCTAATTACTCTTGCAGCTTTTCTTTGCCCTTGTCCTTGACGGATCCTTCTATTCGCCCAGGTTTAACTGAAAACATTTAATTTCAAGCAAGAATGAGCATTCGAGTGCTCAGCAAGTAACAATCAAACAATAATATCATGTGAAAGAGGTAAATATTTTCTTTGAAGGAATCTTCTACAACGGAACAATAGTTGTGA
Source organism: Aralia elata (assembly GCA_034770075.1). Taxonomy (NCBI): domain Eukaryota; kingdom Viridiplantae; phylum Streptophyta; class Magnoliopsida; order Apiales; family Araliaceae; genus Aralia; species Aralia elata. Next base: position 7,471,585 of record CM068382.1, read on the forward strand.
AGTACTGTAACAATTCAGAACAGTATATTAAATCATTTAAACTTTTGAAACTACATATTGACCATAGATGCTGAGTGGTCCAATGACCATGAACGTTATTTTTCAAGTTTCTGAAAAGGTTTCATTAGAAATTCATCTGTGAACCGGCTAACTTACGGGCACGGTGGGTGATCAGCCCTTTATGCCCTGCGTTGATCAACACTACATACGATATGCTCACTGCCATTAGGCATAATAAAAGTTTCCCAAATAAGGGATGTTCATTCTCAGCTTTGGATTCCAGACCAAAAAACCTGGTCGGAAAACTCTACCTAATCTCAATAACATTTTAGAACTTTGATAGACATAGAAATATCAGTCTAGCCGTAACAAAGGCTTAGACTTGTCATTTTAAACAATTCATTAGAACGAGAAACATCATAACCTTATAAATCTCGAAGATAACATGGAAAATTGGCAATTTTAGAAAGCTGGTGAAACATGAAGTATAAAACTTAGAACATTTGGTGTCAATGAACGAAACCTGTTCACGTATAAGAAGAATACAGGATGCTTGTAACAATAGTAAGATTGTACAAGTTAGGGAAACTTGTACAAATAGTCGAATATAGATAAACTATAACAATAACTGAGTTGAATATACTTGATGAATACAGAGTAATTTCATAACAGAAAGTTTAAAGAATCTTGTTCAAATATGAAGAATAAAGAAATTTAAGATGCTTGAAACAACATCTGGATTGCACAAGTTAGGAAACTCGTATAAATATTTGAATATATATAGCTTGCACAACAATAACTGAATTGAAGATATTTGCCGAACAAAGAGTAAGATCCAAATATTTGCTTAATATAAATTTATAAAAGAAACTTGTCCAACAAAGAGTAGGGTTAGATACTTGCCTCTTGTGTTGTTTAAGATACTTGACGTTAATCGCATTTTGAGAGTCCTACATATTTAACACACATAGACATACTAATTAGTCACCAATAGACTATCATGTATTGGTTTGAACTTAATTTAGTTCTTATTTTGTAATGTCCGCATTTTATTAGTTAGTTAATGCGAGTTATCCTTACTAACTTTATTTGGTGTCGCGATGTATGAAAATGACACGACTCATAAACTTCTTTCTTCAATGATTTACTTCCATTACATTCAATGTTATGGTATAAACATACTAAGTATATATATATATATATATTAAATAAAGTATGTTTATAAATTTAACTTATTTATTAAATTAGTAATTTACTATATTTTAAATAATTTCATGCTCAAAATGTTTTAAAATAGCTTTAGTAATATCAATACATGAATACATCATGCATTCGTACATAAACTTAAGTTTACATAGCGAATTCTAATTTATTTCATGTATTGAATGTATTTATAATTATATATATTAATATATTATTTTATGTATACGTATTAATTTAATTCTATTTTTCATGAGCTATAGACTCAAAATCATCAAAACAGTGCACAACAATGCTAACTAGCTGCTCTCTAACTGCCTGGCCGCTGTAGAGCAGCACAACCAGCAGCGCGCTGTGTGCGGCTGCTGCTGCCTACAGCAGCTGCTAGGCCCATCGCCCATGCTTCACGACGCCTACTTTGCAATTTAATAACTTCTAAACCACGACTCCGATTATGATGAATTTTTAATATGTTATAGACGGTATGGTAGGGTATGTTTTTAAAAATATAAGCCACTCATTTTGGACATCTTAGGCTGTTCAAAACAGGTCTCAAAAGTGCTCTGCCACCACTGTTTTCAACATATTGTTTCCTTTAGAAAATACGTTTCCCACTTAATTTAATTTATACAAAACATTAAATTAGTTACACATATCATACTTATACACATCCTTAATTTCAACTTCACTGAATTTCAATTTTTTAGCAAAACAGTCCCTATTGGGACTTTTAACAAACATGATACGTGCGTTACATTTTGGACAGATTTCATAGGCTTTAGTTTATGTTTACCACTAAAATTTCCCTCCTTATTACTCCGCACAACAACAACTAAGCTCCTTCTTTCTAATTCATCAATTACCAACTGATTTCACAATGCATTCGCTAATAAACTAACTAGTTTATATAAACTTTATACCAATTTAGTAAAAATATAATGAAAGTGAATGTATTACCTCTTGGGACGAACTCCCTGCTTTTAGTTGAAAATGATTCTTTTTATTGCTATTTCTCGCCTTCAATTATTGTTGTTTGCTGAGTTCTTTCAACATGCTGAACAAATTTGGAATTTTGAGAAAGGGAAAGGGATGGTTCGGTTTGGGGCAGCAGGAAGGAAAGGGAAGACTGAGTAGTGACTTGATTTTATAAAGGTTCTATACTTGCTTCCCAATTCTTCTATAACCTATCAGACAATGGCTTAGTGTAATGTTGTTAGCCTATTAAGAGGACACCTCCTACTTAATAACTTAATAAACTTATGACTCAATACATGCCCTACTTCTTTAATTCTCGGTCACAGCAACGTGGTTTACAAATATTTATATAATATATTATATCTACATTGCTGCATCTTCATTCCACATATATACATAATATATTGTATACATTATATTCCCACTACATATATTATATATTATTCCTATAAAAATCTTAATTAAATTATACAATATTATATACATATATTACATAATACGTTCTTATTACATATATATACTTTATATATGTACTACTTACCACAAATATATTATACTTACATATTACACATTCTCATATATATTGTATAATACATACACCAATTAATGTATTAAAGTTATTTAATCTTTCCAATAATAATGAAATTAATACATTAAATAAAATAAGACATTTAATGTAACGAACCAACTATATTAAAATAATTAATATTTAGCTATTTTAGTTTAATTCACTTATTTAACGTAACGAACCAGTTAAAATAATTAATATTCAATTAATTATTTTAACTCTCTTATTTAAAATATACAACTAAATTTGTATAATTAAAATAATTATCTCATTCCTTTCATAACTTGTTTTCAAACAATTTAGATACGTAAATTTAATATTTTCACTTAATTAAAATTAAATATCTCCTTCGTCCCATAAATTGTTTTCAACAATTTATAAAATATATAATGTAATATATTTTATCCTTTATTCACATCATAAATGTTTTTCACAAAACTTGATGTCAATATACATATAATATAAATATTGCACCTCATATTATTAATATTACATTCATTTGAAATAATATTAAATATTATTCCATTATTCCTTTATTCTAACATAAATATAACTATCATTATTAATTAAATAAACGTCACTATTATTTATTCATTTCATCTTGTAGCTAATTTAAGCTAACTAAATTTAATAATTATTAAATATAATTCTTCAAATAAATGCATACTTTCACATTTATTATACACATCTAATTCATCACAAAAAATCACAGCACGCAAATATTTATGCAGTCAAACACACTTAACATTCTTGAAATAAGAAATTTATTTATTATTTTCTTATCTCAATAATATCTGAATATCCGGATTGTCACAATCTTACTCCTTATGAAACCTTCACCCTGAGCAGCTTTCCTAAAGCCATCCTAAACCTGTTCCATTCAACTTAAATCATACTTCACCGCATAGTGGCAAATGTAAGAGTGATCCTTTATGCTCCAACTGACTTAACTTTATTTGTTCCACCGTATAGACTAGGTAACACGCAACCTGCGAATGTATTCCACCCTGGAGTACCAACTTGATACTTGGGCCCATTGAACCAAGGACTCTAATATTACTAGTATAGGATGTGAAGATCTCACTACACAAAGCAGCATGGAATGAAACACCTGAATCAATCACCCAGTCATTAACATGATACTTGGTTTTACCATCACAAACAATGTTTACATCAACGTCGGATAAATACACGATCGAGTCCTTATGCTCATCTTTTTCCTTAGACTGTTCTTTCTTCAAGAATATGCACTCTCGCCTTATGTGACCCGGTTTCTGATAGTGAAATCAAATTATCTTCTTTCGATCTCTTGACCTTTCCCTGGATTTGTCATCTTCAGGAGAGCTCCTCTCTCTGTTTCTGTCATTACTCTGCGTGACAAAAACTTGTGACTTAGAACTAGTCACTACGGTATCTCTTCGGCTTTGTTCCTCGTTGAACAAACTATCATTGACTGTATCTATAATTAGTGTACCATTAGGAGCGAAGTTACTCAACGACATAATTAGTGTGTCCCAGCTATCAGGGAAAGAGCTCAACAACAATAAAGCTTGCATCTCATCGTCAATGATCATCTTCATCGTACATAACTGATTTATCAAACTCTGAAAATCACTCAAGTGTTTTGCAACGGAATTTTCATCCTTGAACTTAGAATTCACAAGCTTCATAATCAAGAAAGCTTTATTTTGCGTTGTCTTCCTTTCGTACATGGACTTTAATTTCTACCAGAGAGCATAGGCTTTAGTTTCCGTGGCAACATGATGAAACACACTTTGATCAATCCATGATCTAATCAGACCAATAGTATTCATGTTCATCTTGTTCCACTGCGCGTTACTCTTGTTTATGGGTTCCGTGGCAGCATGATGAAACACACTTTGATCAATTTACGATCTGATCAGACCAATAGTATTCTTGTTCATCTTGTTCCACTATGTGTTACTCTTGTTTATGGGTTTGACTCCATTGTTCGAGTTTAATCATGCAACCTGCTGTCCAATCCTCCATTTACTTCGCACAAGAAAATCACAAAAATAACCATGCTTTTGATATCATTATTCTAGCGGAATTGAACGATTCACCCCACATCAATTAATCACATGTGCAAGGCATACTTATGTAGACTGGCCCAACAAGTATGTTGAATCACCTCCTTACCTAAAAGGTTAACCTATTAGGTTGAGTCTCCAACATACTTATTAACCCATCTACACTCTTGAATTTATCCGATGTACAATTATATTCTTGTGAAATATCCCAACATAATATAGATATAAATGTTTTGTACTATGAAAGGTGATAAATAAATATAAAATGTAGATATAGGAGGTTTCAGACTTGGTGTTCTCAATTATAAATTAATATATATACATTCATGGAGTCGAATTTGCAATTAATCCTATAAAAGAAATAATTCATTTTCTTTTTTATCTTTCATTTAGAATATTATCAGAAACAAAACGAAAGATAACTTAAAGAGAGGTAGAAGGAAAACGAAAGATAAGAAATAAACTCGAATTGGAAAAAGCGATTAACTTGATATACATAAGAATTTGGGATTTTAGTTATTAAAGAGCTAGATGTAAGAAGAGAAAAATAAACTATTACTTAAATAGGTAATAGAAGAAACTAATATTATAGTCTCATATTAATCGATGGAGACCATGCTTTTTTATGGTGGTTGTTTGCTATTACAAAAAATAGTGTTAATTACTTTAATTTAATGATTGTAAATTAACGGCTAATTATATGTTCCACCGTCCCAAATTTTATGATCCTTATTCACTTTTGAAAGTTAATTTGTAATATTTTTAAATTTAAAATTGAGACAATTTATTAAAAATTATGAACTAATAAATCTTACAATGAATAACATTTTTTAGATAGTTTATAATATTTATCATTGTGCTGATTAAAATTAAAGAAATTCATGTTAATTTTGAGTTTAAAAATATCTTGCACTGATTTCAAAAGTCAATAATTATCTTAATTATATTTTGGTGCGGATGTAATATATAAACTTGCAACATGTCATATACTATAATAATTAGCCATTTTGTGATGGGCGGGGGAGAGCCTCAGTTACATTGGGATGAATTAACAACATATATAACTATTATTATTAACGAGGAATATTATCTAATTTTGATCTTGGATTAAGATTAGGTGAATTCGACCTGCAAGAGGGAAAAATATTTTTGACGACCGGAACCACTGGGAGATAGCTCCGGTGTGAGAATTAGTATTGAAACAAAGAAGAAGATAGCCGAAAAATGTGCAGAGGAGGGTTAAAAGAGTTTTTAGAGAGAGAAAATAAGGAATTAGAGCTTAAACTTACCTTTATTAGTCCTTCGGTATTTATAGGTACCTGTTAGGTCATTAACGTGTACCGAGCTTCCCCGGGTGATGACGTGTCATCCTCATTGGTTGAGGTCGTAAACTCATATGTAAAGAGTGTTCTTATTTAGAGGAAAGGTAAGCTACTTTCCTAACGACCTTCTAGAAAGGTTGTTAGAGACGTGAACACATCTTTGACATTATTTTTGTAGAATCACTGAAAACTGGCACTACGAGCAAGGCTTCATCCCTGGTCATGAAGAGATGTGATTATGAAGTTGGAAAGTGGGGTCGCCATGACCCCGATAACTCCTCTTTAGTGTTTGGAGTATTATTCTTTATCTTTGCCTTGTATAGCGATTTGGCGGAGAACCAAAGTATGATGACCAAAAACCTGAAAGCAAGAGTTCCGATTTCCTGCACGTAAACTGTAACTCCTCTTTCTCATACTTTATAGTCTCTTGTGGAAAAAAAATAAAAAAAAGCCAAAAAAGTGGTAGTTGGCGGCGGAATCAGTACTGTACTTCCTCTCAGTCAACTCGTCTACTTTCTTTCTGATCTCTTTATTTTTATATTTACATACTTTTTATACTCTGCCTCCTCTCTTCTCTTTCCATTCTTTCTCTTCTCGCACTTTATTGCCTCATTCAAAATTCTAGAACTTTCCCTCCCACTTAAGAAATTATCATCCATGCCCTGCACTTGCAAGTTTACCTTCTTTAACTCTAATTCCCCTCCTTCCTTCCACCCCAGCTTCATTATTATCCTAAGCTCCACCAACTCTGACATGCCAGACCCACAATCACCGCCCACCACCGTTTCATAGTTTACCTTCTATATCACTGTTAATCCAATGTGGCCGGACTGAAACTGGCCTCAGACTTGACACATTGACGACCCTTTTTTGGGTCGGGTCGATAATAATCCAGCTTAAGGTCATGAATTCTTTTAAATCTGACAAATATACGTCCTCATAATCTTCATACTTCACTGACATACTTACAAATTCTGTTTCGCCAATTAGTTGGACTCGGAAAATGGAATCGAGGAAATAGTTATTTGTGACATCAACTTTTGAATATACTAACAGTTGAGAAAAGTGAACTTAAAATAATCTCAATTCCAGGAATTACTTTTCCGTCTCTGTGTAATTAAATAGGAAATCAACAAACCCAATTATGAGAACAAAAATAACAAATAACCATCCACAAGCAAGACACAATATTTAACGTGAAAAAACCTTAAAGGAAAAAGTTACAGGTCGAACTCCGAATCTCCACTATATCACTAATAATGGGCTTATAATAATCCTCCTAAGTTTTATGTCCTAAAACTTGAGGTTACATAACAAATTGAGAGAGTACAAATTTACATTTAATTAGATTGAGAAACCTAATTAACTTCGCTACCCAAAACACCTCAAGCAATAAAGTTTCAAGCTTTCAATTGAACGGAGATGGCGACGGATACCCACTAGCAACAAATTGTAATCCTCTTAATTTATTCTTTCGATACCTTCTTGCTATCGAGATACTCTCATGTAATAATAAGACTCCCTCATAGCCTTATTTATAGTATTCTTCTTAATCCATTTTTACTATGGATTAGAAACAATTTATTCTTCTAATCAAATTAGGAATCACATCTCCTTGTCTTAGTCACCAACCAATCTAACAAGTAGAACTTTTTTTAACTTGTATTCCTTTCATGGGTAAGAACTCATACCCAATAATCTCCCCCTCCGAACTCATGAGAGGAGGGATCACTAACCACAACTCTTCACTCGGAGTTAATTCTAACGAAGTCTTGGCTCAACTCAAGTTTTTTGGAATTTTCAATTTTCTTTATATCCGACTTTGTCTCATCGGTATGGTTCTTCTCGATAGGAGGATCTAACTAAAACTTGACAGTTTTTCTCTTGCCAAATTTTTTCACAACCGCTTTGTACTCTGGTTGCGAGCTATCATTTTCTTTCTTCACTTTTGATACCCATTTAAAGTAAAGAGCTTTCCTCTCATGGTTCTTATGCAAGGTCTCCCATCTCGTATGGCTTTGTATCACATCTTTTTTGGCCTAACTCCCCCATCTTCAACACCTCTCACATGTACCTACATTATGTAAAGAGTGTTTACCGTCTTACCTCTAGTCACCACTAGAGACCCTTTAGTGAGCTTCCACCGAGCTTCACCAAAGTAATTTATAACCATTCTTATCAAGCTTACTAGTAGAGATCAAATTAAGGAAAATATCTGGAACATGTCTGACTTCTTTCAGCATCAACCTGCAACCACTGTTAGTTTCTAAATAAATATCTACAATGCCTATAACCTTGGATGCACTTTCGTTTCCCATCTGTATATAGCCAAAATCACCGTTAGTATAGGATGTGAAAATCTCACCACACGAAGTAGCATGGAACGAAGCACCTAAATCAATCACCGAATCATTAACATGACACTTAGGTTTACCATCACAAATAATGGCTACATCAATGTCGGATAGATACACAATCGAGTCCTTATCCTCATCTTTTACCTTAGACTGTTTCTTCTTCAAAAATTTGCACTCTCACCTTATATGACCTAGTTTCTAGCAGTGAAGACAAATTATTTCTTTTTTATCTCTTGATCTTCCCCTGGATTTTTCATCTTCAAGTGAGCTTCTCCCTTTGTTTCTGCCCTTACTCTGCACGACAAAAACTTGTGACTCAGCATTAGTCATTACGGTATCTCTTCGCCTCTATTCCGCATTAAACGAACTATCTTTGACTGTTTCCATAATTAACGTACCATTGAGAGCAGAGTTATTCAGCGATAAAACCAACGTCTCCCAGCTATCAGGCAAAGAGGTTAACAACAACAAAGCCTGCATCTCATCGTCGATGACCATCTTCATCGTACTCAACTGATTTATCAAACTCTGAAAATCACTCAAGTGTTTTGCAACGGAGTTTCCATCCTTGAACTTAGAATTTACAAGCTTCCTAATCAAGAAAGCTTTATTATGTGTCGTCTTCCTTCTATACATGGACTTTAGTTTTTGCCAGAGAGCATATGCTTTAGTTTTTGTGGCAATATAATGAAACACACTTTGATCAATCCACGATCTAATTAGACCAATAGTCTTCCTGTTCATTTTGTTCCACTTTGCGTCATTTTTGTTTGTGGGTTTCCCCTTCACTCTCAAGTGGCTCATACAAATCTTTACAGTAAAGCAAATTATCCATTCTTGACTTTCAAATTGCATAATTTGTAGCCTTGAGTTTAATCATGCAACCTGTTGTCTAATCCTCCATTTAATTCGCACAAGAAAATCACAAAAATAACCAAGCTCTTGATACCACTATTGGGAAAAGTGAATCTAAAATAATCTCAATCCCCGTAATTATTTTTCCGTCTTTGTGCAATTAAATAGGAAATCAACAAACTCAATTATGAGAATGAAAATAACAAATAACTATCCACAAGCAAGACACAATATTTAACGTGAAAAACCACAGGTCGAACTCTGAATCTCCACTATATCACTAATAATGGGCTTACAATAATCCTACCAAGTTTTATATATGCCCTAAAACTTGAAGTTACACAATAAATTGAGAGAGTATAAATTTACCTTTAATTTAATTAGGTTGAAAAACCTAATTAACTTCACCACCCAAAAACACCCCAAACAATAAAGTCTTCAAACTTTCAATTGAACGGAGATGGCGGCGCATACCCACGAGAAACAAACTGTAATCCTCAATTTATTCTTTCGATATATTCTTGCTACCGAGCTTATCTCATGTAATAATAAGACTCCCTCATAGTCTTATTTATAGTACTCTTCCTAATCCATTCCCATCATGGATTAGAAACAATTTATTTTCCTAATCAAATTAGGGATCACATCTCATTGTCTTAGTTACTGTAGGTACAGAAAATTACACCTTGCTAGGGTTAGGGTTTCGTATTGGCTGGAGAGGAGAGAAATCCACAAAGAGTACAGAATCTTCCAATAATCAAATCGTATTTTAGAAACAAAATCTTCCTTTATTAAAATTTTATAAAGCAAGATCTTTTCTCTTAAGAAAATCAAACATTCAATATATATATATATAATTTCGAAATTGTCCTACTGTTAGGAATAAAATATCAGATATCGAATATATATATATATATATATTTCGAAATTCTATTAGAACACCAAATCTAAACAAATTTTCGAAAATATATATGTTTATTTAAAAAATAAGCTCAAATAAACTTATCTTTATATTTCGAAATCTTCCTTAAGAGGAAAATAAAGGTTGCTTCTCTCCTTCATCAAGTCCGAAGATTACCAAGAAGTCGTCAAACAATCGTTCCTCATCTTAGAAAAGAGGTAAAAAAAAACAATTCCACCCTATAAGGCCAAATCCTAAGGGTTGAACCATATAGGATCATTCTTCCTTCTTCTTTTTCTTTCAAGTTTTTAGTTTATTTGAGTACTTTCTTCCGAACTTCATCTTGACTTGCTTCTCCTACGTTTCTTCTCAGGTCATTGTAGCTTTTCTTTTGTCTTCCGAGCCCCGTTACTTGGATCATATCTCGGTAGGGTTCCCTCGGATAATAAAGAAAAAATACAATATTTATTGTGACAAAGAAGCATTCGTTCCGAAAACATTGATTTTTGGAGCGTCAGAATTTCCAAGATACACAACAGAAATCCCCTTAGGGGGTCGAACCCTATAGGTGGCCGAACCCTATAGGGGAAATTGAGCCAAGCAATTTTTTTTTTTTTTTTGCGGCCTGACCGAACCCTAGGGGGGCCGAACCCTAGGGGGCGAACCCTAGGTGGCCGAACCCTAGGGGGCGAACCCTACTAAGATATTTTTTTTTTGGCGGCCTGGCCGAACCCTAGGGGGGCCGAACCCTAGGGGGCGAACCCTAGGTGGCCGAACCCTAGGGGGCGAACCCTGCCAAGCCATTTTTTTTTTGCGGCCTGACCGAACCCTAGGGGGGTCGAACCCTAGGTGGCCGAACCCTAGGGGGCGAACCCTACCAAGCCATTTTTTTTTTGCAGGAGACCGATCCCTAGGGGGGCCGAATCCTAAGGGAGCCGAACCCTAGGGCGCCGAACCCTAGGGGGCGAACCCTAGGAAAAAATGTATCAAAATTTGCACATTGAGAAGCGTGATCACTGTTTTGACCATAACTTTTGTTCCGTTTGGAGTCTCAGGGCCCATAATATATCAAAACGACCGTATCGACGAGCACTTCAAAAGTCATCGCCAACGGCCATGATATATATCAAAATAATCCAAAAAATGGCTCCGAAGGATGCATTTTGGCTGTCCGAAGTTTTTTGGAAAAATCTCAAATCTTATTTTATTATTATTTTTTTTCATAATTGTAATTTTGATCCTTCCCTGACTTCATTTCTCCTTCTTTTCAGGTATTCTCAAGTGAAAATCTCAGATTCTCCCCTTGTTATGGTAAGCCTCCTCAAGCGCATATGCTTTACTTAACATCCTTAGTATCCTCACGTGGAGTCTTCCTTACTTGCAGGCCTCGTGTACCGGATGCTCTGAAGACTTGAAGACTTCTAGGGTAACTCCCTTCGTCAATGATTGTGGAAAGGCAAAAAGACTTGTTTCTTTATGTCGCGGCTTGCGAAGGTTGGGACGACTTCCCCCATTCCGGTCGCATTCCCCGCATGTGCATAGGGATACCAAGTGCGTTGCATACTTGATAGAAGCTTTCAGACGGACTGGCCATTATACTTCATGATTTCATGATGACACAATCCTTTTAGACTTCGTCTCGGGTACCTCCTCGAGTTCCTCCCCCAGGATCCTCTGCTGTCGGGGAGATGAGATTTACTTGCTCTAGAGTAAAGCCGAGGATCCTTGTTTTTAGATTGGCGAGAATGATGATGATGAGGATATTCCCATTGGATTTCGCATGGATACGGCAAGTGAGGTGACGACCTCCACTACTTGTGAGCCTCGCTGACATAACATGATTGTTGTCAAGTCCTCCTCACCTCATGATGATCGTGTCAGCCTTAATGTTGACTATTTCATGTCTGATGTAGGCTTAGGTCCTGATGTGGTTAGTACAGTTCTATTGTCACACCCACATATAACGTCTTCTCATGACAGCTTGGAGGGTACCGATGACACCCATGTTGATGCTGATGCGATTATGACAGTTAATCCTCCTCCCCCGAGGGGGAATCCTGCGAAACCTATTGTTGATTTCCATCCTCCCCAAAAGGATTCTCCCCAGGCTTCACCGAAAAGGGAGGGTATAGTTGCTAGTTCGTTGGGTGGGGCATTGATGCTTTACTTTCTTTGCCCGTTGAGGAGCTCGCTTTCTTCATCTTGATTCTGCCACCTCGCCTTTTAGTGACCTCAGCTATCCACCCAACAACAAAGATGTCGTGGAGCTACAGGCATTCTCTAAGCCCGTGATTTGTGCAGCTCCTCTCCCGATGAATATTTTTTCGTGCTGGGCTGGATTTCCTCATTTCTAGGTATGGCTTTTTGTAGCTTTTTGTTATTTCCTGTATCAAAGAACTCATTTATATGTCATTTATCATAGTAGAGTTTCTTTAGCATTAGTGATTGTCTTTAACTTGAATTTTTTTCTTAAGACCCAATATTTAGTATTGAATCATAAGTTATTCAAATTAATACTCCAAGACAATAATATTCATAATAATGAGAGTAAACATGCAATTTTTCGATTTCTCGCAAACTAACACTTGAATCCATACTTTTAAAATCAAAGAATATTTAAATATAAGTGAAAGTTTGACATTTTTATTAATAATCATATTGCTTTTAATGAAAAGCACAATGTTTCAAAAAATTTCTTAAAGATAATAATAATAGATTTTGCTTTTGTCGGATAAAGCATAACGTTCGCCACTTTTAGAGATAAAGTGTAACTTTCTCGGGTTTGAGGGCTTATAGTCAGGTGCCTCGATTACTTTTAGAGTTGAAAGTATAACTTTGAGGACTTATAGTCAGGTGCCTCGATTACTTTTAAAGTTGAAAGTATAACTTTGTGTCTTATCCCTTGGTACGTCGTGCCAATTGTTTGGCGTATAGGGTTTCATAAGGGCTTAAGTTGCATGCCTCGTCACTTGGTCATCCAATTTCTTGGCAAGTGCAATCCACGAGGACTTGACCACCATCGTGGGTGGATTTTTAATTTGTCAATTCTTGTGTCTCCTACTACAAGAAATTAGGGATGTAGCGAAGGAAATTTTGTGAAGGAATTCATTCCTTCACATGAGGAGTTTTCTAGCGAAGGAACAATGAAGGAAAAAAATATAGTGACAATATAGTTATTAGCGAAAGAAACATCCTTCAAAATTTATATTTTTTCTTTCGCAAAATTAAGGTGGTAGAAGGATATTTGGTGCCAATTTATGATGAAAATTTGCGAGGAAAAAAACTATTAATGAAGGAATTATTACTCACTATATATTATTGTTCAGAGGTTTTTTGCGAGAGATAAAATTGGTCACTGTTTTACTCTAAATAATTCTTTTAGAATTAATTGTGGTGAATATAAAGCGTAATATAAATACATTAATTTTTTTACAGTAATAAATTTATTTTTAATAACACTTTTTAAGTAAGTTACAAAAGTAAATAACTTTACACTACGTTAAACTTTAAAATTTCATACATTAATCATGACAAAAAAGAGAAAAAAAGAAGAAGATATTGGCGCTCTTTTGTGGAATATATAGAGCACAAATGCCAAAAAAAAATATTCATATGTTCGACAGAAAGAGTTAAGTTTGAGTTGTTCTTTAATTTATAATATACTACAATTCAAATTGTATTGTAATTAATATTAATTTTAATAGAAATTTTATTCTTAATAATAATTTTTAATTAATTTACAATATTAATTGTATTAATTAAAATATTAAGTTACAAGAATTTAAATTTTAGAAATATTATAAATTGACAATAAACAAAATTATAATAATTATAACTCTTTTTATGAAACAGATTACAAATGTTAAAATATTATTTTTTTTTCTACAAAAGAGTTAGATTTTAATTTGTTATAATTAATTTATGATATCCTAAAATTTAAATTTAGATTTATTTTTAGGTTTTTGAAATAATAATTTTATATATAATATTACTTCTAAAAGAGTTTTTTTTTTAATTTTATAAAATGTTATCAAACTCTTTGTTTGGAACATAGTATTCTCTCAGTTGTGTGCGTGGCTGGAAAGCATGAAACAGAGATCAATTGGGTTTCACCTCTCTTCCTTGGCCAAATTTCGATGTTTCAATTACAGAGATGGGCTAGCTAGGTTTCTTCTCTACTAATTTGGGTTTCTCCTTTCTTTCTTAGCTATAATTTATGCGGGACGAATGAAGAACTTAGCGCCAAATTTAGCCGCAGTTAGCTAGATCGATAATTGATTATGTGAAGAATGTTTCCTATGGCTAAAGGGATTATCATTAATCCCAAAATCCCCCCCCCCCCAACTTCATCTTCGCATCAAAAAATCTCATCCCAATTGTAGATGCCCTAACTGCAAAGACTCGTCAATTTATTCGAAGGTATTTTTTCCAACAACTTTGTTCCTCCGTATTCCATTACCTGCTTAAATGATTTATATTTACAGACACATGTATGTATTTGTGTATTTGTTTGTGTAAGAGGGAGATTACGCTATTCTTATACTTTTTGAATCACTTATGAAGCTGTAATTTCGCAAGTAATTGGTCTTAAACCACTTAATCTATTTTTTATTTTTTGTTTGTTTTACATATGACAATTAGTTTGATTGTCAATGAAACTGAGGAGAAGGGAAGGAATCTTAATTTTTTTAATTATGCTCATTTTGGTCTTCTTGTTTCTTTTGTTGATTTGGGTGGCAAGAACTAAGATATTCAAGATTCAGAGTTTAATTTGATGTCTTATTTTGCCACTCTGCATATTCTCATAAATGGGAAGTCTAATTTTCTGGCAATTTATTGAATGGTTACAGTAGCAAGGTGAATTTTTGATTTTCGATCTGCTTATTCTTTTTGAGATTCATGCATTAAAATGTGTTTTAGGTGCTTTTGGAGGTTACCCTTTTCTTGTTTAGTGTTCTTATATGACTGATATTCTACTTGTATGATATATACAGGTGACAAAGTTGTGTGACTTGGGACTTGATGACAGTGTTTGTTCAGTTAGGTGGGCGCAGCGTGGTACACATCTTGCCGTGGGAACTAGCAATGGCAAACTCCAGGTGATACTAATAGTGTTTTAAATTCAATAGTGTTTATACCAAAAAAAGAAAAAGAAAAAGAAGGGTATTATATCATTAATTAGTAAAATGATTTGAATTTTGGCAGTTTGTGAATTGCAATATGAAATAGTAATTTCAGTAAACTAGGTTAACCAGCTAGAGTACTCTTACTAATAGCTCATACCTAGCTCAAGTCAACTAATTACTCTGCCAGCACTATGTATTCAAAAACTTGTTTTTATTCTCTTTCATACTCTTTATGGTGTCATAAGTAGTGAATTTTATGTTATTAGTTCCTTATAGTAGCCTAAGCTAAGCCAGAAATCAATTGACTAGCCAATGCCTTCTCTATTGGAGCATTTGAAATCATCTCTTTGAAGGTATAAGAGAATGAGCGCTACAATTACATGACAGTTATGAAAATATTAATGGTGAAAATTTCTGTTTTAGACTCAATAATGACAAGCAACATATTCAGCTTTCTACTAATTGATAGGAAGAAATCAAACAAAATACCTTAAGAGCATTAGAATATTAATCATTGGTATGATTGTTTGGAATGTGCTCTGAACAGGACGGACTTGTTAGTTTGTGCATTTACTTAACTGAAAGGCAACATGCAGTTGAATCAATGATGTGTAAACTATATATAGAGTTTGCTCTATGCAGAATGTGACACCCCCAAATCCGGGTACTTCATTTCCTCAGGATTTGGTGTTCACAATCCAAAAACATCACATCACATCTAACTACCCATTTAGATATAAATGAAAATACTTAAATAGAAATAGAAATCTCCCATTAGAGGGTTACAACATCATTCATAAACAAATCCCAGGTTATCTAACCTTAATTAAACATCAGTGCGGAAAACATAAATCAAGTCTATTACAGAAACAACAATAAAGCAAATACAACAAGTCTTCATCACTTGTTTGCTTTTCCTTTGCCCTTACTAGTAGATGGCTCGTCAGTTCTTTCAACCTTAGCTGCAGTGTTATTATGCAAGGGTGAGCAATGATTGCCCAGCAAGTATAACAACAACAATAATAATAACATGCGAAATAATCAACGGATATCGAATAATTGAAGATTTAGCTTTGAGTCAAGAATGTAAAACAAGATTCAAAAGAACATCTGAGGGTCTTAAGACCACGAACTATGTCCCAGGTTATCAAGTATTTCTACTTTAAACCTTTAACAGTCGTAAGACTATATGGACCTTTCTCCTCGTACTCAGGGGGATCAGCCCTTTGTACCATGTATGTGCACAACATCTTAACGCTAACGCATAAATAATATCCCCTGTATAAGGGTTGTTCATCTCAGTTTGACATCGGAGTCCGCACCAAAGGAAGTTTGGTTTGGATTTACTTCAATAACGTTTCTAGAATTTAGAACGCTCATCAACTATGGACTAGTCGAATCAAAAGGGTTCGCTAGTCAATCAAGGTTCAAAAGGTGTAATTCGAGAATCAAAAACTAAATCTCACAAAAGGTACGATTGAATACGTTCTATGTAACTGAAGCATTACAAAGAGGAAATTAAAAAAAAACTTCTCATTGAATTCATGAAATTGAATGGAATAGACACAATAACTTGCTCACGAAGTAATAGCATTATGAAGCTTGTATTCTATAATAATGAAATTTAGAAACTTGCGTAAACGTAAAAGTAAGGATAAGATACTTGCCTCGTGCGTAGACTAAAAATTTAAGACTCACGTTTCTCTAATCAACCTATACATTCCGTTTATAAAACAGTAACAATAATTAGTTACAGTATTATAAACACGTCAAAACTCATTCTCATTTAAACTCAATAGCTCAGTTGACCCAAACAATCAATGGGCTTATGCTACCACTTTTCACAGTAATTTTAACATTCATTTTATACATTAGCCTAAGCTTTAGGCATAACCACGATTTCATACCATGATCACAAAGAAAGAATAAAATTTCTACTCTCGTCTTTTTTTTTTTTTTTTTAAGTTCCCGCCGGGGCGAGAAAAACCTTCACAAAACTCTCGCCGAGGCGAGCTCTCGCCGGGGCGAGGAATTTCTTCACAAAATTCTCGCCGGGGCGAGCTCCTCGCCGGGGCGAGGAATTTCTTCACAAAATTCTCGCCGGGGCGAGCTCCTCGCCGGGGCGAGGGATCCCTTCACAAAATTCTCGCCGGGGCGAGAATTACGAATTCCAGTTTCTGCAGTTCGCGAAGAACGCAGAAACAGGCCAAAAATTTCCCATTTTGTTATTCGTACATCAAATTAAACATACCCAATTATCATATATGGTTTGAAATCAAAACCCATTCCATAAACAGTGATTTTGACATCACAGACAATCTAAATAATCAATTAAAACTAAAATTTTCACTGTTCATGTTCTGTATTTACATATTGATACAGTTAACGAAATCAATCACAGTAAATTCGTTCCTTAACCAAATCAATCCATTTAAGTTTCATTCTTTTCGTTTTTACATGCATAAACATAAACAACTATCAATTTAACGATTAACATGTAATTCAAGCATAAATTTTTTTTTTTTTCATACATATAAGTCATATTTAAACTCTGTTTCTCTGTAATTTCAGAACTTCTAATTCAAGGCATATTCTTATGAATTAATTACTCTAAATCACATATACATCATATAAAAGACGCTTATACATGCTTTCGAATATTCAATCATCATTCTATAAAATTTAACCATATAACTTAATTTACAGAAAACTCAGACATGCATTCATGGAGAAAAATTAAGAAAACATAAACTAAATGTTAAAATTAAGAATTACCTTAACAAGAAATTAGATTATGCAACAAGGTGAGTAGATTTTCTTCTTCAATTCTCTCAAACTCTCTTTCTTTTCTCTCTGAATGAATTTTGGAAACTGATGATGGGAATGGCTGATAATAGGATACGTGAAGTTTTACATCTGACGAGTGGTGTCAGTTAATCCCATAATGGGTTAACTGACCTCAACTCCCAATAAGGCTTCGTTTGGCTAGCACATTATTCTCCCTTCTAATTTATTATAATAAAAAGCTTATTACATAGTTTCATGTCACACTTTAATCAACTAATTAATCTTAATAAAATCAAGTATATAAAATAGAAAAATTCTACATTGAATCACATAGTCATATAAATAAAATTCTCATTTATTAAATATGACAAATTATTGAATCTCTAATTAATAATTAAATTAATTAGAAATAACATTATACTAATTTAAATAATGTATTTAATCAAATAAATTCAATTAAACACATATATTAAATATAAAAATTCTTCACATTAATCTAATTAATGTAACACATATAATTAAATTAATCTACCATAAATTCATCAATTAATCAATTAATTCAACAATCAAATCATCAAAAATATTTATTTAATCAATAAATATTTAAAATAAGTTACAAAAATTCTCGTTCGTCACACAGAAACCTATAGAAGATTAATAGTCTCTTCTGCTGTAAAATTTAACCTTTGATTCCATAATGACTTTCACTAGTTAGGAACCGAAGTGTGGAAGTTTTGATTCTTATCCTTACATGCTGAGGGATGAATAAGTGCCTAACTTTGGGCATCTTTACTTTTCTCTAGTTCCAACAAGTTGTCTAAGATCAGTTGCTAAAATTGATTTTCTCTTTGGGGTCAAAAAAAAACCAAAAAAAAAGACAACTTTGAGTTACCTCTTATTAAACTCACTTCTAGAAAAATCTGGACCAGGCTGATACACATACACAAGCAAAGACAAGTGTGGTCTTACGTACCTAAAACAGCCAGATACTTCTTTTGCAGTGGTGTTGAAGCAGTTAAATAAATTTTATGTCACTTTGGGCTTAGATATATAAGGGACTATTGAAGAAGTCTTTAACCAAAGCATCTTCTTCCATCAATGATTGTGATGCATAGTATTCATCATAGTTTAAGCATCTTCTTCCATCAAGTTACTTCCCCAACTAGTTTGGGTTGAGTTGAGTTCAATAATAGTTACTTGACCGCCAACTTGCCAAAATATATTGAAACCTTAAACTGCCACCATGAAATTAAAGAAAGATGTTGTATTAACTTCTCATTAAGCTATATCTTTGCATAGTAGCTATTGTTAGTCGCTAGCCAGGGTTATTACCTAATGATTCTACCTTGTACTTCGCAGATTTGGGATGCCTCTCGCTGTAAAAGGATAAGAACTATGGAGGGCCATCGGTTACGTGTTGGGGCCTTAGCCTGGACTACATCTCAGGTATACGTGCTCGGAAAGATTATGTTAGTAAGCTAAGTGGACACAAGTCAGAGGTCAGATTCCAACTTTGATTAAGCTTGGTTGAGCATCAATTAGCTTTTCTTATTCAAACCATATTTTACCATTTTCCATGTTTATATCTTTAATGTTTTCTCGGGCTGATATTCTACTAGTTCTGATATAGGTTTGTGGACTGAAGTGGTCATATGATAATCGTGAATTAGCATCTGGTGGAAATGATAATCGAGTATGTAAAAAAAATTAATTATTTCTTCAGTCTACTTTTTAAAAAATAAAAAAAATAATAAATATCATTTACTTGGTCGTGACTCTTGCTAAATTAATTTCCATTACTCTGCCATGAATTAGCATCCGACGGAAATGATAATTGATATTTTCTTCACTCTATTTCAGCTTTTTGTTTGGAATCAACATTCAACTCAACCTGTCCTGAAATACTGCGAGCATACAGCAGCTGTGAAAGCAATTGCATGGTCGCCCCATCTTCATGGACTTCTAGCTTTGGGTGGTGGTACTGCAGACTGATGCATTCGGTTCTGGAACACAACCACGAATTCACACCTAAGCTGCATAGATACTGGTAGTCAGGTAATCTTGCCCATCATTATGCACTATCAATAACATATATAGCTTAGTTATAAGGATTTGATTCATGCCTATTACAGGAGATATTATTTAGTTATATGTCATATTACTGTCCCTTTTGGGAAACACTTCCGATATTTGAAACTATTTTATAATATAATAGGTGTAATCTTGCATGACTTTTTAACCCCTAAGGGCCCTAACAACACAAATATGTCACTTTGAATCATTTGAAGAGATGCTATTTGTACTGTTTTTTGCTTATACTTGGAGTTAAGCACTACTCCCTGCATCGTTGATGCCAAATGGTTTTTGTTCTGATCAAGATGCATCACTTTGGAAAGTTCTAGAGCAATTTGTATGGCAAAAGTGCATATAACAGAACACACAACACAAAATGGAGCGACTTTGATACAGTAACTGAACTTTCTATTTTGCTTATCAACACTTCAAGATTAGTAGTTATTGTTTAGCTGAGCATCATTCCCTGCTGTTTGCACGAATGTTGAGTGACTGTAGTCATAGTCTAAGGGGTTTAATTAGCTTAAAAAAAATTAATTAGCACAAAAAATGTTAGGTGATATTATTCTCGGTGATAAAGTGAATTGAATTCACGGTGCTTGGCCTTTTTATTAGCTTAAAAAAGTGATAAAGTGAATCGAGCAAAATTGACAGTATATCACACTAGTGGTTTTGCCCCATTTTCAAGCATATGGTGGATTTGGCAGCAGCTAAGAAAAGAACTCCAACTTTGATCCTAAGGTATTGGAGAGTACGGTTGATAAGATTATACTCTGTCGATTGGGATAGAGTCTATAGATGATGTTTCTACGTATGATAGTATGACACAACTGTCCGTTGGTATATATTAATGAACGTATAACTAAAATGGTAGAGACGAAGTTTACCACCTTCCTTCAAACATTTACCAACTATGAATCAATTGAGGTATTTACTGATATCTATATTTTTGTCTTTATCTTTCATCTCTCTCTCTCTCTCTCTCTCTTAATTTAAGTTCACCAGTTTTATCTTTTCTTATTCGTCATCTTATTGAAATTGAATTTTGGTGTTTCTCTTGCAGCATGAAGTTTACCGGCCCAACCTTGATTTCCTTGAAGAAAATGATGATGAAGTGGACTTAACATGACGTACACTTCATTTCTTCTAGTTCATTGTTATTCTTTCAATTTTCTTATGTTAGTTAATAAATATTGTAGGTACTATTATGGTCTTTGGGAGATCAAGATACAATAACAAATTCTGTAGTTATCATGACTTGAGCATTATCTATTTATATATGGAGTATTGGTTCTAATTATTGGTTTTTTATGCATTAGTTTATCAATTAGTTTGAAACAAGTATGTTATTTATATTAACTTGAAATATTAAATTTAATATTTATTATAGCAACTAATAATAATAATAATAAATATGAAATCACTGATTTGAAAATTAATTATAATTTGCAATGAATTTTGATTATTTACCAATTAATTTTTTATTTACAAATTTATAATTTGTGAAGGATTTTACTTGAGAAATGAACATTAATGAAGGATTATTTCCCTAACTAAAATCTTTTCTAGTTAATTAGTTAGTCATCAACGAAGGAATTTTTCTCTTACTAATTTGAAGAAAGATTCTCAATTTATAATTAGTGAAGGAAAATTTTCTCTCGTTAAATAAATTTGACCTTCACAATATATTATTTGTGAGGGAATAAAGTTATTCACTAATTTCAAATAGTCCTTCTTAAAATATTACTCGTGAATGAAACCACATTTGCACTAAATAATAATATTCCATTACCAAATATAATTTGTGAATAAAAAGTTATTCACAATATATCCTTCATAAAAAATATTTAGTTACTACTTAGCGAAGGATGCCCTATTGCGACGAGGTCTAATGTCAGCAATCGTGTGAAGAAAATATTTCTTCGCAATAAATCTCTTGTGAGTGATATATTATGTCTTGTGAAGGATTTGTCCTTCACTAGATGTCCTTTTTGGTGTAGTGATCCTCCCTTGGTCATCCAATTTCTTGGCAAGGGATACTCTTGAGTACTTCAACCACCATTTTCTAGTGGACCACCATCTTGGGTGTTTTTTTTTTTTCGACCTCTTGGCTACACCATGGGTAATAATGTTGCATGTTTCTTTTCCTTTGTGGTTTGGAAGTGACTTTTCATATACGGTGCTTTTCTTTTCACAGTTCGATTTCTCCGGCTGCCAGCTTCTCATGGTATATCCTCCACATACTGTAACAGTCCATAGTGGAATGTCCTGCGTACTGGTGGTACACACAAAAATCTGGTCTTCTTTTCATCTCTTCCGTCACCCCAAATTTAGGCGTTGGAGGTTTCACCACTCCGTGCTTGGCGTGCTGTCGCAAGCACCCAAAAATAAAACCTTACTGCAAAAGATATTAATGTAGTAGTGCAAGTAAGAGTCGATCCCACAGAGAATGATTAGTCTAAATTTATACTTTGTGAACCAAAGGGGGGGTTGGAATTTTATTTAACTAATTAACTAAAACAGAATTAAAGTAATAAGAATAAAATAAAGACTTTAGTTCTTCCGTTCAATATCACCTTATAATAACAATATTTATCCTTCAATGAAATTAATAGCCCTAGGTAACAACAAGCTCTGCTACCCGAAACTCCCCTTAATTATCACTCAATAAAACAAGCTCTTCACAAGATTCTAACCATTATACAACCTAGAACAAGCTCTCTAGATTTAATATAATAGTAGCATTAAGAACTAGGGAATTAGACTATTCCAAGAAACAATCACACAAGCTCGGATTATTTAACTTGGCTTCCAATAATCATAGCAATACTCAAAAGCTTGACCACAATCATGTATCACTAATTGCTACTTGTGATTAGGAACAATATCAATTACACGTAATATTATCCCTTAATCTAGCAAATGATATTAATCAAATTAACTTAACTGATCACATTAAATCAATCGGAATAAATATTATTCAACAGTTAAAACAGATTTATCGAGAATGAACTTCATATAGGAAGGAACAAATAATGTATAAAAAGTTCAACATCCCATTGGAACTAAATAAAAGAAAAGAGAAGAGTTCATAGCAAATATGTAAATATAATTTACAAGATATTCAACAATAATAGAATATAAAAAATAAAGGAAGAGTTTAGAGAAGAAAAGCTATGCTTTGACATCCGACTGTCACTTCGGATCACAATCTTCAATCTCCAAACATTCGCCTTCGATTCTTCGCTTCCATAAATGTTGATCTCTTGCTTGCTCTTGAACTATAAAAATGGAGAGGAGAGTAGCCTCCCCTTGGAGGTCTACTTCCTCTCCCTACTCCTATACTAACAAACTAATGTAGAGAATGGATACAAGGAATTGGTGTATGAATTGGAGGTGAATTGGTGTGTGAATTAGCAAAATACAAGCCTAGCTTCACTTGGTATTTATAGGAACTCATGGTGTGCTAACCTATCATTATAAGTCAAGATCAAACACCCAATCAAGACATGTTCATCAGCCAACCAAGGAAGAATCCACCAAAAAACGTGCACATGTGATGTGCTAAAAGTCCAAATATTGTAACTAAACTGATCAGCACCTTGTAAGCCAATTTTGAATTTGTAAACCACCGAATTGGACCTTGGACAAAGAATAAAAGTTATAGCCCTGGAATTTCTAATGAATTTGGGCTTTTGAATCACCTGATTTGGAGTTGGGAAGCTCAAGTTATGGTCCAAATACTCCAGCTGGTCCGAACAGGAATTTAGTCTAGGCGGGATTCGGATTAGCTATCTAAAAATCAATATTTGGAGGCCCAAATGAACTCGAAATTTTTCCCACCATACCTTTTCAGAAAGCTCGAGAAGTCCACTACAATCTTTAAGAAGAACATATTTTCATTTAGAAACTCTAACAAAATTCAAATCTCAACCGAAGCCCCAAAGGTCAATCTGTCCAAAAGCTCAATTTTTTGAAATTTCCAGCTTTGACGTATGTTGGTAAAATGGTCATAACTCTCTCATCCGAACTTCGATTTAGGCGTTTCAAGATGATTCGGAAAGCGAAGAAATAGATCTACAACTTTCCTTCTTTGAGTGTTGAGAGATAAAGGCTGGACCAAGGACGAAATTCGGCCTCATTGGGCTGCTATGTCAATGATAAATTATGGACATTGATCCTAATACCCTTTTATTCTTTTTTCCTGCAAAACAAAGTAAAAATACATGAAAATGATACAAAGACATATTCCATAACAATAAGATAAAAACACATAAAAAAGAATATAAATTACTCAAAAACTCACAAATCATCAAGCTAAAAATACTCAATTTATAGGTATAAAATTGACTCATCAGTGCTCAACCCATTGTTCGTACAGGCCCCTGAATGCCTTCTCACTGCATGTGATAGCCTCTGGAACTGACATCCTGGTATACTTGCCCCCAAGTTTTCCTTTACTTTGTTCAAAATTTCGCTCATTCTTCTCCCTCTTGCCCCCTTGTGGGTTTGACTGAGAGTCAGCCAAAGCCACAGTTGCTGTTCTCTTACCCTTCCATGTAACCATCGCATGGTTGATGGGCACTGTCACGATTCCTCCCAAATCTTGTGCGAAGGATGAGAGGGTTGCAAATGAATCACAAGCCTTTGTAATGAGATGGGGTTTGAAGGAGTCTAGAGCACCATTGTTGCATAAGCTAACCAAGTTCTTCTCTTCAATTGGCTCGACACACTTCTGTGCTTGGGCCCTGAATCTGTCCACATAATCTGACAGCTCCTCATTCGGTCTCTGCTCGAATCGCATCAGTTCTACAATAGTTACATGTTTCTGCACATAGAAAAATTTCTTAAAAAATTGTAATTTTAGATCATCCCAATCATGGACTGATCCCTTCTCCAAATTGTAGTACCAACTAAAGGCACTATCCGTCAAAGTCTTGTTAAATTCCCTCATCAACAGATTATGGTTATTCACCTCATCATAACCCAACCATGGAGACATCGACTCCACGAACCTGGCAATATGCTCCCTGGCATTCCCTTTCTCCCCGTTATACTTTGGGAACTGCGGGGGGTGCTCAATATACCCTGCCGGGTACGGTTGTCTCCATACATGTGCCGGGTAGGGTGGAGTAAAGTCCAACTCTGAAGGTCGGGATGTCTGCTTGCGAAATTGATTGATCACATCGATCATATCATCCTTCGTCACATACTGGCTCGTGGTATGGACTCTTTGAGGGGCTGTGATGTATTGATGCGTAGGTGGTGTGTATGGTAAGGAAATTGGCTGGTGTACACTTGCATCCTGCACAATTTGTATCGGTAGTTCTTGTTGGCTTGTTAGTTGGATATGGCTAGGGATGGTCGGTATCTGCACTTGTGAAAATGCTGGGAGAGTGGTCGGGATGATGTCGGGCTGAGGTTGACTCACTTCCAATATGAGTTGTGGCACATCACTGCTGTTTTGGGGCTCCAAGTGGATGATTAGAATCGGCTGACTCTCCGTTGTTGGAGGCACAGTCGGATTTTCTTTGTTGTTGCTGTTGTCCTCCACTTCTGCTCGTTCCCCCTGCGAACTTCCTGGGAACATAGCCCTGAAAGTGGGGATTTGCATCAACTGCTGACGGAAATTCTCCATCTCTTCCTGCTTCCTCTGCATTTCCAACATCATGGCCATCATCATCCATTGGCCTTCTCGTGCCTCTTGTAATGCCTTGAGCATCTCCATCTGCACAGCATTCGCAGTCGTCTGCGCTCCAGTTACTTCCTCACCTTGCCTTCCTGCGTTTGTCTGTCTAGCGTTGGTTTGTTGTTGATCAGCCATTTGAGGTGATGTTGAGCTTCCTTCTGAAACGTCTTCTAAGATAGGTTGATCAAAATCCAGATTCGCGCTTTGGAACACTGGATTTACTTGCCTTGAAATCGGATCCGGTGAAATGATGCTTGTTGTCGGTGAAACTCTTCCTGTAATTCTCCCACTTCGAGTTGTGGGCATACCCTTCACGAATTCTACACCTCCCCAGCAGAGTCGCCAAATAAATGTAGGTACAGAAAATTACACCTTGCTAGGGTTAGGGTTTCGTATTAGCTGGAGAGGAGAGAAATCCACGAAGAGTACGGAACTGATTGATTGATTGAAGAGGGGAGAAGAACAGGTGGGCAATTACTCCAATGACACGTGGCAGAACTCCTAGAATCCGAAAATCGGGTTAGGGTAGCAGGGATTCCAAGAGCCTTCTAGAGTCTTCGAGTTGTGAGAGAGTTTCAAGTGTTTAGAGCTTCCAAGAGTCTAAGTGTAATGTCTTGAGAGCCATCCCCTTTTCTTAGAATAGAGGGGCTATTTATAGAGTTTTCCTGGGAAAGAATCACATGCCAGGCACATGTTTTAAGAGAAATTTCCAAAATACCCTTTAATTATATTTTAAAGGAGAAATTCCAGAAATGCCCTTTAATCATCAAAGTAATGCCCAAATTGCCATGTTCTTCTAGCCACCAATCCAATCCCTCAATCAATTCCCAAAATAGGTCGCATCCACGAGTCTTCTGCCTTGGAACACGTGGAGACTTCCCCGGGTCTAATGCATTTAATTAGGTTTTTATAAACCCTAATTTGTACATTTAATTAGGTCACATGAACCCTAATTTGCACATGGGCCCACAGTTACCAACCAATCTAACAAGTAAATCTTTTTTTAATTTAGATTCCTTTCATGGGTAAAGACCCGTACCCAACACTAACTTGTTTTTGTGGTGTACATCCAGTACTGCAGAAATCAACTCAGATGTCTGCAGTGGAATACTAGGGTGTAAGTTTGCAAAATCACAATCTAATTGTAATACGCAACGGAAAATGGAAATTAAAATTTTTGCAACTTATCCATGAATCACCTTATGCATAACTATTAATTGATGAAGATTAACAAGAGATAATACCTTTGATGATTCAACTCTTGAACCGCTACAAGATCTACTCCTCTCTTGATTTCTTCAAGATCTTCCAATCTACAACCCTTTGTTGATTTCTTCAAGCTCCTCCAATTTTTGTTCCTTGGATTAAACACTAGCTACAAAGTGTATGTAGCACTCTAGAGGTAATCCACCAAGAACAATTATACAAGAAACAATATTTTGATTTCCTAGAAATCTTGGATGGCTAATCCCATTAATTTTATTCCTAACTCTTAAGAATAACAAGAACACTATTTCTCTCTTAACTCTTAAGATGGAGGCTAATGAATATGCTAGGTTAATTAGGAAACCCTAATCTTATTAGGATACTTACAAAAATAATACTTACACAAAATGTAAGTATACATTTTCTCCTAACCCACATGTTATTCATTTAAGCAATTAACATGTGTTACTTGCTTAATCAACATTAAGCAAGTATACTACCATTTTATTTAATTTGCATTTCCATTTAAATTTAATTCTCAATCTAATTAAGAATTAAATAATAATAATAATAATAAGATTTCTCTCATTAATTTATAATTCAATATTTCTCCAAATATATCATTATAAATATTAAGCATTTCAATTTATTCAAATAATAAATTAAATACTTAATTTATTATTATTTAGCCAATTGTTTCCAATACAAAATTATTCTTTTGCGGTGTGACCCTTTAGGTTCAATATTATGCCGGTCGTAGAATAAATAAATTAGAACTATTCTAATATTATTTATAATGAATTAAACTCCTTTAATTCATATATAAATAAATAATATTTATTTTACATCATGAGGGACACCTTACGATAATGTATCATGACTATCCGTATAATATGAAATCAACGTTTAATCACATTGAACCTATTCAGCAGTAGTTACCGTACAATTCAATCCTTCTACCATACAATGTCCCGATTAAATATAAGACATGGAATTACTGACAAGTCTTATTTTATTTAATCATATGCATTTCGATTTAAAAATGCACAACTCCGATTAATGTAAATTAGAAACTCCTTTCTAATTTTCATTTAACCCTGGCCAGGGAATTTTTGAGCTGTCATTTATCAAATCGCATAGGACATTCTCTCCCTTTATCAGAAGTGGTAGATCCTTTGTCGATCATTCACCTACCTCCGTGTATACTTTATTATACCCGTACATACCCTATGACATACCCTAAGGTATTAAGGAATATGGACAAAGTATAACTTAACATACACAAGGTACTATGATGATCTCAAGTCCAAGGATCACTTGTACAACTATCACTTAAGAACTTCCCTATTGACAGGTGAATAAAACTCCATTAGGGTTCTTTAAGCGAGTCACGTTCAGTGAACTTATTCTCTAATAAGCACCTACATACTTGCTTTAGTGTCTTCACACAAATGATTATGAGATCAATCATTATCTTCTAAAGATCAAGCATAGTATGTACTAATCTATCCGGATCAGTAATCCCAATATTAGTGATCCAACGATTAGGAACATTTTAGTTTTGAACTTTCTTGAATTTAGATTTCACTAGCATGATCTCATCATGATTCTAAAAGCATTGCTCGAAAACTATGGGTTCATCACATTTATTAATTCAACCAATTAACATGGATAAAATATGCCTTTTATTCTATTATTAATATTTGAATAAGATTACAAAGTAAATGCTTATTACATCAAATATAATTGGCTTGAGGGCATATTACTTTCAATCTCCCACTTGCACTAAAGCCAATCACCTTGGTATCTAATACCCATTTTATCGAAATGGCGATTGAATTGATCTTGCGATAATGCTTTAGTAAATGGATCTGCAATGTTGTTCTGGGAGTCCACTCTTTCTAAGGTGACATCTCCTCTTTCAATTATTTCTCTAATTAAATGAAATCGCCGCAACACGTGTTTGGATCTCTGATGAGACCTGGGTTCCTTAGCCTGTGCAACAGCTCCAGTGTTGTCACAATGAACCGGAACGGGTCCAGTAATGCTAGGAACTACCCCGAGTTCAGAAATGAACTTCTTCATCCAAACAGCTTCCTTTGCAGCTTCACTTGCAGCTATATACTCTGCCTCTGTCACTGAGTCAGCAACTGTTTGCTGTTTGGAACTCTTCCAACTCACTGCTCCACCGTTCAAGGTAAATACATACCCTGACATGGATTTACTGTCATCTTGGTCAGTTTGAAAACTTGAGTCTGTAAAGCCCTCTAGTTTCAAATCAGACCCACCATATACTAGAAACACATCTTTAGTTCTTCTCAAGTACTTCAAGATGTTTTTCACAGCTTTCCCAGTGTTCTTCTCCAGGATTAGACTGATATCTACTTGTTACACTAAGTGCATAAGCAACATCTGGTCTGGTACATATCATTCCATACATTATGGATCCTATTGCCGAAGCATAAGGTATTTGATTCATGCGTTCTCTCTCTTCAGGTGTCTTTGGGGACAATTTCTTAGAGAGATTTACTCCATGACTCATCGGTATGAGTCCTCTCTTGGAGTCTTGCATGCTAAACCTCTTTAGCATCGAATCAATGTATGCACCTTGGGTCAAGCCGAGCATCCTCTTTGATCTATCTCTATAGATCTTTATCCCCAATATGTAGGATGCTTCTCCCAAGTCCTTCATGGAGAAGTGTTTAGATAACCAAATTTTAACTGATTGTAGCATCGGTATGTCATTCCCTATAAGTAATATATCATCAACATATAATACCAGGAATGTCACAGCACTCCCACTAACTTTCTTGTACACACATGGTTCATCCTCATTTTTGATAAAATCAAACTCTTTGATTGTCTCATCAAAACGGATGTTCCAACTTCGAGAAGCTTGCTTCAATCCATAAATGGATCTTTGTAACTTACACACTTGATTTGTTCCAACCTTTGAAACAAAACCCTCTGGTTGTATCATATATACATCCTCATCTAGTTTCCCATTGAGGAAGGCCGTTTTCACGTCCATTGTGAATTTGCCAGATTTCGTAGTCATAGTAAGCTGCAATCGCAAGTAAAATCCGGATGGACTTGAGCATGGCTACTGGTGAGAAGGTTTCATCATAGTCAACTCCTTGTCTTTGTTTGAAACCTTTTGCAACCAGTCTGGCCTTATAGGTCTCCACCTTGTCATCTGCTCCAGTCTTTTTCTTAAAGACCCATTTACACCCTATAGGCACAATGCCTTCAGGTGGAGTAACCAAAGTCCATACTTGGTTTTCATACATGGAGTCCATTTCGGATTTCATGGCTATTTGCCATTTCTCAGAGTGTTTACTACTCATAGCCTCATCGTATGTTACTGGATCATCATCAGTTATGATGCGTACCTCATCATCATCTTCTATGATAAGTGTATACCTTTTAGGTATTTTCGGCACTCTTCCAGATTTACGACTCGGTTGTGGTACAGAAGTTATATCTACTTGAACATGTTCATCCACTTGATCTGTAGTAATTTGTGGTTCTTGAATTTCTTCAAGATCTATTTTCCTCCCACCAGCCCCTTCAAGGATAAACTCTTTTTCCAAGAAGGTAGCGTGTTTGGCAACAAACACCTTTTGCTCGGTAGGATTATAGAAAATAATATCCTAAACTTTCTTTAGGATACCCCACAAATTTGCACTTGTCAGATCTAGCCTCAAGTTTGTCACTTTGTAACTTCTTTACATAAGCGTTACAACCCCAAATCTTAACATGCTTAAGACTGGGTTTCCTCCCTGTCCACATCTCATATGGAGTCTTAGGGACGGATTTTGAGGGAATTTTGTTAAGTAGATATGCAGCCGTTTCTAGGGCATGACCCCAGAATGATATTGGAAGGTCGGTAAAACTCATCATGGACCGCACCATGTCTAACAAGGTACGATTCCTTCTTTCAGATACACCATTTAATTGTGGCGTACCAGGAGGCGTCCATTGAGAGAGAATACCATTTTCTTTGAGATGATTAAGAAACTCATTGCTCAAGTATTCTCCTCCTCGATCTGATCGAAGAATCTTAACACTTTTGCCAGTTTGTTTCTCTACTTCACTTCTGAATTCTTTGAACTTTTCAAATGATTCGGATTTATATTTCATTAAATACACATATCCAAATCTTGAATGATCATCAGTGAATGTAATGAAATACGAATACCCTCCTCTAGCATCTGTTGTCATAGGTCCACATACATCTGTGTGTACCAACTCTAACAATCCTGTAACCCTCTCTCCATGTCCACTAAATGGAGATTTAGTCATTTTACCCATGAGACATGATTCACAAGTTGGATATGATTCAAAATCGAATGGTTCTAAAAGACCATCAATATGCAACTTGTTTAATCTTGTTTCATTAATGTGACCGAGTCTACAGTGCCAAATGAAAGTATGATTTACTTCATCTCTTTTTCTTTTACAAGTTTGTTCAATTTGAAAAATATTTTCATGTAAGTCAAGTAAGTAAAGTCCATCAATTAAGCTACCAGTTCCAAACAAAACATTATTATTATAAATAGAACAACCATTGTTCTTAAATATAACAGCGAATCCTTCTTTGTCCAACATAGAAATAGATATAATGTTTCTGATGAGAACAGGTACATAATAACAATTTATTAAATTGATAGATTTTCCCGTAGGCAGTACTAAACAATAAGTCCCCACAGCTAATGCAGCAACTTTTGCTCCATTTCCCACTCTAGAGTTACTTCTCCTTTGTTTAGCCTTCTACTTCTGCTTATTCCCTGCAATGAATTGCATATGTGAGAACCACAACCGGTATCTAATACCCAAGTAGAATTTTGACTTACAGAAAGATTTATTTCAATCATGAATAAACCTGTATCCGTAGCTGAAGCTTCAACAAGCTTTTTCTGCTTTGCCTCTGCAAGGTAATCCTTGCAGTTTCTCTTCCAATGTCCAGGCTTATTGCAGTGGAAGCAAACTCCTTTGCTATCCGCATTTGTTTTATTCTTATTACCTTTATCAACTGTCTTTCCTTTTGCCTTCTTAGAATTTTTCTTCTTAGCAGAAGCTCCTTTGGGCCACTTCCTTTTCTTGGAAGCGTCACCTATCAGTAAGACTTGGTCTTTCTTGGATGGAAAGTGACTCTCTGCAGTTTTCAACATGTTAAGCAATTCAGGCAAGCTGACATCAAGCTTGTTCATGTGAAAATTCACAACAAATTGTGAGTAGGAGTCCGGGAGTGTGACTGCAAGATCAAATCTTGGCTCAACTCTCCATCCATTACAAAACCCAGTTGTCCCAATTGTTCAATCAAATTGATCATTTTGAGGACATGTGCTTGTACTGTAGGGCCATCGGTCATTCTAGATCGGAAGAGCTCCTTAGATATCTCATATCTTGCAGACCTACTTTGTTCACCATACAACTCTTGCAGGTGAAGCAATATAGCAGGTGCATCCATTTTCTCATGTTGACGTTATAACTCGTTACTCATGGATGCGAGCATGATGCATTGAGCTACCATAACATCATCTTGCCACTTTTTAAAAGTAGCAATCTCTTCCTCAGAGGCAGTTTCTGCAACAGTTGCAGGAACAGGCGAATTAAGGACATAAGATAATTTTTCAGCGGTGAGAACAATTCTCAAATTCCTTAACCAATCCGTGTAGTTCGGTCCAGTTAGTTTATTAGCATCCAATATGCTCCGCAGTGATAGTGAATGGGCCATTTGTAAAAATCTGTAAATGAATTTTTATTTAAACAACATTAGCATATATTCATTTTATTAATCACCAATTTAATATAGGACTTTATTAAAAGGGTGTCTCCCACTATTTTATACAAACTATATGACCCTCCATATATAGTTCGACAAATTTTCAAAAATCTGTTTAGTGAGTAAGGATCCTATTGACATAAATATGCAGCCTTGTGTGTGCACAACAAACCATATATTTATTCAAAGGGTAGACAACTCTTGTCAATTACATCAACTATGTAACTCCTTGTATTTTGCCTATTAGATTATAATAGTCAAGTGTGTGCACATCCGAACTAAAATAATCCAAGTTAAGTTTCACCTAGCATTTCCATATAAGCGAATAGAAAAATATAGTCCTTGTGTGTGCACAACAAAACTAGTATTGTTCAATTCCTTATAAAATATTTTTAATGTAATAAAGCCAACATCTTAAAATTTTAATATGAGTCTTGTGTGTGCACAACAAACTAATATTAAATAATTAATACTCTATTGCTTTATCATGCTAGAAGGCTACGTTTGATATTTTTGAAATACCTTTAAACGTATTCAACTTAATATTTTGTAATGAGGGTTTTGTTATTAATGGTCTCATCTTGTTTAGCGCGCATGCAAGTATATATATATATAAATACGCGTCATATTAAACATTCATCAACATGAATAATAATATATTTAATATATATATTATAAGCATGCATTCATAGAATACTATATTCTATATGGGATGATTATGGACTTAATCTAATTTGATTCACTCGAGCCACCGAGTAAATCAATAGGTCAAACCTAGGGTGCAAGAATAAATTTGAATATAACTATTACATTCAACCCAGGCTTCATTACAAATGGGTCTTCAATGCTCTTGCTCTTCGGTTCCAATTTCTCTAGTAACTCTATTAAATCCTATTACATTCATTTTAACAAAATAGAAACCTTGATCAACAGTCAAGGGGAAGTACATAGGAGAGAGATAGAAATTACATTTAGAAATTTAGATAGGCGAGGTACGCAGACCCCATTATGAATAAAACCATTTCATTCAAGCATCCATTCAAATTAAATCCAATCACATTGGTCAATAGTCCTTAATCATCCCCTATATATATATCAACATATATAAATACCATTCATCTCATGAATAATAAATCATTCAATATATATTGATATCATTTAATGGGCAATTGACTAGTAGAAATCCAAAATCCAATTAAAATAAACTCCTTTATTTTAATCCATTCCAAATTAATATAAACTCCTTTATAAAATTTAGAATCTTTGTTCAAAATTGAAATCCAATATTAATTAAAATAAACTCCTTTATTTTAAACCAATTTCAAGTCTAAAATAAACATCTTTATTTTTCAACATTGAAATTTTAAAATTGGAAAATCATTTTTTTTTTTTGTGAACAGTGCCCGGGCTGCCCGGTGAACAGTGCCCGGGCTGCCCGGTGAACAGTCCCCGCTGCCCGCTGCCCGGTGAACAGTACCAGTGAACAGTGTCGGTAAACAGTTTCCGGCATGAACAGTACCGGTGAACAGTGTCCGGCGTGAACAGTTCCGGCAATGAACAGTTTCCGGGGATGAACAGTGTCAGTTTTTTTTTTTTTTTTATTTTGCTTTTGATGTTTTTCCAAAAAACATAATTTCATACTAACAATTATACCCAAAAAATTGTTCTAAACACATATCAACATATATATGATTGATACAATTAATAGTACGCATAAGGATGGCTCTTGATACCACTGTAAGTTTGCAAAATCACAATCTAATTGTAATACGCAACGGAAAATGGAAATTAAAATTTTTGCAACTTATCCATGAATCACCTTATGCATAACTATTAATTGATGAAGATTAACAAGAGATAATACCTTTGATGATTCAACTCTTGAACCGCTACAAGATCTACTCCTCTCTTGATTTCTTCAAGATCTTCCAATCTACAACCCTTTGTTGATTTCTTCAAGCTCCTCCAATTTTTGTTCCTTGGATTAAACACTAGCTACAAAGTGTATGTAGCACTCTAGAGGTAATCCACCAAGAACAATTATACAAGAAACAATATTTTGATTTTCTAGAAATCTTGGATGGCTAATCCCATTAATTTTATTCCTAACTCTTAAGAATAACAAGAACACTATTTCTCTCTTAACTCTTAAGATGGAGGCTAATGAATATGCTAGGTTAATTAGGAAACCCTAATCTTATTAGGATACTTACAAAAATAATACTTACACAAAATGTAAGTATACATTTTCTCCTAACCCACATGTTATTCATTTAAGCAATTAACATGTGTTACTTGCTTAATCAACATTAAGCAAGTATACTACCATTTTATTTAATTTGCATTTTCATTTAATTTAATTCTCAATCTAATTAAGAATTAAATAATAATAATAAGATTTCTCTCATTAATTTATAATTCAATATTTCTCCAAATATATCATTATAAATATTAAGCATTTCAATTTATTCAAATAATAAATTAAATACTTAATTTATTATTATTTAGCCAATTGTTTCCAATACAAAATTATTCTTTTGCGGTGTGACCCTTTAGGTTCAATATTATGCCGGTCGTAGAATAAATAAATTAGAACTATTCTAATATTATTTATAATGAATTAAACTCCTTTAATTCATATATAAATAAATAATATTTATTTTACATCATGAGGGACACCTTACGATAATGTATCATGACTATCCGTATAATATGAAATCAACGTTTAATCACATTGAACCTATTCAGCAGTAGTTACCGTACAATTCAATCCTTCTACCATACAATGTCCCGATTAAATATAAGACATGGAATTACTGACAAGTCTTATTTTATTTAATCATATGCATTTCGATTTAAAAATGCACAACTCCGATTAATGTAAATTAGAAACTCCTTTCTAATTTTCATTTAACCCTGGCCAGGGAATTTTTGAGCTGTCATTTATCAAATCGCATAGGACATTCTCTCCCTTTATCAGAAGTGGTAGATCCTTTGTCGATCATTCACCTACCTCCGTGTATACTTTATTATACCCGTACATACCCTATGACATACCCTAAGGTATTAAGGAATATGACAAAGTATAACTTAACATACACAAGGTACTATGATGATCTCAAGTCCAAGGATCACTTGTACAACTATCACTTAAGAACTTCCCTATTGACAGGTGAATAAAACTCCATTAGGGTTCTTTAAGCGAGTCACGTTCAGTGAACTTATTCTCTAATAAGCACCTACATACTTGCTTTAGTGTCTTCACACAAATGATTATGAGATCAATCATTATCTTCTAAAGATCAAGCATAGTATGTACTAATCTATCCGGATCAGTAATCCCAATATTAGTGATCCAACGATTAGGAACATTTTAGTTTTGAGCTTTCTTGAATTTAGATCTCACTAGCATGATCTCATCATGATTCTAAAAGCATTGCTCGAAAACTATGGGTTCATCACATTTATTAATTCAACCAATTAACATGGATAAAATATGCCTTTTATTCTATTATTAATATTTGAATAAGATTACAAAGTAAATGCTTATTACATCAAATATAATTGGCTTGAGGGCATATTACTTTCATAGGGTTGCCAATAACTGTCGTTGCCGTGGTGGAGAATAGGGAAAGGAGTCGGAGAAGAATGAGCGGTGACCACCGGGGAAGGTGGAGATGGTGTGCTGGACACCTGGATGTTTGGTTGAGGTCCACGTGGAGTTGCAGATCGCAGTCCAGACCTCTTTTCATTTGTGCAAAGTGCATGAAACTGCCGAGAAGCAGATGCGGTGGAGGCGAGAGTTGGGCCATCGAGCCTGATTAAGATATGGGCCTCAATGATCTCTGGATGGATGGATATCGGTGATTGCTGTCAGTCTTGAGCCGTTGTTGGAATTAGATATTAAAGCCATATTGTTGGAGAGAGTATGTACTTGTTTGGTGCTGTCCATGAAGGAGAAGTCTTTGGCTGTGTTTTTGTAGGCTATGAAGGTAAGAATGCATGTGGGAATGAATAATTTTGTAGTCTAAAAAAAATGCACTCTCCCTTTCAAATTATAACATTGATTTTTTCAAATATATATTTTAAAACTTAAAATTAATATAAATTTATTCAATACAATTATGAATATCATAACTACCTAAAAAATATTAGATTTAATCTTTTCAAAATTTAAATAAGTCATGTCAATTTTAAATATACAAATATCAAAATTTAACTTTTAAAAAGTTAATATTATGAATCTTATGATCCAAAACAGAGGGAGGAATATATTTCACAAATTATTAAGCTAGATAACGTACTCCCCCAACTAATTGCTACTAAGAAATTTAAAGATATTTCTTTAGTTGTTGGACCAAAATTAAGACTACCATTATTTAATAAAAAGTAATACTTCCGCCATTATATTAGGATCAATTTTTACTTTTTAAAGTTAATTTAAAATATTTTTAAATTTAAAATTGATATTAATTCATTTAAAAAATATTACTAACTACAAGATTTAAAGTTTTCAAAAACTAAATGAATTTTATCAATTTGAAATTTGAAAATATATTTATATATTAATGAGATACAATACTTTTAGCTGAGTCTACAAGTTTTATAAGTTTTACTACCTATTTTGGACGTTCTTAATTTTGAAGACATTTTTTCACTTTAGCCATTCTTATAAGGATGGAATGAATTTTTAGATACGTGATTTAGTTATAAAAACTGGAAAAAAAAATGCAAAGGGTAGCATGTTTTTGTTGACAAAGGGCGTACGTACTAGTTTATTATGAAATTTTTTATTTTTCCAGCAATCATATTATTATTGATTACAAAATTAAACCGCACATGCAAAACGTTAAAAAAAGGAGAAATGCTTAAATGCAAAACCATACGCTGTATGGAAGGGGATAATAACTACTTCCTTTATCCCAAAAATAATAATTAAATGTACAAATTTTTTAATCTAAAAAAATGAGATAAAGTACATAAAGTGAAGAGTAAATATGTCATTTAATGAAATTTATTGGTATAAAAAAATAAAAATACTCATCATTTTATATAATCTTGTGAGGTAATTAAGGATAAATTTTAAAAAAAATTACGTTTTTTCTTTTATTCTTACTTTTTTAATATAATCTTGTGAGGTAATTAAGGATAAATTTTAAAAAAAAATTATGTTTTTTCTTTTATTCTTACTTTTTTAATATATGTGTAAATTGTATTTAGCTCGTGAACGGAGGAGTACTTATTATATTAAAGATCTACCATCTTAATTAAATATAAATATTCTGTGATACCTGATGCTTTTATTGATTAGTAATCTACTGATAATAATTTATTATCGATGCTTTTATTATTATCAAGGGAAGTGTTAACGCTTGATTCTGTCCGCGCATCCAATCAACTCGCCAGACGTGTACCTGCACAAAAGTCCCGACAGCTTGGGCCGCCTTGGACTCCTCCGGTGTAAGAGTGAGTAACGGGTTTAAGATATGTTAACAATGGAGGCTCAGTATTTAATAGGGTAAATAGTGCCGTACCTTGCCTTCATTGTTATCTGTGTATTTATAGGATTCACTTGGCTACTTACTACTCCTATTAGGAGTGTTCTGCCCAGAATCCTTATTGGATCCGGATTCAATTACCTTGAACCAACAGAAGTATTATCCAGTAAGGACATAAGATACTGGCTCAAGCCTTTTCGGACTGGAGAGTCCTCTTACAATCCCTTAAGCATGATGGGCCTTTGGATCGAGCCCAATGTAAGGAGCCCGATCAAGCCTGTTAGGATTTATATCCGAACATTGCCCCCTACTCCCTTAGTATATGATATGTACTGGGGGGTGAATTAGGGATTTTTAATAGTCGGATACTCGCAATAAGGAGAGAGAATTGGCTCCCTTCGAGAACCCGAAGGTGTCAGACCGAGGGTACCTCCCCTTCATGTGTTTTCAAGCTTTAACCCGAAGATGTATACTCCTAAAGACTCTCGAAGGCGTCAGACCAAGGGTAATTATCCTCGGACACTCGAACGTGAAAGAGCCGAAGGAGGATGCTCCTTGAGATCCTAAGAGGTACCGTCCCGAGGGCTAATGAACCTGTCTCAACATTAGGCCTCTTTAGTGGATAGATCTCGTTTGCAAATGTGCACCCAGGCCCAATCTTCCTGTCTTGAGGCCCATTGATATTACCCCAATATAAACAGCCCAATATGGATAAGCAAATTTGAATTTCGAAAATGGGATTAGGGAAACAGCTGGCAAGCAATATGGCGTTTCAGTAGCACTCGTTCCCGCTGCTTTTACTTTGATAGAACTCCATCCGTTAGATTGGGCTGATCTCGACCGTTGAATATTTACTCATATAGGGAAAGTGAATCTAATAGTCATTTCTCCCACCAGTAAATCCGTTTTTTCATAGAGAAAACAATCCTTCATTTTCAAAGAACCTGTTTCGTCGTCGCTCTCGATCTAGGAATCCTCTGCCCACCTGATTCTCTAAACATCTCACGTAAGTTATTTATCACCTTCCTTTCTTTTCTCGATGGCTGGGAGTAATAAGAACCAAGCTTCGTCTTCCCGTGTTGAAGACGAAGTTACTGTTGCTAAAGCCGGGATTCCTGAAGGACAGCCATGGAAACCGGTGATCGTAGAACGAATGAGAGATATAGAAGAATATAATAGGACCAAATATTTCTCCTTAAAATATAGAGTAGCCAACATCCCTTCTACAATTAAAAACCCCTTTTTTGATCTGTTGATGACGGAGTTTTACGTTCCCGAATCATATGAAATTAGGAGGCCTGAAGGTGAAGAAAAGGTATACTGGCAACCCGAAGGGGGTGGATCCCGATTCATCGCCAATTATTTCTCTTCAGGGTGCGATTTCCGCTTCGCCCTTTTATTCTCGAGCTCCTTCACACAACCGGGCTCAGTTTAAATCAGTTGTCGACGCCGGTTTCATCCGCTTTCTCCCTTTTTGTCTTTTCCAATTTTTAGCCTTTTGGTTTAGATGATTTTTTTTTGGAAAAGGTCGGCATTGAGGTCGACGGGGTTTTTGAAAGATCGTTTTTTATGATGAGCCAATTTAACCAGAGTCGCCAGTTGGTATATTTGAAATGGATGTACCAACTCATCCAAATTTTCGTTTTTTATAATCGCTGGCTCATATATGACTCCGAATTAATTGGTCTGCGAATTGAGATTCATAGAGTTCGGGGGCTTGCTTAAGTGAGGGGAAGGTGTTAGGCACCCCTCGACTTCCATGAAACACGGTTACCGCAATCTTGATGCTTTCCTATCCTTTAATTCATGAATGTGTGTGTGTGTGTGCGTGTGTGTGTGTGTGTGCCTATGTGAATGTCGTGGTGGGTTTGTATGAAAGAATCATTTGAATTTTTAGGGAAAACCGTGTTTTAATTTGAGAACGCTTCGGAATGTCTTTCGATTTATACGAGAAAGCTTGGTTCGTTATGAGAAAGATTTGATTTTTATTTGTCAAAACTATGAGATTTTCATTAGGTGTCGTTTTGGCAAAACACAAGTTTTAAACCTTCGTCAAAATAGGAATCGAGATCTATACGTTGCTTTCATAAAATGATGGGCAATTTCTAGGATCTCTTTAGCCCTATGCTCAAAGAATTTAATAAAACGTTACATATTTATAAAATCATTTTATGTAATATTTTGGGAAACGATTTTCTTTAGCTTTCTCGTTAAATGGGAATCGACATTCGTTAGCACTTTCAATTTCTTATCTTCGTGAAGCTAATAACCCAATTTGATTGATTTTTATGAAAATCTTCATGGTTTAATCTTTGAAATCATTTTTTGTGTCACAAGATTTAATCAAGCGTGAACACGCGTCGGGGCTATTCATGGGCATGTAAACCATCAAAATATCCCCGAACGCCAACAATCACATATTCCATTAGTACGGGGCCTTAAACCCGATCCTCGCCTTAGCGTCGCTTTAAGGCCCAATGGTTACATGTTACAAAACGAGCATCTTGAATCTATCACATACATCAAAACGTCCATCATCGGATTTGGACCACGGGGTCGCATTCCTAGGCTCACACGAGATTTATACATGTCAACAAAATGAATACTACATAACTAACCAACCCGGACTTATCTAATATACCATGATATCCGGAAATGACAATCTAAATAAATTACACCCAATGAATCACCCTGAACGAGCTAGAAATTTCATCATTTGGATATCCTCGGGTTATTAGGAAGAATTTTATTCCGATGGAACCTTCACTAACAATCCCTAATCCATGATTGTTCAAACAATATACATGAAAACTACATCCCATCTAAGCAAATAAGATGATATGAATTGTTATAACAAAAGAATTTTTTTACCTTGCAAAATGGTCTCAAAGGGATGAAATCTTGATATTTGAATAGGATGAGAAATATATTTGATACAATCAAAATTAAAGGAGTAAAATTTCTCTCTTTTTTCTCTCTTTTCTTCCTATTTTTGTTGCAAAATCTACTATTTTTCTCTCAAATTCCGTGCTGCTGCTATGCTGAATCCTTCTTCTTCCCAAATTTCTTTCAACCTCCTGTATGCTGTCCGAGGCTGAGCTTAAATAGGCTGGCCAGAGCCAGCCGCAGATCTATCTGCGGCTGGCCAGCTGGCTCGCCACTCAGCCCGGTTTTCGGGATCTGACTTTCCAGAAAGGCGCACTCATTTGGCCGCAGATCTATCCGCGGCTGGCGGGCTTGACTTTCTCGATTTTCGTGCCATGCCTCGATTTTCGTGCCGTAATGTCGGTTTTCGCTGACAGGCTCGTTTTCTGCAGTCCGGGAATTTCCGGGAGACGTGCCACCTCATCCGGGAATGCCTGCCTCGGACGGCCTTATTGTCACGTAAGCTTGGGTTGCCAAAACATTGCGGTGGTGTCGGGCGCTCGCCCTTGTGCCCGCTCCTTCGCTCCCGCAAGCCGGTTCAATTGACGATTTCGCCCTCCTGTCACGGTTAGTACAAGGAATGCAAAATTTGGGTGTCTACAGCTGCCCCTCTTTATCATGTTTATGCAATGTTTAAATGAAATGAACATGATAAAGAAATAGACACTTGATGCATGAATGACAGTCGACTAAGGATGACAATACATACATGATGCAACATATGTAGCTTACAATGCAACACACGATATAATGCATGCAAAAACATCCGCAAGAGTGTCGGTGTTTCAATCCCCTGACCGTGTTTGTTAGCCGCTGGGTTCACTCTATCGTCTCGTTCGGGGCCGGGTATCGTCGCCGGTCACCCATCTCGTAACCCCCGGTTATCGTCGCCGGTTGGTTATCTTGTCGGAGCCGGTTATCGTCGCCGGACATCCATCTCATGATCGCCGGTTATCGTCGCCAGTCGATCGTCTCGTCGGGGCCGGGTACCGTCGCCGGTCACCCATCTCGTAACCCCCGGTTATCGTCGCCGGTTGGTTATCATTGTCGGAGCCGGTTATCGTCGCCGGACATCCATCTCATGATCGCCAGTTATCGTCGCCGGTCGATCGTTTCGTCGGGGCCGGGTATCGTCGCCGGTCACCCATCGCGTAACCCCCGGTTATCGTCGCCGGTTGGTTATCTTATCGGAGCCGGTTATCGTCGCCGGACATCCATCTCATGATCGCCGGTTATCCTCGCCGGTTGATCGTTTCGTCGGGGCCGGGTATCGTCGCCGGTCACCCATCTCGTAACCCCCGGTTATCGTCGCCGGTTGGTTATCTTGTCGGAGCCGGTTATCGTCGCCGGACATCCATCTCATGATCGCCGGTTATCGTCGCCGGTCGATCGTCTCGTCGGGGCCGGGTATCGTCGCCGGTCACCCATCTCGTAACCCCCGGTTATCATCGCCGGTTGGTTATCTTGTCGGAGCCGGTTATCGTCGCCGGACATCCATCTCATGATCGCCGGTTATCGTCGCCGGTCGATCGTCTCGTCGGGGCCGGGTATCGTCGCCGGTCACCCATCTCGTAACCCCCGGTTATCGTCGCCGGTTGGTTATCTTGTCGGAGCCGGTTATCGTCGCCGGACATCCATCTCATGATCGCCGGTTATCGTCGCCGGTCGATCGTCTCGTCGGGGCCGGGTATCGTCGCCGGTCACCCATCTCGTAACCCCCGGTTATCGTCGCCGGTTGGTTATCTTGTCGGAGCCGGTTATCGTCGCCGGACATCCATCTCATGATCGCCGGTTATCGTCGCCGGTCGATCGTCTCGTCGGGGCCGGGTATCGTCGCCGGTCACCCATCTCGTAACCCCCGGTTATCGTCGCCGGTTGGTTATCTTGTCGGAGCCGGTTATCGTCGCCGGACATCCATCTCATGATCGCCGGTTATCGTCGCCGGTCGATCGTCTCGTCGGGGCCGGGTATCGTCGCCGGTCACCCATCTCGTAACCCCCGGTTATCGTCGCCGATTGGTTATCTTGTCGGAGCCGGTTATCGTCGCCGGACATCCATCTCATGATCGCCGGTTATCGTCGCCGGTCGATCGTCTCGTCGGGGCCGGGTATCGTCGCCGGTCACCCATCTCGTAACCCCCGGTTATCGTCGCCGGTTGTTTATCTTGTCGGAGCCGGTTATCGTCGCCGGACATCCATCTCATGATCGCCGGTTATCGTCGCCGGTCGATCGTCTCGTCGGGGCCGGGTATCGTCGCCGGTCACCCATCTCGTAACCCCCGGTTATCGTCGCCGGTTGGTTATCTTGTCGGAGCCGGTTATCGTCGCCGGACATCCATCTCATAATCGCCGGTTATCGTCGCCGGTCGATCGTCTCGTCGGGGCCGGGTATCGTCGCCGGTCACCCATCTCGTAACCCCCGGTTATCATCGCCGGTTGGTTATCTTGTCGGAGCCGGTTATCGTCGCCGGACATCCATCTCATGATCGCCGGTTATCGTCGCCGGTCGATCGTCTCGTCGGGGCCGGGTATCGTCGCCGGTCACCCATCTTGTAACCCCCGGTTATCGTCACCGGTTGGTTATCTTGTCGGAGCCGGTTATCGTCGCCGGACATCCATCTCATGATCGCCGGTTATCGTCGCCGGTCGATCGTCTCGTCGGGGCCGGGTATCGTCGCCGGTCACCCATCTCGTAACCCCCGGTTATCGTCGCCGGTTGGTTATCTTGTCGGAGCCGGTTATCGTCGCCGGACATCCATCTCATGATCGCCGGTTATCGTCGCCGGTCGATCGTCTCGTCGGGGCCGACGATGGCATCACAGCACTCTAGAGGAGGTCCCGATATCAGGCAGCTTTGCACACTGCCGCATCCAGCTGGAGCTGATCACGGCTGCAGGGGTCGTCTGGAGGCCTTATCTTTCTGAGCATCTAGATGTGGGGTTTATAGATGGACATCCTACCGGCCCGGAGTTTGCACTTTCCACCCGTCGCCTCACTTTGCAGAGTGTTGGAGGATGGGTTATGTACCTGGGGGAGCGCGCCTTCAGATGCGTTACTGGAGAGATCCGCATCCCGTACTCCCCTCCTTTCGCTACCTTCTGGCCACTAGATTCTCCGCCTTCAGAGATCATGCTTGCGGGGGAGGACGGCCGGA
Source organism: Aralia elata (assembly GCA_034770075.1). Taxonomy (NCBI): domain Eukaryota; kingdom Viridiplantae; phylum Streptophyta; class Magnoliopsida; order Apiales; family Araliaceae; genus Aralia; species Aralia elata. The sequence goes on from CM068382.1 coordinate 7,516,059, forward strand.
TGCTTTCGACGGGTCCCAGCACGAGTGATGCCTTCCGTACCTGGTGGGTGCCCCGTACCATCGGTCCTCAGACTCGGGCCACTTTCTTTCTTGGAGACATGGTTCCAGGCTCGGTGACGATGACCGATTGGGCTGCCTGTGTTCGGACCCCTACCCACGCTGAGCAGATCGCCACATTGACCCGTCAGGTAGATCAGTTGTCGCTGTTTGTTCGGTCGTTGGGCCGGACCCCGGAGGAGGCTTACGTCTATGATCCAGACGGTGCGGGTTATGATGCAGACTCGAGTTCATCTGATGCCACAACGCATCCCTACATCCCTGACATGAACTTTGATCCTCCGAGCTCGACGACCCCAGGGGATCAGTTCGAGGATCCTTCCTTCATAGATGATACCGATTTTATTTAGATCAGGATAGGATAGGGCCCTTTGTACCTGTACCTGTTTATATTTCTTTTTCATTTACGCACTATGTACTGAACTCATTTATTTATTTATGCACAGTTCTTTTTCATCTTTATGGGATTCACCTGCTTTATTATTAACTATAGATGCATGCTTTTTATTTATGGGTAGAGAAATGACCCCTGTACAGTCTTTTTTGATACTATTTTTTCACAGATGTCGTCCTCAGATGCCGTGGTTCGTTTGGATTCCACTCCTCCCACAGGGTTGGTGGGCAGCCTCCTCCGCTGGTTGGACAGTTTACTGCCGGCAGAAAGGATTACCGCAGATGGTCTTTTGGGTCATTCTTGGTCCTTATTGACCCTTCAGGTGCCAGCGGGCTTCGTGGATGGTCTTCTGAGCTATTGGGCCCCTGCCCGTCAGGTGTTTAGGTTAGGGACAGTAGAGCTGACCCCCACCCTCGAGGAGTATGCTCGCTTCACCGGCCTGCCCCTGGATAGACCTTGTGCTAGGGTCACAGTTGGTTCCATGCGCCGTCAACTCTTGACTTTCACTGGTTTGCGAAGGGCTGTCCTGTTGCCGGTGATCACATCAGACCATATGGTTCCCCTTCAGTTCTTTATTGACCGATTTGGCTCACCTGACGGTTTTCGACTTTTCTTCGGTGATTTTTCCGTGTCCGAAGAGCGCTGGGGCGCCTTGAGAGTGGATGTCCTGATGGCCTGTGTCATCTCAGTTTTGTATTTACCTGCAGGACCCGATCATTTGGACATGCGGATTGTGGCGGCCGTTAGAGCCCTTCAGGAGGATCACACCATTCTTCCTATGATATTGGCGGATACCTATATGTCAGCCACATATTGCCAGTCTTTTCGAGGCAGAGCCTTCAGAGGGAGCTCGGCTTTGTTATACGTGTGGTTCATGAGTCATCTTAGTCCCATCGGCCACTTCCGTCGCCGAGGGTTTTGCTTCAGCCATGACATAACCACGCAGTTTTCGCTTCGTCCCGTGAGCTGTACTGATGTGGCCTCCTGGACATCATTTTTGTCTGTCATTGAGGATCCCTTTCACCTATTGGTCTACTCGGGCTATTGCTCCTTCATGAGCTTCTTGACTCATGTGCCCGACCTGGATTTCATCCCCATTGCTGGGTTGAGGGGCGTGACGACCTATCATCCCCTGGCGGTTATGGGGCAGTTTGATCAGACGCAGGATTTACACCCCTTCGCGGGTGCAGCCGCATACCGATTCCTTATATCATCCTGTACGGAGAGGGATCTATTGCAGGTATACGAGCTTTGGGATTGCAGGACCCTTGCCGAATATAGTGAGAGCCGTCACATCCAGACGTTTGCTTACGTACAGTGGTTGCGCGGAGACTTGGAGTCGGCTAGTTTGAGTCGGACTTGGGCCTTCGATGATCCTGGAGTGATTTTCCCAGAAGATACCACAGACCACCCTATCTCAGCCGATTCTGCCCCGAGTCGGGTTACTGAGGATTCCCAACTCCGCCTGGCCCTGATTGCTATTGAAGCCGAGAGGGATGCCGCCCTTGTCGAGAGAGATGAGGCCATTCGGGCTAGAGACGCTGCCATTGCCGACAGAGAGGCCATTGTATTTCAGACCAGGGCAGTGGTAGATGCTCATTTTGGGGCTGTCAGCCGAGCTACTGCTTTACTGGATCGTATTGATATGATGGGGCAGCAGATTGCAAGAGATGCTGAGGCTTCAGATCTGTCCACCGCCCTGTCCATCCTGCTTCAGCTAGTTTCAGATTTGTAGATTATTTTATTTCCTGCATAGACTATGTTGGTTTCATCAGTTATTGAAAGAGAAATCTTGTAATAAAACGACTTATATATATAGACATGCATTAAAATTTAGTCATTTTCCCCCTTTTGTCGTATCATTGCCTTCCATTGGATCATCATTTTATCCAATTGACTATGATTTTGACATTTCACCTTCTTTCTTTTCTCAAGACTTGATGGAGATTTGACAGATATTGCCGCACACCTTTTGATTTCATCGGATTGAATCTCAGATTTTGGATAACTGTTTGGTTGGATCAGGGTATGTATTTTGGGGTGAAACTGGTTAGGGAGTTGGTTTCGGGAAAGTTTTGAGGGGGTAGGAAGGTTTTATCTGGCTATCAAAAAATTGGTTTTGGTTAGGGAAAGGATTATTTTTTAAAGGATCGGACCGCGCCATGATGGCTGCCTACGTACCCCCACAAGTTGGGAGATCAGGTCCTACGTAGTTCGCTCTCAAGGAAAAAGGACCTGATGATTCAAGCATAGAACCGCTTCACCGAGTCAGAATTGAGGGGTTGTGGAAATACCTCACCATCCATTTCTTGCAATATGAGGGCTCCTCCGGATAGCACCTTCTTAATCACAAACGGCCCCTCCCAGTTTGGGGCGAACTTCCCCTTGGCCTCGTCTTGACAAGGCATGACTCTCTTCAACACCAAATCATTTTCTTTGAACTTCCGAGGTCTGATCCTTTTGTCGTATGATCGGGAGATCCTCTGTTGATATAGCTGGCCGTGCCAAACAGCAGCCACCCTCCTTTCATCAATTAGGGCCAATTGGTCGTATCGACTTTGCATCCAATCCTCCTCGCTTATCTGAGCATCGATCACTATTCTGAGGGACGCCATCTCAACTTCAACTGGCAGGACAGCCTCCATTCCATATACCAAGGCGTAAGGGGTTGCCCCTGTGGAAGTACGCGTTGACGTTCGGTAGGCTAGCAAGGTGAGGGGTAACAGATCTGGCCATCCCCGATGATTAGCAGACATTTTGGCCATGATTTTCTTGATGTTTTTGTTTGCAGCCTCCACTGCCCCATTCATCTTAGGACGGTAAATGACGGAATTGAGGTGCTTGATCTGGAACTGGTCACACAATCCCCTCATGAGGGCGTTGTTTAAATTCTTGGCATTGTCAGAGACCAAAACCTCAGGCTGCCCGTATCGACAAATGACATTACTCCTGATGAACCCGACGATGACCTCCTGAGTGACCTTGGGGAAAGAGGCTGCTTCTACCCATTTGGTGAAATAATCGATCATGACGAAGATGAATCGGTGCCCATTGCTTGCTTTGGGCTCTATTGGTCCGATCACGTCCATTCCCCACATTGAGAATGGCCACGGGGAGGTCATACAGTGCAGTTCATTGGGGGGCGTATGGATCACATTACCGTGCGCCTGACATTGGTAACACCGTTTGACATGATCATCACAGTCAGCTTTTAAGGTCAACCAATAATGCCCTGTTCTCAAAATCTTTTTGGCTAGCATCGGTCCACTCATGTGTGGCCCACACACTCCACCATGTATTTCGTTCATAATCCTTTGGGCCTGCGTCTCATCCACGCACTGCAACAGTCCCAAACCAGCATCCCTCTTGTAGAGTGAATCCCCACTCAAGTAGAACTTCATCGCCATTTTTTGAATTCTCATCCTCTCAGTTCGACTCGCCTGGTCGGGAATGGATCTATCCCTTAGATATTCCCTTATGTTGTGATACCAAGGCTGCTTTGGCAGAACCACCTCGCCTGATAATACTGCAACATGTTCTTCGTATGCCGGGGCATTCTGTACTGCTATCTCAATCTGTGGAGCGTCCCTTCCTTTGATGATATGGATCAAGGAAGCCAAAGTTGCCAATGCATCGGCAAAATCATTCCGTCCACGGGGAATATGTCGGAAAGCAATATCTTCAAATTCTTGCATTAATTGGACAACACATCGGTGGTATGGGAGCAACCGGAGCTCTTTCGTGTTGTACACCCCGATCGCCTGTCTGATTACCAGTTCTGAATCCCCAAACACCGCCAGTCTCTTCACTCCCATATCGCGTGCAAAACGGAGTCCCAAAATGCATCCCTCGTACTCAGCTGTATTATTCGAATTACTGAACTGCAATTTAGTGGCCACGGGGTATTGTTCTCCGGTGATAGAGACCAGGACTGCTCCGGCTCCTGCCCCCTCGGCATTCATGGCACCATCAAAATACAACTTCCAGAATTGTCCCTCGTCATCACATTTTTCGCGCGATACCCAAAATATATCCTCACCCGGAAGAGGAGTTTCTAACGGCTCCATCCCTTCTGCCGGGGTTTCTGCCAACTGATCTGCAATTCCCTGCCCTTTCATGGCCTTCTGGGTCACGTACACCATGTCAAACTGTTGTAAGATTAACTGCCATCTTGATAATCGACAATTCAGCATGGGCCTTTCAAAAATATATTTTAGGGGGTCCATTCTTGATATCAAGTACGTCGTATGCCCATGGAGGTAGTGTGGTAATCTCCCCGTAGCCCAGGCCAGAGCGCAACAGGTCTTTTCGATGGAAGTGTAATTCTGCTCACATTGGCTAAATCTTTTGCTAAGGTAATAGATGGCCTGCTCTTTACCTCCCTCATTCTTTTGTCCCAACATACATCCCATCGCGATGGTGTTGACGGATATATACATAAACAAAGGGATCCCATCCTTCGGGGGTACCAGCACTGGTGCCTCCGTCAGTTGTTTCTTAATGATCTGAAAAGCCCTCTGACACTGCTCATTCCATTCTTGGGAAGCACCCTTTCTTAACAATTTAAAAATCGGCTCACATGTAGTCGTCAAGTGAGATATAAAACGGCTGATGAAGTTTATTCTCCCCAGGAATCCCCTTATCTCCTTCTCTGTGCGAGGTGCTGGCATATCCACAATGGCCTTAATCTTTGCTGGGTCCAACTCAATGCCCCGATCACTAACCAGGAAACCCAAGAGCTTGCCCGATTGTATTCCGAAAGCACACTTGGCTGGATTGAGTTTCAAATTATACTTTCTGAGCCGATCGAATAGCTTTTTGAGATGAGTTATATGATCGGACTCTACCTTCGATTTCACAATAATGTCGTCCACGTAGACCTCTATCTCCTTGTGCATCATATCGTGGAACAAGGCCATCATGGCTCTCTGATAAGTAGCCCCCGCGTTTGTGAGGCCAAAAGCCAGTCGTCTATAGCAGAAAGTGCCCCAGGGGGTGATGAATGCGGTCTTTTCCCGATCCTCCTCTGCCACCATTATCTGATGATACCCCGCAAAGCAATCAACAAAAGAGTACATCTCGTACCGAGCCGTGTTATCCACCAGGATGTGTATGAAAGGTACCGGGAAATTATCCTTGAGACTGGCCTTGTTTAGATCTCTATAGTCTACACATACCCTCACCTTTCCTCCAGGCTTAGCCACTGGGACTACATTAGACAGCCATTCTGGGTAAGTGGACACCATAATGATTCCCGCCCTGAACTGCTTGATGATCTCTTCCTTCACTTTTAAGCTCCACTCAGGTTTCAACTTTCTTAGTTTCTGCTTGACAGGCCTGAAACCCTCCTTGATGGGTAACCGGTGCACCACAATGTCGGTGGACAATCCGATCATATCCTCGTGCGACCAGGCAAAGACATCCTCATATTGGCTTAGCAACTCAATTATTTCGGCTTTTTGGCTGGGGGTAAGGTCTGTCCCTATCTTGAGTTCTTTTGGCTTGTCAGGGGTTCCGATATCTATAGTGATGGTTTGGTCCAAATTGGGTTTGGGTTTATCTTCGACCCATCCTTTGATCTCATCAGGTGCGTCATCGTAATCTGTCTCGTCTTGCTCAATGCCCATCAAATCGAAATCCAGCTCAATGTCAAAATCATAATCACCATTCAAATTTGAAAGATCGTTTGTTAGGCAAGGATTACTCAAATTGGTACACCTGACATAAAACAAAATACTTGTCATATATAAGTTGCCTTCCACGACGATCGCATTTTCAAATAACACGAAGAAATGACATAATTTATGCAAAAACAAAATAACAACAAAATAAACTTCCTCATTCTCCCGTCCTCCGGGGTCTAACATCCTGATGTCGGGTTTTACCCTTGCTTGGATATCACTGGTTTCATGGTCCAGTTGTCGACTGTTAGGTCGGGCGAAATGCGCCGAATGAAAGGCGGCTTCACATCGGACACTTCCCCGATGACTACGGCTATATCGCCTGAGTCCCCTCTCTTACCCTCATCGGGAATCATTAGCTCCGCCCAATTGATGATAGACATAACTCGTTGGGCCCCCGGCGGCGGGACAACATCCGTCCCTTCCTCGCTGCTTGTTGATTGTCCGGGGATATAGCATTGGGTTTCAAACTCTTTTGCGACCTCCTGCAGGAAACTTTCCCTCCGGGCGGACTTATTACGTGCGGGGATTAATTCTTCACTCCCTGCCCCAATCAAAGGCCCGCTGATCCCCTGCTCATTGCCGACTTTGGTCACTGGACTGCCGGCTAGTCGAATCGGAGTCGCATCCTGACGGTATCTCCGTGCTGCGCCCCCATGGTATCCCAACCCTGCTTTGCCTATCTGCTGTGGTAGGTGGATGGGCTCAATGATTCCCTGATTGCTTTTCCCCAATCCCTGTCCAGGCTGGAAGTTCATTTTTATCATTTCCTTTGCCACAAAGGTTAGTTCCGGAGAGATCCTAGGTTTCACAGCTGGAGCTCCCAGGCATCTATAATGGGGAGTGCTAATTTCTAGTGCTTGAAAGCTGGCAGGTGCTGCTGACTCATCCACATTGATCACTGGTAGGCCACTCCTGGGAGGAGGAAGGTCATCACATTCGGCCGAGATTGTTACCAGATGGCCATCGATGAGCAGCTTGATTTGTTGGTGGAGCGTGGAAGGAACTGCCCCGGCCATGTGTATCCACGGCCTCCCTAACAGCAGGTTGTAGCTTGCCGTAATGTCCAGGACTTGGAAGGAGATATCAAAAGTACAGGGCCCTATCTCCACCGGCAATTCTATTTCTCCGATGGTATCCCTCCGGGATCCGTCAAAAGCCCGAACCACCACCTGACTGGCTCGGAGGCGTTTGGAACTGATGTTCATTTTCTTTAGCGTACTGAGAGGACATATATTCAATGCCGATCCCCCATCGATCAGCACCCCATTCATGACATATCCTGAAGAGATTACCGCAATGTGTAGCGGTTTTCGGTGCCCTCTTCCCTCCTTGGGAATGTCCTCATCCGTAAAGGATATTGCATCGCCTTCCAACAGGTGACCCACCAGCTGGCCGAAACCCTCCTCACTAATTTCTTTGGGCACGTATGCCTCTTCCAGAACCTTTGTCAGGGTTCTACAATGCTTACTGGATGACAACACCAAGTCCATGACTGATGTTAGGGTTGACTCCTCATTTAAAATCTGGATCCCCCTTGTTTCTGGATGATCCATCCTTTTCAAAAATTCGACGGCCCTTTCCTCGGAAACCTCCTCATTTTTCCTCTTTTGGCTTTCAAGGACTCGCCCGGGAAGATATAAGGGGTTCCCTTTTGTCGTCACGGAAGCACAACTGGCCGTTTCCTCTGGCATTCCCCCATAATTCCAGGGTACAGTCTTCAGACTACTGATGGGGAGCTGCGGCCTTGCCGTAAGGATGATGGACCTCGGAGCTGTCAACCTGACCGGTCCCTCCGTGCCGTTCGTACTTACCCCTATCAACTTGATGGGCGTTCCCCGTGCACTCCCATGATCATGTATCACGTCGATCATTTCCTCAATTTTCTGCACATAGTTCAGTCTTGGTGGCCCCCCAGCCTCATTTGCCTCCGTCACATTGACTCCCCCCCCATCATGTCTTGGCAGGGGATTTGCTTTAACATTCGGGGAGTCTGGTTGTTCCACCACAATTTCCCCATTGTCGATCATGTTCTGAATTATATGTTTCAATGTCCAACAATCTTGTGTATCATGCCCCGGGGAACCCGAGTGGTAGGCGCACCGTTTGCTTGGGTCAAATCTCCTTCCTTTCGGGTCACTTGGGGGAGCCAAATTGATTATCTTCTTTTGGGCCATCAATACCGCCAAAATCCGCTCGAGAGGCTCCCCGAGTGGGGTGAATACTCGATTTTGCGAGGCCTCGTATCTTCTTCGCCCCTCTGCCCTTTGATCTGTGAAGTTTGGCTGTCGGGATGTCCCTACCCTCTGTACCTGAACCGGAAGATGGCTTTCTGTTTTCCTGGATGACCCCTGTAGGATGAGGGAAACATCCTCTTCCTTCTTCTTTTGGACCCTCCGGGAAGTGCTGCCATAGTTTCCATTCTGTATTTGCTCGGCAGCAGTTTCTAAAGCAGTAAGATCCCGGATTTTACCCGATTTCAACCCCATGTCTACCATCTCTCCATGTTTAATCATTTCAGCAAAGGGTCTTCCAATCCCCGAGATGACCCGCTCATAATACGGCGCCTCCTGGATGTCTACAAAAGTCATTACCATCTCCGATTCGCTCATCGGGGGGTTCACCTGTGCGGCCATGCCCCTCCATCGTTGTGCATATTCCCTGAAGGATTCCCTAGGCTGTTTTTTAACCTTTGTCATTTGGTACCTGTCAAGAGCCATCTGGGCCTGAAAGCTGTATTGGGTTAAGAAGGTATGGGCCAATTCCTCCCAGTTGTGGATTCGGGCGTTGTCAAGGCGGGCATACCAGATTCTTGCCTCCCCTGTTAAGCTTTTCTGGAACAGCTGCATTCTTAGCCCTTCGTCTTCGGCATAAGACCCGAGTTCTCCAATGTATATTTTCAAGTGTGTATAGGGGTCTCCCTTTCCATTGTATTTCTCGAACTCGGGGACCTTGAACTTTTCTGGATATCTGGCTCCGGGGAAAACACATAGATCCGAATAATTAACCCTGCCCAGGGAGCCTATGCCCCTTAGAGATTGGATGGTCTCCTCCATGTGTTTCATTTTTCTCCGAAGGTCGTCATTGTCCTCTTCTTCTGGGATAGTAATCACTGTCCTGCAGGGTATGGGAACGGCCTTTGGGATGACTGGCTCGTCCTTGAGTTGGGGTTGGTCATCTTTAAACAGGTTTGCACCATTTTTAGGAGGATTCTGATCGCCCCCCGGTGGTGGAATATTGTGCGGTCCTTGGTTTGGCGGATCCTTTCGAATTAGGAACTGTTCCCTTAGCATTGTGGCCATTTCCATCATCTGCTTTTTGAAGTCATCAAACTCTTCCCGAGATATGGAACCATGGTTAGGAATATCAGCCATTTCAGATGTAGAATTTTGGGCTTTCTTAGACTGCGAACGGGTTTGAGGAGCAATCCTACAGAGACAATGGTTCGAAGTTTAGTCCTGGGGAAATGAAAACATGGATGCATGCTAAAACTGTAAATTTTTTTGTGTGTTTTTTGGGTTTTTTAATCTTTCCCTGCAAAAGAGAAAGTTAGTAGTCCTTTAGTGTAATAACAAATGCTAAACATGACTTTATTATGCTTCCCCAGCTGTTTCCTGCAAAACATGGAGGTCAGTATTCTCTTTCGACAACAGGGGAAGCATATATGAATACGTTGCAATGGGATTATGACATTTATATTCTTGAACGTAAAAGGCATGAAGAGACCTTTCCTGCGTTGGGTTTATCAGAGGCTGACCTACCCTAGGGTTACTCTCACGGGCTTTTCGGCATGAAGGTTCCCAAATCTTCGCAATCTACTCGTTTGAGCCCTTTCGATTGGAGCGGATTTGAGTGGTGCGTTTCCTGAGCCATCTCCGGGGAGCAGCCCCATCGAGTCCAGTAATAAGCAACCGACGGGTTCGCCTCAGGAGGAGGTACAATCTCAACATACATCCACATTCATCGTCCTCACCGTATGTAAATGATTACTTTTAAAGTAAAGCAATTCCATACAAATATTCATTTATTGGACAAAACACACAATCACACAACAATAAGTAAACATGTCAACATATTGCACACACATACGCACATTCCCGAATTTTTAAAGGATAGGATAGCATCAAGATTTCAAAGCGGCTTAAGCCCTCTAAAGTCCCCAGCAGAGTCGCCAGCTGTCGACGCCGGTTTCATCCGCTTTCTCCCTTTTTGTCTTTTCCAATTTTTAGCCTTTTGGTTTAGATGATTTTTTTTTGGAAAAGGTCGGCATTGAGGTCGACGGGGTTTTTGAAAGATCGTTTTTCATGATGAGCCAATTTAACCAGAGTCGCCAGTTGGTATATTTGAAATGGATGTACCAACTCATCCAAATTTTCGTTTTTTATAATCGCTGGCTCATATATGACTCCGAATTAATTGGTCTGCGAATTGAGATTCATAGAGTTCGGGGGCTTGCTTAAGTGAGGGGAAGGTGTTAGGCACCCCTCGACTTCCATGAAACACGGTTACCGCAATCTTGATGCTTTCCTATCCTTTAATTCATGAATGTGTGTGTGTGTGTGCGTGTGTGTGTGTGTGCCTATGTGAATGTCGTGGTGGGTTTGTATGAAAGAATCATTTGAATTTTGAGGGAAAACCGTGTTTTAATTTGAGAACGCTTCGGAATGTCTTTCGATTTATACGAGAAAGCTTGGTTCATTATGAGAAAGATTTGATTTTTATTTGTCAAAACTATGAGATTTTCATTAGGTGTCGTTTTGGCAAAACACAAGTTTTAAACCTTCGTCAAAATAGGAATCGAGATCTATACGTTGCTTTCATAAAATGATGGGCAATTTCTAGGATCTCTTTAGCCCTATGCTCAAAGAATTTAATAAAACGTTACATATTTATAAAATCATTTTATGTAATATTTTGGGAAACGATTTTCTTTAGCTTTCTCGTTAAATGGGAATCGACATTCGTTAGCACTTTCAATTTCTTATCTTCGTGAAGCTAATAACCCAATTTGATTGATTTTTATGAAAATCTTCATGGTTTAATCTTTGAAATCATTTTTTGTGTCACAAGATTTAATCAAGCGTGAACACGCGTCGGGGCTATTCATGGGCATGTAAACCATCAAAATATCCCCGAACGCCAACAATCACATATTCCATTAGTACGGGGCCTTAAACCCGATCCTCGCCTTAGCGTCGCTTTAAGGCCCAATGGTTACATGTTACAAAACGAGCATCTTGAATCTATCACATACATCAAAACGTCCATCATCGGATTTGGACCACGGGGTCGCATTCCTAGGCTCACACGAGATTAATACATGTCAACAAAATGAATACTACATAACTAACCAACCCGGACTTATCTAATATACCATGATATCCGGAAATGACAATCTAAATAAATTACACCCAATGAATCACCCTGAACGAGCTAGAAATTTCATCATTTGGATATCCTCGGGTTATTAGGAAGAATTTTATTCCGATGGAACCTTCACTAACAATCCCTAATCCATGATTGTTCAACAATATACATGAAAACTACATCCCATCTAAGCAAATAAGATGATATGAATTGTTATAACAAAAGAATTTTTTACCTTGCAAAATGGTCTCAAAGGGATGAAATCTTGATATTTGAATAGGATGAGAAATATATTTGATACAATCAAAATTAAAGGAGTAAAATTTCTCTCTTTTTTCTCTCTTTTCTTCCTATTTTTGTTGCAAAATCTACTATTTTTCTCTCAAATTCCGTGCTGCTGCTGTGCTGAATCCTTCTTCTTCCCAAATTTCTTTCAACCTCCTGTATGCTGTCCGAGGCTGAGCTTAAATAGGCTGGCCAGCTGGCTCGCCACTCAGCCCGGTTTTCGGGATCTGACTTTCCAGAAAGGCGCACTCATTTGGCCGCAGATCTATCCACGGCTGGCGGGCTTGACTTTCTCGATTTTCGTGCCACGCCTCGATTTTCGTGCCGTAATGTCAGTTTTCGCTGACAGGCTCGTTTTCCGCAGTCCGGGAATTTCCGGGAGACGTGCCACCTCATCCGGGAATGCCTGCCTCGGACGGCCTTATTGTCACGTAAGCTTGGGTTGCCAAAACATTGCGGTGGTGTCGGGCGCTCGCCCTTTTGCCCGCTCCTTCGCTCCCGCAAGCCGGTTCAATTGACGATTTCGCCCTCCTGTCACGGTTAGTACAAGGAATGCAAAATTTGGGTGTCTACATCAGTTATCCCCAAATTCTTTCATTCATTTAAATAGTTTTATTGCTTTCTGCTCATCCGAGGACGTAGTCCCGAGCATAGACTTCTTCTATCAACTCTTTTCCCTTACTGCTTGTAAAGAGAAGGGATTCTATCAAATAATCAAGAACCCGGGTAGGGATACCCTCATGGATACCCCATCCAGTAATAAGGGATAGCATGGGGATTGGTTTTTTATCAAGGGGCCGGACACCGAGTTGGTAGGACCTTGGTCAAACCCGAACAAAGACCAACTAAATCCAAATCGGATTACCCGAAGAAGGTTGGAGGAGTTCGAGGTTTTATATTCCAAGCGACCTTCGGTGAAGTGGAACCGGTTGCTCTTGAATGATCAAGACTGGTTACATGCACATAGCTGTAAGTCCATTTAATTTTCCCGAATGCATATCACTGTTGAATTGATGAAGTACTAAATCTCTTTTATCTCTTACGCAGTGGTTAACTCTGGAAGGAACCCTGACAATGAAGCTATTCTCGAAGCTGCGGGAGTACCGAGAGCCAAGCTTTCCGGAGCTGATAAAGTAAGGATGGCTCGAAGCAAGAAAGCCTCGGGTACCAAAATACCAATTTTGCCCGAGGGGACTGCTGAAGGAGCATCCAAATCTGTCTCGCCCGAGGAGCCAGCGAAGGCGGTGGAGCCCAGGATTAAGAGGAAAAGGCTGGTGCGTCACTCTTCTATTGAACCGGTCGGGATGATCACCATCGAACCCTCTTCCATGACTGGGGGGTCTGCCAGTGGTGCCCCGAAGGAGCTGGTCACAACTGCCTCTTTCGGTGCGGAATCTCCACAGCCAGAGGAGGAGGCATTGCTAAGGAGAAAGAAGCAGAGAGGGTTCTCTCCTCCCCCCTTGATCTAGAGCAACCAAGGGCAGAAGGTGTAGGAACGTCTGCCGGAGCTTTGGACTCCTCCCTGATCCCACTTGACACAACTGGAGTCGATCAGGGGGAGTTAAAGACTCTGATGGAGAAGATGTTTGCTTGTCATGCCGAGGTTAGTGAGTTTGTTTAATAGGTATCCTCTGTGACTTACTTCTTATCTCTTAACTCCTAAACATTATTCTGCAGGGGAACAACCTTCTTATCCAGGTCTCTGATCGAGTAAAGGCCTTGGAGCATGACTTGAAGAGGTCGTCTGAAGAATGTACTGGGGCGAAGGAGAAACACCTGAAGGTCCGGACTCAACTCCGCGCCCAGCACGATAGTTTTCACCTCATGAAGAACGACTACGAAGCGATGCGTTCGGAGAAGGTGAAGACTGACAAAGAGCTGACCACCTTGAGGGATCAGTTGCTTGCTGCTAATGCCCGAATAGCGGAAGCTGAGGCCCTAGCTAACGAGGCTGCCCGACATGCTGAGGCCACCAAAAAACGGGCCGAGGATGCAGAGGGAAGGAATAAAGAGCTTGAATCGCTTGCCTAGAGGCAGAAGGAGCAGCTCGGCCAATCAGACGATACGATTCGCCTTCAAACAGATCAGATGAAGAATCTGAAGGAGAATGTGCAGTCGATCATTGAGGGTTGGACTTCCAGAGAAGCTGATTGGCTGAAGGGTCCTATTGCCCCCGCATCACCAAGTGTTCTGGCTCTAAGTCTTCGACAGAAGGTTATCGAGGAATATAAGACCTCAGATCAATTCCACGAAGATGTCCAGGATGCTGTGGTGAACGAGTTCAACGACGGTTTCGAATTTGCCCGAGAACTTGTGCGGGGAAAGGGCCACGATCCTGATGCCCTGGGAATCGTTATCTCCGATAACTAACTTGTAATTTGAATTTTTGTTCTGTAATCCAAACTTTTTATTAAGTGTTTGTAATATTCAATCAATCTTTTCTCATGAGTTAGCTCTCGTTATCTATGTGTGTAACTATTTACTTATACGTCTTCTCCCCCGATTAACCCTTTTAAGCTGTTAGCTAATAAGGTTAGAAGATGTATTTAAAGTGTATGTTGAAACAGTAAACACAAAGATAAAATATAGGAAGAGTTCTCATTTATTTCGAAAAGATGACATAATCGGCTATGATTCTAGCCTCAAGAAAAACTAAGTACATAAGACTTTAAAATTACTGATAATATCTTCGGAGCCGAGCAGCATGCCATGTATTCGAGATATCCTGCCCATCCATTCGCTGAAGTCTATAGGTTCCCGATCCCAGTACTTCGATAATCTTGTAAGGTCCTTCCCATGTAGGCATTAGTTTTCCGGTTTCTCGAGGTGTAGACGCCTCTGCTTGCCGAAGGACCAAATCCCCTATCTTAAACGTTCTACTCTTGACATTTTTATTGAAGTGTCGAGCTGTTTGTTGCTGATAGGTAGCTAGTTTGAGAACTGCAGCATCACGCTCTTCTTCCAATAAATCTAGGTTTTCCCGAAGCCCTTCGCTATTGAGAATTTCGTCAAAGTTCTGGACTCGGGAAGAGGGCATCCCAATCTCAATAGGTATCAAGGCTTCGGTCCCATAAGACAGCTTGAAGGGTGTCTCACCTGTTGTAGTTCGGGGTGTTGTTCTATAAGCCCAGAGGACGTGTATGAGTTCTTCGGGCCAAGCTCCCTTTGCATCCTCGAGCCTTCGTTTGATACCATTTAGCAGTAGTCTGTTTGTTACTTCCACCTGGCCATTTGCTTGAGGATGAGCTACTGAGGTCCGCCGATGTTGGATGTTAAGTTCTGTCAGGAAGCTTTCAAATTCTTTCCCCACAAACTGGAAACCGTTATCTAAGACGAGGACCTTTGGAATACCAAACCGATAAACCACCTGCTCTTTAAGGAACTAAAGGCATGTCTTCTCAGTAATCTTGGCCAACGGTTTAGCTTCGACCCATTTGGTAAAGTAGTCGATTGCCACAATAACGAACTTTACTTGACCCTTGCCCTGGGGAGTGGTCCGAGAAGATCTATCCCCCAAACTGCGAAAGGTATGGGAGATAATATGGGCGTAAGCTCTTCAGGAGGTTGGTGATGTACCGAAGCAAACAGCTGACACTTATGGCATTTTTTGACGAAGTCTTTGGCGTCCTGAAGCATGGTCGGCCAAAAATATCCTTGTCTCAAAATCTTGTGTGCCAGTGACTTTGCTCCTACATGATCTCCGCAGATTCCTTTGTGCACTTCCTGAAGTTTATAGTCAGACTCTCTTGGACCGAGGTATCGGAGTAGGGGCGAGGAATAGGACTTTCGGTATAATTCATCCTCGATAAGACAGTATTTTGCAGATTTGAACTTTATCCTCCGGGTCGATGCTCTATCGTCGGGTAACTCATCATTTTTCAAAATTTTGAGTATAGGGGTCATCCAGGAGTCTTCAGATTCGATGTCCATCACTGTTTGGACCATTGTGCCCGGTTGTTGCAGATTTTCCAAGTAGACTAATCCTTCCAAATCTCCTTGGTCGATTGTCGCTAACTTTGAAAGTGCATCGGTGTTGTCCGATTTGTATATGAACAATTTACGCGCAAGTATACGCGGTCAACAAGTAATAAAGTGATAAGAGAGAGTTGTCGAACCCACGGGGAATTAACTCTAATGTATGCCCAATGACTAATTCAATATCGACTCGATCTAAATCAAACTCTTGGATTTGAGAGATAAATAGAGGTTACAACTAAATTGCATGACATATAAATAAGATAAATAGATAGATAAAGGTCTAAGATTATAATTTTCCCCATTCAAGCATTTTGTCAAACACTTGGCGTGTAATGCTTTGTTCAAATATCTTAACTCCCCTTTTAGATCAATTAACCACATCAAATTGACATCCGAGAAATCACAATTACGTAAGAGCCTCTGTCGATGGTCAATTACGAATCTTCCTAATGCGGCATGTAGGTATATGTCTATCCTACACACTATCAAGAGACCAATTTCAAGAATAACTAACAAGACACATGTCACTAAATCTCATCAACCACCCTTTCAATTACCAACTTTCACAAAGGAAGTCATTAAGATTAGATTCTCCATTGGTTGCACACGGTATCTAGGTATAGGTCTATCCTAAATACTATCAAGTTACCTATTATTGAGGATAATCAATAAGACACACGTCACTAAATCTTTATTAATCACCCACAACAATCTTTAACTTTCGTATGATATCATAACTAGGTCTCAACACTATAATCCGTTTGTCAAGTTCATATAGGTTCCCAAGGTAATTACTAGCCAAGCAATTAATCCATAAGCATGGGTTATGATAACCAATTCATATGAGCAACAATAATCAAAAGGAAGAGAAAATCAATTCAAATAAAGCAATGGGTTCAATTACAATCTTAGATTAAAAACTAGTTACATAGAGGAAAAAGAAAAAGAAAGATAAATGATGGCTTCCCCATTGTTGTTGGATGAAACTCCATTGAAGCACCTCCATTGAAGCTCCTCCAAGCTTTAGAAGAACCATGGTCAATGGCCATGGCCTCCCTCTTTTTGCTCCAAGCTTCCTCTCTCTCTCTCTAAATCTGATTTTGGAACTCTAGGATATGTTAAAATGGAGGCTACATGTTGTATTTATAATGCCTTATGCAAAACCCTAGCATTTCCCGAGTTTTGGACCAAAAAATTTGCTGAATCAGAAGCGTTTCTCGCCCCGGCGACGATTTTGGCCTAAAATCCGTCGCCCCGGCGATGGGCTCGCCCCGGCGGCGCTCTGTACCGCGAGACAGTTTCGATGTCTGTTGGTAAAATGGTCATAACGTCTTCGTCCGAACTTGGATTAAGGCTGTTAAGGAGGCTATGGAAAGCTAAGAAGGAGTTCTACAACTTCCATAACTGGAGCTCGATGAGATAATGGCCAGAGCAAGGCGCAAATTGGCCCCGAAGCGGCTGCTGTGTAAAATTCATGCAAAATCCGATGATAAAAGGACCATAACTCTCTCATACGAACTTCAAATTGGATGATTCTGGACGTTCTGGAAAGCTAAGATCAAAATCTACAACTTTCGTTCTTTGAGTTTTGAGAGATTCGGATTGCATCATGAGGGAAATTGAGAAACAAGCAGATGAAATGCCAAAATCGCGCCGAAAACGCATTGATCCTTAGGGCCTTTATTTCAATACCTACAAAACAACGTAAAAACACATAAAAACACACAAATACATATAAAAGTAATACAAAACTATATTACACAACAATAAGATGAAAACACATAAACCAAACGAAATAGCTAAAGACTTACAAATTATTAAGGTTAAAAGTACACAATTTGTGTATATAAAACACACTCATCAAATACCCCCAAACTTAAACCTTTGCTTGTCCTCAAGCAAAACACACAAACTATAAAAATTAAACATTTCTAAATAAACCTATCTTGAGCAATGAGTTAATAAGTTTAAACAATGGTCTCAAAGCATAAACACGTGAAAACTCAAGGAAACTTTCAAAACGTTGCGAGTCTAGATTTACAATTAGCTAGTTATAGCTTGCTTTAGGTCTCTTCCGTGTGTGTGTGAGTACCCAATAGCACTAAACCAATCAAGCTCGGATGACGCTATGCAACCACATTACCTTATGAAATAATCAAAATAAACCACAAAAACTACATGCTTAACACATCACTCAATACAAAGGTATACAAATCACAATTTCCAAAAATTTAAAATCAAAAGACTCTATGTAAGTGCATTTTATGCTCCATCTTATCCTAAGTCCATTCTTGTGGGTGAGTGCGTTTTACGCTCCATCTCAACTTAACACAAGATTTGAAATATACAATTTTCTTTCTTTAATCACAATTATAAGAGAGTGCGTTTTACGCTCTATCTCTCCTACACATGTGTCCATGAGTGAGTGCGTTTTACGCTCCATCTCAACTCACCACATGACCAACAATTCAAACACAACAAATTTGGACACCTTGCTTCGAGTGATGGTTAAACGAGTTCAAGAGTTTATAGATATTTCCCATAAGCATTCGGTTATAAAAGCCTTCTCTAAGCATACAACTAGCTCAATACTCATGGATAGGTGCAAAAGAGTGAAAGGACGCATAAGCAAAATAATAACCAACAATAACGATTACGCACAAGGACTAAGCAACATTTATCCATTTTCCATGAGTTAGAAACTATTCAATCAAGTTCTTATCATAGACCATGAATTGTAGTTCAAATCAAATTAAAACAATGCTCAAGGGGCATATCCTAAAAATAAATGAATTTTTTTTTTAAACAAAAATACATATCTTAAATCACATAAAAACTAAATTAAAAACACACAAATACGAAGTACTACCCCCAAACTTAAAATGGACATTGTCCTCAATGTCTAAGATAGAAAAAAAGTAAAACAAAGAACTTCCCTGAGGACGTGTCAAGCGTCATTGATATCATCTTTCAAGTGCTCAAAGTTGGGGCGCAATCCAAATTGCTTAGTACTCGATACCTAAAAACAATTAAAGAAATTAAAATGCAATTAAACAACCTATAATGCAATCAAACAAAATCAAAAGCAAAACAAAAAAAAACTTGGGTTGCCTCCCAAGAAGCGTTGGGTTTATAGTCCTCGACTCGACTTTATTTAAAAACATAAATACCAGTTCAAATTAAGATCAAATCAATTGAAATTAATATTGGAAAAAGATTAGAAGAATAATTCTCCGGCAACGGCGCCAAAAACTTGTTGTCCGATTTGTATATGAACAATTTACGCGCAAGTATACGCGGTCAACAAGTAATAAAGTGATAAGAGAGAGTTGTCGAACCCACGGGGAATTAACTCTAATGTATGCCCAATGACTAATTCAATATCGACTCGATCTAAATCAAACTCTTGGATTTGAGAGATAAATAGAGGTTACAACTAAATTGCATGACATATAAATAAGATAAATAGATAGATAAAGGTCTAAGATTATAATTTTCCCCATTCAAGCATTTTGTCAAACACTTGGCGTGCAATGCTTTGTTCAAATATCTTAACTCCCCTTTTAGATCAATTAACCACATCGAATTGACATCCGAGAAATCACAATTACGTAAGAGCCTCTGTCGATGGTCAATTACGAATCTTCCTAATGCGGCATGTAGGTATATGTCTATCCTACACACTATCAAGAGACCAATTTCAAGAATAACTAACAAGACACATGTCACTAAATCTCATCAACCACCCTTTCAATTACCAACTTTCACAAAGGAAGTCATTAAGATTAGATTCTCCATTGGTTGCACACGGTATCTAGGTATAGGTCTATCCTAAATACTATCAAGTTACCTATTATTGAGGATAATCAATAAGACACACGTCACTAAATCTTTATTAATCACCCACAACAATCTTTAACTTTCGTATGATATCATAACTAGGTCTCAACACTATAATCCGTTTGTCAAGTTCATATAGGTTCCCAAGGTAATTACTAGCCAAGCAATTAATCCATAAGCATGGGTTATGATAACCAATTCATATGAGCAACAATAATCAAAAGGAAGAGAAAATCAATTCAAATAAAGCAATGGGTTCAATTACAATCTTAGATTAAAAACTAGTTACATAGAGGAAAAAGAAAAAGAAAGATAAATGATGGCTTCCCCATTGTTGTTGGATGAAACTCCATTGAAGCACCTCCATTGAAGCTCCTCCAAGCTTTAGAAGAACCATGGTCAATGGCCATGGCCTCCCTCTTTTTGCTCCAAGCTTCCTCTCTCTCTCTCTAAATCTGATTTTGGAACTCTAGGATATGTTAAAATGGAGGCTACATGTTGTATTTATAAATGCCTTATGCAAAACCCTAGCATTTCCCGAGTTTTGGACCAAAAAATTTGCTGAATCAGAAGCGTTTCTCGCCCCGGCGACGATTTTGGCCTAAAATCCGTCGCCCCGGCGATGGGCTCGCCCCGGCGGCGCTCTGTACCGCGAGACAGTTTCGATGTCTGTTGGTAAAATGGTCATAACGTCTTCGTCCGAACTTGGATTAAGGCTGTTAAGGAGGCTATGGAAAGCTAAGAAGGAGTTCTACAACTTCCATAACTGGAGCTCGATGAGATAATGGCCAGAGCAAGGCGCAAATTGGCCCCGAAGCGGCTGCTGTGTAAAATTCATGCAAAATCCGATGATAAAAGGACCATAACTCTCTCATACGAACTTCAAATTGGATGATTCTGGACGTTCTGGAAAGCTAAGATCAAAATCTACAACTTTCGTTCTTTGAGTTTTGAGAGATTCGGATTGCATCATGAGGGAAATTGAGAAACAAGCAGATGAAATGCCAAAATCGCGCCGAAAACGCATTGATCCTTAGGGCCTTTATTTCAATACCTACAAAACAACGTAAAAACACATAAAAACACACAAATACATATAAAAGTAATACAAAACTATATTACACAACAATAAGATGAAAACACATAAACCAAACGAAATAGCTAAAGACTTACAAATTATTAAGGTTAAAAGTACACAATTTGTGTATATAAAACACACTCATCAAATACCCCCAAACTTAAACCTTTGCTTGTCCTCAAGCAAAACACACAAACTATAAAAATTAAACATTTCTAAATAAACCTATCTTGAGCAATGAGTTAATAAGTTTAAACAATGGTCTCAAAGCATAAACACGTGAAAACTCAAGGAAACTTTCAAAACGTTGCGAGTCTAGATTTACAATTAGCTAGTTATAGCTTGCTTTAGGTCTCTTCCGTGTGTGTGTGAGTACCCAATAGCACTAAACCAATCAAGCTCGGATGACGCTATGCAACCACATTACCTTATGAAATAATCAAAATAAACCACAAAAACTACATGCTTAACACATCACTCAATACAAAGGTATACAAATCACAATTTCCAAAAATTTAAAATCAAAAGACTCTATGTAAGTGCATTTTATGCTCCATCTTATCCTAAGTCCATTCTTGTGGGTGAGTGCGTTTTACGCTCCATCTCAACTTAACACAAGATTTGAAATATACAATTTTCTTTCTTTAATCACAATTATAAGAGAGTGCGTTTTACGCTCTATCTCTCCTACACATGTGTCCATGAGTGAGTGCGTTTTACGCTCCATCTCAACTCACCACATGACCAACAATTCAAACACAACAAATTTGGACACCTTGCTTCGAGTGATGGTTAAACGAGTTCAAGAGTTTATAGATATTTCCCATAAGCATTCGGTTATAAAAGCCTTCTCTAAGCATACAACTAGCTCAATACTCATGGATAGGTGCAAAAGAGTGAAAGGACGCATAAGCAAAATAATAACCAACAATAACGATTACGCACAAGGACTAAGCAACATTTATCCATTTTCCATGAGTTAGAAACTATTCAATCAAGTTCTTATCATAGACCATGAATTGTAGTTCAAATCAAATTAAAACAATGCTCAAGGGGCATATCCTAAAAATAAATGAATTTTTTTTTTAAACAAAAATACATATCTTAAATCACATAAAAACTAAATTAAAAACACACAAATACGAAGTACTACCCCCAAACTTAAAATGGACATTGTCCTCAATGTCTAAGATAGGAAAAAGTAAAACAAAGAACTTCCCTGAGGACGTGTCAAGCGTCATTGATATCATCTTTCAAGTGCTCAAAGTTGGGGCGCAATCCAAATTGCTTAGTACTCGATACCTAAAAACAATTAAAGAAATTAAAATGCAATTAAACAACCTATAATGCAATCAAACAAAATCAAAAGCAAAACAAAAAAAAACTTGGGTTGCCTCCCAAGAAGCGTTGGGTTTATAGTCCTCGACTCGACTTTATTTAAAACATAAATACCAGTTCAAATTAAGATCAAATCAATTGAAATTAATATTGGAAAAAGATTAGAAGAATAATTCTCCGGCAACGGCGCCAAAAACTTGTTGTCCGATTTGTATATGAACAATTTACGCGCAAGTATACGCGGTCAACAAGTAATAAAGTGATAAGAGAGAGTTGTCGAACCCACGGGGAATTAACTCTAATGTATGCCCAATGACTAATTCAATATCGACTCGATCTAAATCAAACTCTTGGATTTGAGAGATAAATAGAGGTTACAACTAAATTGCATGACATATAAATAAGATAAATAGATAGATAAAGGTCTAAGATTATAATTTTCCCCATTCAAGCATTTTGTCAAACACTTGGCGTGCAATGCTTTGTTCAAATATCTTAACTCCCCTTTTAGATCAATTAACCACATCGAATTGACATCCGAGAAATCACAATTACGTAAGAGCCTCTGTCGATGGTCAATTACGAATCTTCCTAATTCGGCATGTAGGTATATGTCTATCCTACACACTATCAAGAGACCAATTTCAAGAATAACTAACAAGACACATGTCACTAAATCTCATCAACCACCCTTTCAATTACCAACTTTCACAAAGGAAGTCATTAAGATTAGATTCTCCATTGGTTGCACACGGTATCTAGGTATAGGTCTATCCTAAATACTATCAAGTTACCTATTATTGAGGATAATCAATAAGACACACGTCACTAAATCTTTATTAATCACCCACAACAATCTTTAACTTTCGTATGATATCATAACTAGGTCTCAACACTATAATCCGTTTGTCAAGTTCATATAGGTTCCCAAGGTAATTACTAGCCAAACAATTAATCCATAAGCATGGGTTATGATAACCAATTCATATGAGCAACAATAATCAAAAGGAAGAGAAAATCAATTCAAATAAAGCAATGGGTTCAATTACAATCTTAGATTAAAAACTAGTTACATAGAGGAAAAAGAAAAAGAAAGATAAATGATGGCTTCCCCATTGTTGTTGGATGAAACTCCATTGAAGCACCTCCATTGAAGCTCCTCCAAGCTTTAGAAGAACCATGGTCAATGGCCATGGCCTCCCTCTTTTTGCTCCAAGCTTCCTCTCTCTCTCTAAATCTGATTTTGGAACTCTAGGATATGTTAAAATGGAGGCTACATGTTGTATTTATAATGCCTTATGCAAAACCCTAGCATTTCCCGAGTTTTGGACCAAAAAATTTGCTGAATCAGAAGCGTTTCTCGCCCCGGCGACGATTTTGGCCTAAAATCCGTCGCCCCGGCGATGGGCTCGCCCCGGCGGCGCTCTGTACCGCGAGACAGTTTCGATGTCTGTTGGTAAAATGGTCATAACGTCTTCGTCCGAACTTGGATTAAGGCTGTTAAGGAGGCTATGGAAAGCTAAGAAGGAGTTCTACAACTTCCATAACTGGAGCTCGATGAGATAATGGCCAGAGCAAGGCGCAAATTGGCCCCGAAGCGGCTGCTGTGTAAAATTCATGCAAAATCCGATGATAAAAGGACCATAACTCTCTCATACGAACTTCAAATTGGATGATTCTGGACGTTCTGGAAAGCTAAGATCAAAATCTACAACTTTCGTTCTTTGAGTTTTGAGAGATTCGGATTGCATCATGAGGGAAATTGAGAAACAAGCAGATGAAATGCCAAAATCGCGCCGAAAACGCATTGATCCTTAGGGCCTTTATTTCAATACCTACAAAACAACGTAAAAACACATAAAAACACACAAATACATATAAAAGTAATACAAAACTATATTACACAACAATAAGATGAAAACACATAAACCAAACGAAATAGCTAAAGACTTACAAATTATTAAGGTTAAAAGTACACAATTTGTGTATATAAAACACACTCATCAAATACCCCCAAACTTAAACCTTTGCTTGTCCTCAAGCAAAACACACAAACTATAAAAATTAAACATTTCTAAATAAACCTATCTTGAGCAATGAGTTAATAAGTTTAAACAATGGTCTCAAAGCATAAACACGTGAAAACTCAAGGAAACTTTCAAAACGTTGCGAGTCTAGATTTACAATTAGCTAGTTATAGCTTGCTTTAGGTCTCTTCCGTGTGTGTGTGAGTACCCAATAGCACTAAACCAATCAAGCTCGGATGACGCTATGCAACCACATTACCTTATGAAATAATCAAAATAAACCACAAAAACTACATGCTTAACACATCACTCAATACAAAGGTATACAAATCACAATTTCCAAAAATTTAAAATCAAAAGACTCTATGTAAGTGCATTTTATGCTCCATCTTATCCTAAGTCCATTCTTGTGGGTGAGTGCGTTTTACGCTCCATCTCAACTTAACACAAGATTTGAAATATACAATTTTCTTTCTTTAATCACAATTATAAGAGAGTGCGTTTTACGCTCTATCTCTCCTACACATGTGTCCATGAGTGAGTGCGTTTTACGCTCCATCTCAACTCACCACATGACCAACAATTCAAACACAACAAATTTGGACACCTTGCTTCGAGTGATGGTTAAACGAGTTCAAGAGTTTATAGATATTTCCCATAAGCATTCGGTTATAAAAGCCTTCTCTAAGCATACAACTAGCTCAATACTCATGGATAGGTGCAAAAGAGTGAAAGGACGCATAAGCAAAATAATAACCAACAATAACGATTACGCACAAGGACTAAGCAACATTTATCCATTTTCCATGAGTTAGAAACTATTCAATCAAGTTCTTATCATAGACCATGAATTGTAGTTCAAATCAAATTAAAACAATGCTCATGGGCATATCCTAAAAATAAATGAATTTTTTTTTTTAAACAAAAATACATATCTTAAATCACATAAAAACTAAATTAAAAACACACAAATACGAAGTACTACCCCCAAACTTAAAATGGACATTGTCCTCAATGTCTAAGATAGGAAAAAGTAAAACAAAGAACTTCCCTGAGGACGTGTCAAGCGTCATTGATATCATCTTTCAAGTGCTCAAAGTTGGGGCGCAATCCAAATTGCTTAGTACTCGATACCTAAAAACAATTAAAGAAATTAAAATGCAATTAAACAACCTATAATGCAATCAAACAAAATCAAAAGCAAAACAAAAAAAAACTTGGGTTGCCTCCCAAGAAGCGTTGGGTTTATAGTCCTCGACTCGACTTTATTTAAAACATAAATACCAGTTCAAATTAAGATCAAATCAATTGAAATTAATATTGGAAAAAGATTAGAAGAATAATTCTCCGACAACGGCGCCAAAAACTTGTTGTCCGATTTGTATATGAACAATTTACGCGCAAGTATACGCGGTCAACAAGTAATAAAGTGATAAGAGAGAGTTGTCGAACCCACGGGGAATTAACTCTAATGTATGCCCAATGACTAATTCAATATCGACTCGATCTAAATCAAACTCTTGGATTTGAGAGATAAATAGAGGTTACAACTAAATTGCATGACATATAAATAAGATAAATAGATAGATAAAGGTCTAAGATTATAATTTTCCCCATTCAAGCATTTTGTCAAACACTTGGCGTGCAATGCTTTGTTCAAATATCTTAACTCCCCTTTTAGATCAATTAACCACATCGAATTGACATCCGAGAAATCACAATTACGTAAGAGCCTCTGTCGATGGTCAATTACGAATCTTCCTAATGCGGCATGTAGGTATATGTCTATCCTACACACTATCAAGAGACCAATTTCAAGAATAACTAACAAGACACATGTCACTAAATCTCATCAACCACCCTTTCAATTACCAACTTTCACAAAGGAAGTCATTAAGATTAGATTCTCCATTGGTTGCACACTGTATCTAGGTATAGGTCTATCCTAAATACTATCAAGTTACCTATTATTGAGGATAATCAATAAGACACACGTCACTAAATCTTTATTAATCACCCACAACAATCTTTAACTTTCGTATGATATCATAACTAGGTCTCAACACTATAATCCGTTTGTCAAGTTCATATAGGTTCCCAAGGTAATTACTAGCCAAGCAATTAATCCATAAGCATGGGTTATGATAACCAATTCATATGAGCAACAATAATCAAAAGGAAGAGAAAATCAATTCAAATAAAGCAATGGGTTCAATTACAATCTTAGATTAAAAACTAGTTACATAGAGGAAAAAGAAAAAGAAAGATAAATGATGGCTTCCCCATTGTTGTTGGATGAAACTCCATTGAAGCACCTCCATTGAAGCTCCTCCAAGCTTTAGAAGAACCATGGCCAATGGCCATGGCCTCCCTCTTTTTGCTCCAAGCTTCCTCTCTCTCTCTCTAAATCTGATTTTGGAACTCTAGGATATGTTAAAATGGAGGCTACATGTTGTATTTATAATGCCTTATGCAAAACCCTAGCATTTCCCGAGTTTTGGACTAAAAAATTCGCTGAATCAGAAGCGTTTCTCGCCCCGGCGATGATTTTGGCCTAAAATCCGTCGCCCCGGCGATGGGCTCGCCCCGGCGGCGCTCTGTACCGCGAGACAGTTTCGATATCTGTTGGTAAAATGGTCATAACTTCTTCATCCGAACTCGGATTAAGGCTGTTAAGGAGGCTATGGAAAGCTAAGAAGGATTTCTACAACTTCCATAACCGGAGCTCGATGAGATAATGGCCAGAGTAAGGCGCAAATTGGCCCCGAAGCAGCTGCTGTGTAAAATTCATGCAAAATCCGATGGTAAAAGGACCATAACTCTCTCATACGAACTTCAAATTGGATGATTCCGGACGTTCTGAAAAGCTAAGATCAAAATCTACAACTTTCGTTCTTTGAGTTTTGAGAGATTCGGATTGCATCATGAGGGAAATTGAGAAACAAGCAGATGAAATGCCAAAATCGCGCCGAAAACGCATTGATCCTTAGGGCCTTTATTTCAATACCTACAAAACAACGTAAAAACACATAAAAACACATAAAAACACACAAATACATATAAAAGTAATACAAAACTATATTACACAATAATAAGATGAAAACACATAAACCAAACGAAATAGCTAAAGACTTACAAATTATTAAGGTTAAAAATACACAATTTGTGTATATAAAACACATTCATCAATCGGCCATCGTATTCTCGGATCTAACTATCCCGATGATTTGATACTTGTGAAAGTAAGTGAGGAGAGTCTGCACGAGCTGAAGATAAGCCTGAAGATGCACTTCTCTGGCCTCATATTCCCCCAGGACCTGTTTCACCACCAGCTGAGAGTCATAGTAGATAACTAAACTCTTCACTTCTAGACTTCGGGCCAACTTTAGTCCTGCTATAAGCGCTTCGTACTCTGCAGTATTGTTGGTGGCTGTGAACCCAAACCGAATGGACTGTTGGATCTTAAATCCTTCGGGCGAGGTAAGAATTACTCCTGCTCCGCTGCGAGAACCGATGCTAGACCTATCCACAAATAGAGTCCACGCCGAGTCCGTGGCAGACAATGTATCAGATAACTCAGCCAGATCTTCTTCCTTTTCTTCGGGAAAGGAGCATTCGACGATAAAGTCCGCCAGGGCCTGTGCTTTATTTGCTGTCCTAGGACGAAAATTAATGTTAAATTGACTCAGTTCTACTACCCATGCCGCTAATCTCCCTGAAGATTCAGGTCTGTACAACACTTTCCGAAGAGGCTGATCTGTGAGTACTGTGATTGTCCTCCCCTGAAAATAATGCCGAAGCTTCCGGCTGGAAATGACCAGAGCATAAGCCAACTTCTCTAGGTTTGGATATCTAGTTTCTGCATCCCGAAGAGCATGGCTTACATAGTAGACTGGTTTCTGACCCTGCGAATCCTCCCTTATCAAAGCCGACCCAACCGCTAGCTGTGTGGCCGACAGATATAACTGCAAATCTTCTTCGGGGAGAGCTTTACTGAGGATCAGAGGGGAGGAAATGTATCTTTTAATCTGTTCAAAGGCCTCCTGACACTCTTCTGTCTACACAAATGTCTTCTGGTTTTGAGCCCCTTTTAATGTTCCGAAGAAGGGGAGACATTTTTCTGCTGATCGGGCTACAAACCTCCAAAGAGCGGCGAGTCTGCCAGTTAACCTTTGAACGTCTTTGAAACTTTTCGAGGACTGCATTTCGAGGATAACCGATATCTTTTCGGGATTTGCCTCTATCCCTCTTCGGCTTACCATGTACCCCAAGAATTTGCCTGACCCGAGGCCAAAAGTGCACTTGGTGGGGTTAAGTCTCATGTTGTGGGTTCTGACATTTCTGAAAGCATTCCTTGAGATCTGACAAATGGTCATCCTCCCCCATGCTTCGAACAATCATGTCGTCCACGTAGACTTCCATGTTCCTACCAATCTGATCTTTGAATACACTGTTCATCATTCGTTGGTAGGTCGCACCGGCGTTAACGAGACCAAAGGACATGACCTTATAGGCATAGATTGCTCGGTGCGTGATGAAGGATGTCTTCGGGATATCTGGTTTGTACATGGCGATTTGATTATACCCGGAGAAAGCATCCAGGAAGCTCATTAAAGTGTGTCCCGAAGTAGAATCGATTAATTGGTCGATGTTCAGGAGAGGATAATAATCTTTTGGACATGCCTTATTTAAATCTGTGTAGTCCACACACATCCTCCACTTCCCGTTGTGCTTCTTTGCCAGTACCACATTGGCTAGCCATTCTGGATAAGTGATTTCATAAATGAAGTTGGCCGCCAATAATTTCTCAATTTCCTCGTCGATTACCCTCTGCCTCTCGGGGGCTATATTCCGCCTCTTCTGTTTGACAGGCTTATGGTTAGGATTGACACTCAATTTGTGCTCGGCCACACTCCTGTCTATTCCCGGCATATCGGCTGGAGTCCATGCGAAGACATCTGAATATTTTCTTATCAAGTCAATAATTTTGGTTCTGACGTCCGGTTGTAAACCAGTGCCGATTTGTATTATTTTTGTGCCGTCTTCCCGAAACAGTGGTATCTCTTTAGTCTCTTCAGCAGGCGCAGCTATCGGCTCCGAGCCTCCTTCCGTAAACGGTTCTAGTTCAATTTTCATTGTTGTTTTCTGCTTACTGACCCCTACGGAAGTTGCCTGAATAGTCTGAAGGTAACACCTTCGAGATAAATCCTGATCCCCTGCGACTTCGCCGATCCCGTGCTCAGTAGGGAATTTCATTTTTAGATGAGGGATCGAGGTGACTGCCTTTAGAGCGGATAATGTTGTTCTTCCCAAGATGGCATTGTAATTACTTTTCACCTGGACCATATAGAATCTTATCATGATGGAGGCCTGTTTTAGAGTTGTGCCGAAGATTGCTGGCAACTCGATCGTCCCTGCTATCCAGACTGGGTTGTTCCCGAAGCCGAATAACGGAGATTCGTTGCATATCTCCAGCTTTCGTCCCCCCAGGTCCAGCCGATTGTATGCGTGGCTATAAAGTACATCGACTGAGCTCCCATTATCTACCAGCATTCTCTTCAGATCCATGGTTCCTATCTGAGCAGTGATAACCAGAGCATCTTGATGTGGTGTGACAATTCCCGGGGGGTAGTCCTCATCAGAGAAGGTTATAGGCTCTGTCGGGGTAGTTCGAGACTGTCCAGATAATTGATGAACCTCCCTGCCGAAAGCGTTTCTTTTTCTATTGGACATCGCTGATATCGGTCCACCAGATATACAATCCATGACTCCTTTTGCCGTTCCCGAAGATGGCGGTGGTGCTATTCGATCAAAAGGGTTCGGTTTGTACTGGTCGGCGACGTAGCAGTCAAGATTCCCTTTTCGCACTTACCTTTCTAAAAAATCCTTTAGTTGATAACATTCTTTGGTGTCGTGCCCCTTGGCTTCATGATAGCTACAGTATCTATCTCCGTTCTTCTGTCTAGCGAAGACTCGGATCTTCGGAGGCTTTTCATAGAAAGGCTGATTCTTGATTTCCTTGATGATGACAGCTCGGCTCAAGGTAAGAGGAGTATAGTCTTTGTCATTATCCCGATTCCCTCTTTCCTTCGGGCCTCCATTTTTTCGTTGCCGATTATCATGGAAATCTTTCTTGCCATTCCCTTTGTTCTCGTTGTACTTTTTATCGGCGTCTTCACCTCGGGGATCTCTCTGGTGAGAATCACCTGTATTTTTCGAGGTTCCCCGAAGGTTAGCAAGCGCCTCTTCCAACTCAACAAACTTGTCCACTTTGTCATAGGCTTCAGGCAGAGATTCGGGTGCCTTAGAGATAATTTCCTCGATCAATCTGCTTGATTTATCCACGTTTAATCCCATGGTTAAGAAATGGATAACCTGCTTCGGATCTATATCATTGACTTCCGATACGGCCTCTCGAAATCTCTTAATGTATTGCCGAAGTGTTTCGTTCGGTCTCTGCTTAACCTGCATGAGGGATGTGATCATCTTAGCACGCCTCTTGTTGTTGCCGAATCGGGTATGGAACTGTTCTTGTAAATCATCCCATGAACGCACCGATGCAGGAGGAAGAGAGATGACCCATTCTCGAGCAGTCTTTTTCAGAGTGGACAGGAATAGATGGCACATGGCCGCCTCATTATGACCATGGAAGAGCATGGCTTGCTCGAAAGTGAAGGTGTGGTCATGGGGATCTCCCGTTCCATCGTACATCTCCAGGTTTGAGGGGACCTTATTCCTTCTATCAATCTTCGCATTAGCCAGGTCCCGAGTAAAAGGAGAGGACCGAGGTTTCTTTGTCCCGGGAGGTTGATTTACAGCCCTTCGAGGAGATGATTCTCCTGTGCGACTTCTTTCAGGGCTTCTTTGGGGACCTTCATGGCGGTCTCTTCTTGATGGTGACCGGGCTCGTTTTCTCATATCTCTGGTATAGATGGTTTCAGATTGGACCACACTATCATCGCGATGCCGCCTTCGAGATCGGTCATCTCTTCGTCGGTGGGGAATAGAGTGGGAGGCCGAGTCTCTCTCGCTCAACAGATTCTGTCCGGCTTCGTTCAGTTCCATGTACTGCCTATCAAGCTCTTCTTGTTGGAGATCAAGAGCTTTTTTCCATTCAATAATCTGCTGGAGACGCTGTTCCCTCTCTACGACCGTCTCAGGGCGTGATCGAGACTGAGTTGGTCCATTATGGTCATGGTAGCTTCGTTGTGAACGTGAAGCTGCCATGTGAGTTCTTTTCTGGTTAGCAAAACAGAGATTACTACTACAGGCCCTCCTTCTAGCGCCAATGTTAACGCTTGATTCTGCCCGCGCGTCCAATCAACTCGCCGAACGTGTACCTGAACAAAAGTCCCGACGGCTTGGGCCGTTTTGGACTCCTCCGGTGTAAAGATACGTTAACAATGGAGGCTCAATATTTAGTAGGGTAAATAGTGTCGTACCTTGCCTTCATTGTTATCTGTGTATTTATAGGACTCACTTGGCTACTTACTACTCCTATTAGGAGTGTTCTGCCCAGAATCCTTATTGGATCCGGATTCAATTACCTTGAACCAACAGAAGTATTATCCAGTAAGGACATAAGATACTGGCCCAAGCCTTTTCGGACTGGAGAGTCCTCTTACAATCCCTTAAGCATGATGGGCCTTTGGATCGAGCCCAATGTAAGGAGCCCGATCAAGCCTGTTAGGATTTATATCCGAACAGGAAGAGATTGGTCGATTTGCGCTGTTTGTTGAACACCAATCTCAATCACAATCAGAAATAGCTGGTATATTTTAATATTTTGTGCTATTAAAGTTTTCTGTAATTGAGGTTCTAAACAATTTTTAGATACTTTTAAATTATCAAACTCAAAACTAAGTTTTTTTTCTTTCGAAAAACTCATTTTTTATCGAAAGTCCCATTTTAACGAGTACAATATAATTTCATAATCAAGTATATCATCATTGTTACATTATTAATAACCAATCAAACCTCATAGAAGATAAACAAACAAATCACAAATAAGTCTTACATAAAGAGGAAACAAACTTTCATAAAGAAAAAAATAAGTTCACCACCAACCGTGAAAATTGAACCTGAGATCTTTAATCAAACCTCACAGAGAAGGAAAAAACAAATCTACAAATAAACTCCACATAAAAAAGAAACAAATTTCCATTAAAAAAAATAAACTCACCAACCGTGAGAATTGAATCTGAGACTACTAGACTAAGACCTCATCGGCTAACTCAAAACTAAGGTTCAAAATCATTAAAAATGTGAAAAACATTAAATATAGTTTACAAATAAACTAATCAAAAAACTATTACAAAGCGCAACTTAAATTATAACGTATAAAATAATTCGGTATATCACATTTTTCGACACAATTTTATTTTTAAAACAAAAATTAAAAATATTCATGAAGCCATATAGTCAATTACATTGTTTATCATAATTTTAAAAAGAAAACACAAAGGTCATATCTGTTTGTAAAAAATATGTTTGGGATTGGATTATTTTTGTGATGACCCTGATTTTTAGAAAAATATTAAAAATAAGAATTTAATAAATAAAATTCTTATTTGGTGATATGCTATGTAACATGTGATTTTTGTGAATAATAAATATGTTATTATTATATATTTATTATTTCATGAAAATAAATTATAGAATCAATTTATTTAAAGAGATGGATAGCTTTAAATATACAAAACTTTTGTATCTATTAATGAGCAAATTAAAATAATTTACAATATTAAATTATTTTAATATAAATATGTTGTAAATAAATTATTAGAAATAATTTATAAATGGAGATTAAATTTAAATTATATTATGAAATAATATAATATAATTTGATTATGAAGTCTCGTAATGAATTCACTATGAATTAAATTTCATGAGCAAGTTAATTAATTCACTTAATTAAATTGGTGAATTAATATATTTGTTTTATTGAATAAAGAAAGTTATTTTCTTTTAATGAGTTGATAATGAGAATTATGTTACTATAATGTAACATATAATTGTATAATATTTAATACTAGGGATAACCCGTGCCTACGGCACTACAAATACTCGTGTAATTATTTAGTACCTAAAGATGAATCTAAATGAAAAATGTGAGTTGACAATGTGAAAATAGTATTTATTTGATGAAAAATAGAAAATTTCATATTTATTTGATGAAAAGTAATAAATTTCTAATCAAGATAGACACCCCACCCAAAATGTAAAGTAAAAACGTTAGTAATTTGGGCAACTATTATGAGCAATATTTGCATCATCAAATGCAATTGTTGTTTTGCAATAGAGCACCACCATACGTGCAGGTAATGCATTTGAAATTTGCAACAGCTAGGCCCAAGTACCATATACAGTATGAAATATTCAATTCAAACAAAGTAAACATATTTTAAGCATATTTCTCGCCACTCTCAAGTGAGATAAATTTCTAGAACTGGTATGTTGATGTTCAATTCACCATAATAGTTATATACACTTAATAAAATTATATTCTCATTAATGGTCTCACATGAAAGACCAACTGCCATTAAGATCAGATGTTGGAACTCCTGAAGCAGCCTCAGCTACCCTCAAAATTTGACATAGCTGCAAAAGAAATCCATGTCGGTCAAAAATGTGGTAGATCACATACGAACTACCATTTATATCCCTATTGTATAGTTTATACTATTATTTTATCCAAATAACTTTAAATGAGTAACATAATCACATAATACATACCATAGAAAGCTATACACGTATGACTAATCTTAACAACCTAATAATCAATTTAATTTTTTACACGCCATAGTTGTTCTTAAGGAAATTGAGGAACAACTGGTTCTAGTAAGAAAGCATTCAAAAACATATATATTTACAGAAAGTAAAATAATTAAACCCTATAACAACATTCAAAAAAAAATGAGGACATCTACATACCCCCAAAAGGAAACTCCAAGTACGTTCCTAATGTTATTACATTTTAATGACACTCCAACCATATTGTACCATTTAAATAATTCTACCATATCAAAACTCCAAGGAGTGGCCATGGGGTCTTAACACCAATGCAGTGTATAAGCTAATCAGCTATTACATTCCACATCTGCAGTAGCAATAAGACCCACAAGTGTAGTCATGCAAAAATAATCAAAGTCAAAATAACCAAAATTTGTAGTCCAGAACAGAAACTAATCCAATAGTAGGAAAAAATGTCAGAGTAATATGAATTGTGGTAATGAATTGTAATTCAGTGAATCAGTGTCAATAATGAAATGGAATGTATTAAATTTTCAATTACATTGACTGAGAAATATTTACTTATAGAAGTGAGGAAAAATGTTAGAACTGTACACTAATTTCCTCAATTATATTAAATGAAATAAAAAACCATATTTTTCTCAAGAATCCCCACTAAGAACTAATAAAACACAAACTATAAGAAAAGGGGAACTTGGGAAGCAACAACTAAAAATAGACCATAACTGTTACATCAACAAATTTAATGAGGCCCATTACTATACATTCTAATAATTTTGCTAACACATTCTCAACTAAAATTTCCAAATAAGGTTTAACATACATTTCAACAAATCCACTGATCTAACATAAAGTTGAACAAATAAATTACTACGATCTAAAGTATACCATCAGAGGAAACACTAAATTTAAAAGAAATAACTACAAAGATGAAAATCAAACAAATGGCATGCTAATTTGGAAGATGTATGAACTGTAGAATGTAGTAACATACATTTCAACAAATTCACTGATTTAACATAAATTTGAACAAAGACATTAATAAAATCTAAAGTAAACTGCCAAAGCCTGAAAACCCATTAAATTTAAATGAAGTAAATAACTATTTAAATGAAAATCAAACTAATGAGCATGCTAGAACTTGGAAGATATATGAACTCGTAGAACGTAGTAACATACATTTCAACAAATTCATTGATTACAAACTTACCAAATTTAGAAGCTCAGATACTAAATATTGGAGTATAACAGTAACACAAACTTACCAAATTTAAAAGCTAAGAGAAACTATGTAAGCATAAGGAGTCTCTCGCATAAATATGGACTTGCAGATAATTATTCCATATCAATATTTCAATGGATATATAGATATATGATTATATGTATACCTTCTTGGTTGCGGTCTATCGTGATTAAGAAAATAATAATACGCCGTTCATTCCACAAAAGAGTATCATTTGCCTATTTCTTATTTCAAAATAAAAACATTACCTTTTTATTAATGATAATATAAAAATATTCTTCAAAAAATAAACACTTAATATAGAAGTAAACGTCGCACAAAAACCTTTAAAGTTTGTAATTTTTGCAGATAAGAATTTTTTTTATGGGACAAATGTAGTATATTTATATAGATATATGAATACACAGAGAGAAAAAATGGGGATGAGCACTGAATGCAGAGGTTTATCAACCAATTCATGTTTTGTCATCTATCGAGGTTTAACAGTTCAGAGAACGGATTGATGAACCGCTGCCTCCAGTGACCCTCCACCAATTTAATCCGAGACCCACCATTAATTAAACCCCAAATGAACCGATTAACAAACTAACAATTAACAAAGCATTGAATTATAAAGATTGAATTTTTCCATTGTTCTACTAACACGACAGTGATGCACAAATTAGGCGAGGAACTTATCTCAGTAATGGGATTAAAAAAATTCAGATCTTAAAAATATACCAGCAGAAAATGTTTTAGTAAAGTATGCAGAAAAGAGGATAAAGTCTTATAGATAACTATCAAGAGGATAAAGTCAACGTTTACCTGGTTAAGAGGATTGTCTGGTTTCTTTTCCTTCAAATTGGGAAGCTCAGCTTCTTCAAAGGCCTGCATGGCTGCATATACAAAAACATTAGGTTCATTGAAATTTAGAAAACTACAAATACGCCAAAGGAAGTAATAAACTCTTGCTCACTAATTGAATACCCAAAACATTACATAAACTTCAACCCTTGTCAAAGTAAGCACCATAAGTGCTAGATATAACAGCAATTAGTCATTTGCTAAAGAGGACATTGTAGGAGGAAAAATCAGAACCGTATTGCTTGTAATACTAACCAAACAACCAGTTGAAAAATTAATCCTAAAGGGACCAAAAAGATGTTATTACATCTAACAACATCAGTATCCGGAGTTTGTGTACCGGAATGGAGATGCGATTTGACTTCTCGAGCTCCTTCTCCTCTAGCTTAGCGATCCGGCGAGTCTCGAATACTCGTGTAACTATTTAATACCTAAAGATGGATCTAAATGAAAAATATGAGATGACAATGTGAAAAGAATATTTATTCGATGAAAATAGAAAATTTCGTATTTATGTGATGAAAAGTAAAAAATTTCTAATTAAGATACACATCTCACCCAAAATGTAAAGTAAAATAAGTTAGTAATTTGGGCAACTATCTTGAGCAATATTTGCATCATCAAATGCAATTGTTGCTTTGCAATAGAGCACCACCATACGTGCAGGTAATGACTTTAAAATTTGCAGCATATAGGCCCAAGTAACATATACATTACGACATCATCATTGCAAACAAAGTTAACATATTTTAAGCATATTTACCACCACTATCAAGTAAGATAAATTTCTAGAACTGGTATGTTGTTGTTCAGAATTAGTAGGTAGATTATTTTTAGAAAATCAATTCACCATAATAGTTATAAACACTTAATAAAATTATCTTCTCATTAATTGTCTCACATGAAAGACCAATCGCCATTAAGCTCAGATCTTGGAGCTCGTGAAGCAGCCTCAACTACACTCAGATTTCTACAGAGCTGCAAAAAAAATCCATGTCGGTTAAAAATAAAAGTGCAAATTTTTATAAGGAAAAAATCAAATGAAAAAGATATGGTATAAGAAAAGACGAACAACAACTTTGGTGGTTTTTATTTCATCCTCATGCCCGACATTTTGAATCATATAGTACAGATTTAGTTGACTAAAATCCATGTTATTCAATGAAAGTAAAAATGAATCGCAAAGCTAACTTAATGAAAAGATATCGTAATTAGTAGATTATGTTCACCAGCTTAACAAAATAAGCACCTTTTGTTTATAAGCAGGTGTTTAAAATTTATCAAAAGATAATAAGGCCACTAAAACAGTTACAAATCAGTAAATTAAAGAATTTTTTGTCACTTAGCCTATAAAATCCTATACACTGAGAAGTTAAGAAGAAGAATATGTCTTCTACATGCAACATCAAATGACTCTTTTCATCGAAAGCAAAAACACCCACCCACCTCAAGGAAAAAACAAACAAAAGAAAACGTTACCCGACTACCACCAGCCCTTCCCCCAACCAATTTGTACACACACATATGCAGCTGAATAAAAGAAAAAGTTACATGGGTTCCAACCACAACATAGGTCATACACATAGATACACACCTATGCAGGAACATAAAATATACCCACAAACACTAACAGAAAAGCAAAGACTGCCACACAGTGCAAGAGAGAGAGAGAGTACTATTGGAGTTCAGAAGCTTCTCAATGATGTCAACATTAGTCATTATCATTATTCTACAGCAATAACGAAACAATCCCAGGGCATCAAGAGCATATCTGCACAAAACAATTAAAGGTTACGTCTCCACCTCCTTGTCAAAGTAGATAGATAGATTGGACATTTTTATGCTTGATGTTTTTATATAATTATGTTTGTAACCCTGTTAAAATAAATAAAATAAAATAATGAAGATTTATGTATAAGTTATGGAGAGAAAATACTTTTCATTTATACACTTCCTCGAGGAGAGGGAATGTATCTTCACAGCAATGTATCCTTTTTATCGACCACCTGCGAACTCTATACACATAATGGATGACACAATTAGTAATATAAATTTATAATAAATATAACATCGCGTATATAAATAATTTTGTTTACAACAATCTATTTTTCAATTATATACCAAAAAAATATTACCACTTTTAATAAGCTATTACAAAAAATACACATAACAACATTTTCCTGGTAGGTCTGTCAAGCTCTACCATGTCTTCGGTACATAAACCTCTGAAAAGAAAGACTATCCATCGCCAACGTCCACGGCCAACAAATATTGTTAGTAACAAAAATCTGTTACTTATAAGAGAAAACAAAATGTTAGTAGTATCGCAAGAGAGAAACAATTGACACATAATTACTTGAATACAATTTAAGAATTATAAAATACATATAACCTTGTTAACTTTTCTCCATCCTCGACTTGTTGATGAATGAACACGTTTCCATTCAATAGCCTTATCATCCCAAGACTGCAAAAAATGAAATGAACTGTTTAGTAATGTGTATTTTAAAAAATAAATATATAAGCTTTTATCGTAAGAAGATTAATAATGCACGGAGATAAGAAACGGTACCTCAAACATATCAAATTATAACAAAACTTCAGGATATACAATATTTGTTGTGGACTTGTCAGTTAATTCACGAAGAAGTATGCATAAGCGGGAAGAACATGTGCATCTTGACAGAGCTACATATAGTTGACCGTGACTAAAGACTGGCGTACGTAAATCTACCCCAACAAATTTGACAGACTGTCCTTGTGATTTGTTCATTGTCATTGCATACGCTAACCTCACTGGGAATTATCTTCTTGTCATTTTAATACTTAACTCAGATGAAGAATGAGTCAAAGAAATTCTTGGAATGAATACCAAGTCGCCTTGCTTATCATCAGTTAAAATCTCTGCTTCAAGTACTAAAGCACCACACTTGACTATGATAAGTCTAGTACCATTACAAAGGCCATCTTTCGGAGCAATGTTCCTTAGAAGCATTATAGGACAACCTTCCTTTAAATCTAATTTGAACGGTGGTAGTCCAGCGGGATTGAGTGTGTTTAAATACTTATTCGGGTACCGATGCATAATAGTCCGATCCACGTCATCATCTTCAACCATTTTGTCAGCAGCAAAGTATGTATGTATTTCTCCCGAAAAAATCGCCAACGCAGCTAGGTTGATATCATTCACATCATCATTTCTAGCAGATAAAATTGTGCGCTCTTTTAAGAATTCGGGAGTGACCTTACTTCGCATTTCTAGCTCTTGGTAGATGGTCGAGATCAGAGAGTCTATATTTTGAGTTGTTTTTATTGAATCTGGAAGTTGTATAGATTCTTGAAGGTTAGACCCAATCTACACATTAATGAAGGATTAGTAAATTATCAAATATTGTCGACGATCTATAAATATCAAGATGAATAAATATACAAATACTCTTACCTCGTTAAGAAAAGCCGAGAAATCAAATAACATAGATGGGGTCATCCTGTAAGCGCATGTTAACTTGTAAAGTCAAGACATGTATGTCTTTCCAAAGCAAAGAACGTCGTAGTGATGCTGCCACTATATGCTCGCGAAGACCTCTAGGTATAACAGGAAGAATCTGCCTAAAATCTCCCCCAAGAACAACAGTAATACCTCCAAATGGTTGTGAGTTATCACGAATGTCTTGTAAAGTCTGATTAATTGCTTCAACACAATGACGATGTTGCATTGGAACCTCATCCCATATAATTAGTCTAGCTTTTCGAAATAATTCCGAGTGTGATGATTGCTTCGTGAATCCACAAACTGAATTTTCTAATACATTTAATGGAATGCAGAATGTTGAATGTGCAGTACGTCCCCCATGTAACAACCCAGAAGCTATTCCAGAGGATGCTACTGTGATTACTATATCGCATAAGGAACGACATTTTTTGGCAATTGTATTGTAGAGAAAAGTCTTTCCAGTTCCTGCGCCCCCACTCAGAAAGAAGGTTGTTCCTTTATTTTCATAAACAGATGAAATGATTGCATTATAAGCCATACGCTGACCTTCATTCAGTAAATCAATGTTTTGCTGGACATTTATTTGATCAACTTCAATATGTAACTGCCTATGTTCCCATATAAGTCGATTGCCAACAATAGTTCTCCAATTAGCAGATGGCAGTGGCATTGATGGGAAATCTGATAAGCTCTTCCCCGACTCTTGAAGTAACTGATTAATAAGGTATAAACCATAATCACAAATTGGAGCAGTAGTAGGAACATCAATGCCATAACATACACTTATTTTGCATGATAAATCATCACAGATATGCATAGAAAATTGGTTCCACAACGCTTCTGGATTTAAAGGAGAGCATTGCGTCAAGATAATAGAAAACAATCTTCTTAATTGAGACCCTGTTCTCATTATTGATGCTTCTCTAAGACATTGAATCCACTCTTCATCGTCTTCTAAAAGGCCTTTTGCAATACATGCTGCCTTATACGTGGGGTGTACAACATTATCAACTGTTTTTAAACATTGAAAATATTGAGGTCCCTCTACAACTGTCAACAGAAGACGAAGATAAAACCTTTCACCTTCATTTGGACTGGCAAAATACATTCTTCTGATTGTAAATCCCCTTTGTCTCTCTGTCCAAAGTTGTTCTTTCTTTTGCCAAACGAAATGCTTTGGAAATTGCTGGTATGTGAGAGTTCGAGCTAAATCATTAGTAGAGCGGCATGCAAAAAATCCTGTTAGAGTTTTCTGTTGATCATCTGCTCTGTTCAGTATTGCAGCTACTAGTTCAGAAGGGTTATAACAGACATGATGTTTTCACTCCAGGTGAACTACCAGACGTATAACTGGAGGGAACTCTTGATGCATAGGATTTCCAAATATCCGTCATGCCGCCTCTGTAGGTCCAATGTACCTTGAGTCAATATACTGCTTAATCTCATCTACGGCCCCCAATACCAAAGTTGTGCGATCGTGACCCTTGTAGATGTATTTATTAATATACTTTACGCACCTGACTCCTGCACAAACTTCCACATTTATATGGCAACTAAACAATCTAGAGAGGTATGGATTATATGGTACAACATCTCTATTATCAACTTCATGTCCAGACCTCAGAGAATGTTTTCGACCGTCATTGCGCCTTTGATATATCGGATACCCATCTTCGCCCATTGTAGTTTCTTCTACCCAATCTTTAGGATATCTCTTAGTGCATTTACCATCTTCCATACATGGTGATTTAAGATTTTGAAAACCACATGGTCCATGTACCATGCATGATTTAACTGTTTCATATAGAAGTGGATCAGAAATAAGTTCGGGGAATTCGGCACAAACAACTCGATTTACTTGTTCACGTGTTCGTATTTTATCAAACCCTTGAAGAAATATTAGCAAGTGAATGTGTGGCAACCCGCGCTTTTGGAATTCAGTCGTGAAAACATGTGCCACCTTTTCACCAAATATTTTCTTCTTATCAATCTCCATCATTAGAGCTTATCGCTTCAACTCAAATACGCGGGCCACCAAATCTGGACGGTCAATTGACGTTTGATGTGGTAAAAGTGCATCTTTTATCTCAGGCCAATTCGGATTTGCCGTCATAGTCAAGAAAATATCAGGGTGTTGGTTATACCGAGTTATGGCCATAGAATCTTGGAAGATTTCAAACATTTGCCTTGGACTTCAAGAAAAAGAAGAAGGCAAAACTACTTATTTACCAACTTGATTAACATCTAACCCATCAGGAACTACGTCGACCAGATCTTGGTATAGATCAGATCGCAATTTTTGTTGGTTGAGCCTATAATATGTTAATCGATTCTGCTCTGTTGCCGCCCATGCATCTACAATAAACTCCTGAAATAATCTTCCACCCCTTAAGATAGTTGAATACTCAGTAGGTCTTTCAAACAAACGATACCCATAATATTACAATTGTGTAAGTCTTTTTGATGAAGCTTTACCTTGATTGACGTCCCACTGCCTAAAATTTGGTTCCCATCCAAGCTCACCTTACAGAAATAACAATACATAATGTAGAGGTAAATAAGCTGGATGGCATTCATTTATCTGCATCAACTGGTCACTCCCTCTTAACCGTACAATAATATCCCACATCGCAGAGAATTCAGCCCCATCTTCAGGTAATATGACAGCAACCTCATCTGACGTTGGTAAATTATGAGTTCGACGGTCTTTCGCTGCACTATAATGAAGGTAAGCTGGGATGTCATGATTGCTCAGATGTTCCCTGCTTAAAATTGCAGCTGCATGTCTAAACTTCTCCGAAAATGAGTTGTATCTCAAGAGACTATCCTGGATTGTTCTCAAGACATCCTCTCATAGCTTCGAGTTTCTTCAAGAACGATATTCTAAAGCAACATCGGCATCGTGAATATACAACTGTGTATAGACTGGATCTTGACCGGCTGGAGGTTACAACAACCCTGTCCGATGACGCAATTCCCCATGGATTGTAAATACGTTAGGACCCCTACCAAGAACCACTCTATCATCCATATGTACACCTAAGCTGGTAAAAGTATTAGCCGCATTGTATAGTCGGGTATAACTTCGAAAGGACTTTGATTGATCATCATCGCCATCATATAATGACTGAATTTCTAGAGGAGGCGTTAATAGTTGTGGAAGTCGAATCTTTCCTTGCAAACAACATGTGCCGAAGAAAGGGCGGTTAACACATGAATTTGATAACTTTTCGACTTTCCAATGCAATGCTGAGCAATGAGGACACTGTATATTCATTTAATCGAGGTAATGTCTCCCTACCATAGGATGCGACCGAGGGACTATATTTGTACGCAATGCCTCCTTTTGTACGCAAGCTTTATCAATGATTGACTGAATAATTGGTAACCTATAAAATAAATGAATTTGTTTCAAAATAGTTCACATATAACGTAACAATCCTTATGATATGTAGTTGTAAATAATTTGCATTGAACTTACGTAGAAGTTGGGGATGTCGGCATGGAAGATAATATAATGTTACGGGAGTCATGTATATGCTCCATATTATTTGGTGGAATAAGGATTTCTTCACTCCTTGAATTTGAGTTAGTTGAATGTAACGCTTGAGCTGGTAAAATCGAAACTGGAGGAATTCGATTAGAATCTGATGGCGCAGGTTTTAACGACGGATGGTGATAAAAATGATTCTTGATCGCGATACATTCTCGTTCATAAGCTGCGCGTTTGGATGGCATGGGGATTAAACCAGGGAAAAATCTTGGTTGAAACGGAGAAGATTGAGATTGTATTATTTTTGCTTGCTTCTCTCTTTCACGACGCAATCGCTGAGCAATATGTATTGGACGCACATCACCATTATCCCTTTCTTGTCTTTTACGTTGACGAATTGTAGCTTCGTAAGGGAGATTTTTATTGAATCCCTAAAAATAACAAAAGCTATATAAGTGAGTGTAAAGCTAAGAAGTCGTAGTGGTTTTTTATGGAAAAAATAATGTTTTATATTTATTTGGATTTGGATTAGGGTGCATGTATTGAGTTTGCTTGGTTTTGTATTTCAAACGCAAACGTTGGGCAACATGCATTGCTCGCCACTTTATGTTTATTGTGTTTTACGTTGGAGAAGTGTAGTTTCGTAAAGGATATTATTATTGAAACCCTAAAAACAATAATAGATGTATAATTATAAACCTAAGAAGGCATAGTGTTGTTAAAAGATTAGGTTCAAATATGTTGTTTATATGGTTTTGTGTAAGAAATCTTTGTAACTAATAACGTAAATGTCTAGAATATTGTATACTTACCACAGGCAATTTGAGAGATTGGTTTTCTTTTACTTTTCCTTTTTGATTCTCCTTCCCTTTTTCTTTTGCTCGAAGTTTTCTTTGATTTTCCTGATAGCATACAAATATAAGATGCTTTGTCTTGGAACTTAAAGTATGAGATTAATAAAATAAAAAGTATTGTTATCTTGCCTTACGCATAATCTTCAATTCAGATTCTTCTCGAATGACAATGCCAATATTTTTTTTCCGGTAATGTTCTTTCTATTAAAGAAAGGAAGTAAAAAGAAGGTTAAATCTAGAAAGTATAAAAAAAAAGAAAAAGTAATAAAAAGCAAGTTTGGTATAAAAGAATGCAATAATTTTACCTTGCATTGCAAATGATAATCCTCCTGGCCCAAATTGAGAGACACGTTAGAAATTTCACAAATGAGTAGTAATTGTTCAATTTGCATTAAGACTGAAAAAGGAACTTACATATCCAAACACGGTATAAGTAGGTTGTCTAGTGGATTGGGTGACCATAGGATTCATATTCGCTGCTGGAAAAATGTATTAGTGTGGAACGAAACAAATTCAGTGAAGAAAGAATGTTAGTAAAATAGTTGTTATTGTAGAGTTTTTAAGAATTAATAACCTTGTCGTTGGGTTTGTTTAGGTGCGTCTGACGTCAAGCCCTGTTCGAAAGCATGGCTAGGCGGATTTTTCAAATTTTTAGTAGATGAACGTCGAGGTTGGGCATGTAAATGTGATGAGGTACGGTGATGGGTATGACCCCACTTCAAAGTAAGTTTGCGACATTTAGATAGTAGTTGTGGTTGTGGTCGAGTGCGACGACGTTGTAAAGCCCAAGAAAAAATGATCACCTCGTGGTCTAATAGTTGTGGAAAAGGACGCATTAAGCTAGGTGTAGAAAAAGAAAATCACAATTAGTAGTCACATTTACAGAAAACGTTTTAGTTATGCCAATACCACTTATTTTGTGGAACATAAATTGCATATAAACTCGGAGATAAAATTTATCATACAAACAACAAATTGCAAATTCCATGAGTAAATCTAGTTATACTAATTAAAATGAAAAC
Source organism: Aralia elata (assembly GCA_034770075.1). Classification (NCBI taxonomy): domain Eukaryota; kingdom Viridiplantae; phylum Streptophyta; class Magnoliopsida; order Apiales; family Araliaceae; genus Aralia; species Aralia elata. Next base: position 7,560,805 of record CM068382.1, read on the forward strand.
AAAAGGAAAATCTATATAACTTAAGGAAAACACAAATGCCCACTTATCATATATGAACTCACTAAACGAAAAGCACAAATTAAATTTGAGTAGATTAAAAGAAAAGAAAAAATACCACGCGGTATAAAAAATAAGGCTAATTTTTTTTCATAAAAAATATGTGTTTTGCGGATCTTTATTTTTGCGCACTGAAAGTTGAAAGAAAAGAAGAAGAAGTTCACAGGTATGAAAAAAAACATGCAAATACATATTAATTATTTAACAGCTCATAAGATTGCAAGATAAAGCCAATTTTGTTTAGTGTTATCACAAAGCTAATGTCCCTTTTTGGCCATAAGAGAATACCACTTGGTATCAAATTGATGTAAAATAAGTACTTTTATTAAAAGAGTTATTGTGAAAAAAAGTTACTAAATTGTAGACAACCAAATTGTTCCAGAAATATTTTGACTCATTTTCTGGCCATGTTCATTGCCATTGACAAAAAGAATACTACTCCTCCATGGGTTGAACTATCAAATATAAAGCATCTAATAGGAAGAATCCTACAATGAGCCGGGGGATGGTTAATTATTGTAAATGAACTAAAAAATGGGTCTTTCTCAAATTAATATTACAAACACTAACAAACTAATTGAACGTAAAATTCATGAGAAATAGGAGGGAGATTACCTAGTTTTTGCTCTGCAACTGCAATGTGGTCGCTGGTGAGAAAAATAGGAGGAGATAAAATTAGGGTCAAATTTGAGGGAAATGGGAGAGATGTGTTATTGCCATCTTGAATCTGGAGCCAAAGAAGACTAAGAATTTATGAGACGTTTAGAATTATTATTACAAAACTGATATAGTGTGTCATATTCCAATTTGTGGGATCATATAACATAAATAATCATCGGATACAGTGCTAGATAAAAAGAAATATAAATTATCAAAAGGATGGCCAGTAATGAGTGAGTCAAAATAAAAATGAGTAACATGCCACTCATAAAAATCAAGAGCCCTTGACAGGAACAGACAAACATCTTGCATGTGTGACTCCCTCAATATGGTTATTGTCGGAACACATTAATTTCTAAAAATGTCCGTCTTCTAGAGAATGAAAAAACTTGCAAAATAATATTCTAAATAATATTACCTTCTTAGATTTATACAAAAGGATAATGTAGTGTATTAAGTGAGACATGACAACTTCAAGTTCTAAATTATTGTTTATTGTATCAAACAAATGTCGTGTTACATTGCTACTTAAGCTTATGTACCCCACATATGAACTTGTACCAGAAAATACAGATTACCTATCTCGGCCAAACTGAGAAAAAAAATTGTATATTATTTATATCCCTATTGTATATTTTACTGTTATTTTATCCCAATAACAGTAAATGAGTAACATAATCACCGTTACATACCATAGAAATCTATACACGCATGACTAATCTGAAAAACTGGTTCTACTAAATGCAAATTTAACAAAAATAAATAATAAATTGAGCCAAAGTTGTAGACTTTAGTCCTACTTGCTACATGATTACTGGAACAAATATGGAATCAAACAATTTACGATTCATATAAATGATAGAATAAGTAGCTTCAAAGTGCAAACTTCAATTCAATTAAGCTCATCATGATTTAAACAAAAAAAAATTTCCAGCTCAATAAAATGTCACCTTGAAGGATGCCTTGAGCCTTATATCCGGATGTCGATCCACGGGCGAGCTATGCGCCTCACTCATCTGTGCAATCGCATCCTCATCTGACCTCGCCTCAATAACTGAATAATCGCGATTTGTGTAAGCCACATGCACCATACTCTCAAATGGATAATCAAATTGCAATTCAATTTTTATTGGTGAGTTACTTTAAGCAAGTTAAGTCTATCTGCAGTATCCATCTGGCATTACAATCTAATGTGGTGCAGTAAAATAGAGTGTTGGTTTCATAAAAAAGTTAAAAAAAAATTTGGTTACACCACTTTAGAAATAGACGAAATCATATAAAAGTGTGAAGTGCAAACTTAATTTTTCTCTAACAATTTAAGTATGGTAAATTGGGTTACAACTAAAAGTAACATAAAAATTGGTCTTTCAACTAAAAATACTTCCGCTAGAAACATAAGGGTTTTTTTTAGTCAAAATATCTACTTACTAAAATTACGTTTTGATGGTCACATTGACTAAAACATATCCATATTTAAAATTTAAAATGTTTTGACAAAACTATATCCATAATTTCATATTTAACATTTAAAATGTTTTTAATGTAATGCAATGTCAAACAAACTCTTAAATTTATACCAAGTTTATTAATCCAAGAAACAATATTTAATTGGATTTGAACATCGTAATATGAGGGACCAATTTGTACATAATTTTTTAAAAGTACTGCAAAAGAATGATAGTTAAAAATGTAGTGCCTATATTTCTCTAATTTTAACAACAGTACAATGACAGATGCTCTTTCAATACACAGGAGTAAACTTTCATTTGGGAAATTTTGAATAAATTTTATGTGCAAATAATACAAACAAAAGCCCAAAATCTAAACAAAAGGAACATCAGTTGAAAAACTAAGAAACAACGGAAACGAAAAAGAAAACACATAGAAGAGTTTAAGTCTGTGAAGCAGATTTTACAGAAACCAATTTTCCTGCTTATCCACATAATATTAAAAATGTTTAGCAGAAATTAATTTACTTTAGAGATTAAAATGGAAAAGGTTGTAATGTAGCTAAATTTGTAGTGCTCGTTCCGCAAAAGTACAGAGTTTGATGGCCTGCTATCCATTCTTCACCCTCTCATTTTCAAATCAACAAAACAAAAAAACAATGTACTTAATAAAACTGAGAGGTAAACAAAAATACCTATTACAAATTAACAAATATCTACAAATTTTACCAAATATCTACACTAAGTTAATCACAGGATATCTACAGTTCATACATTCTTAGGAAAATGCATAAAAAAATATCATGTGGTTAACTTAGTGTAGAGATAAAAAACTGAGAATGTGAAGGTGGAAATCATTACATGGCTTTATATGAACCCCAATCAGTTTGCTAAAAAATAAGAACCCTAATTCAATGGAATTTATTGAAGCCAAAAATGAAAAATCACTAAACAACCCATAGCTCAAATGTAAAATAGTACAATCTCTCGTACACTTACCGTGCACAAATTCGGTCGGGGGTTTCGTTTGCTTTAATCTGCAAGCTCTGATCGTTGATAGTAGCAGGAAGGAGATGGGGCTTGAATTGATTTAAGACGCCACTGTCGCCGCTTATCCTCTTCCGCCTTCTTCAGAATCTGCACTTGCTCCTCGTCGCGCTGCCGCGGGAGCTCAGCATCGGTAACCTTCTCCTCTAGCTCAGCGATCCGGCGAGCCTCAGCTTTGCGAGTGGCTGCCTCGGCTCGCTTTTCGACTACTTCTCCTATCGTTTCTTTATCGCGAGCCTCGCGCTCCTTACGCTCGCTATGTCGAACCCTAGCCGCCTCGACTTTGCTATTCATGCCCAATTTCTTCGGTGGCATTTGGGGAAAGGGGTCTTCCTCTGGTAAGAGTTTAGGACTGAGGATATAAAGAAGGAGAATAGAAAGCAGAATTTTGGAATTGGGAAATGAATGAGGATATAAAGAAGGAGAATAGAAAGAACGGTCAGATTTATCTTAGAGATTGAACGGTTAAGATGGAATAAGAGGGTGAGCGGGAATACTTTGGTTTTTCAAATTCCCTCCTACTTTGTTATATAGATTATATTAGATGGATGTGAATTAAGAATATGAGGCGAGAGACCAATAAAAATGAATATTGGTGTCAAGATTAATAAATTAAATTAATATTTAATTTGAAATGAAATGTATAGATTAAATAAATTGTTTTGAAACAATTTATGGGAGGAAGCAAGAAAATTTAACTATAAAATTTTAAATGAGTTATTTAAATAATTAATGAAATAATATTAATTATTTAAATAATTGATTCGAGTGTCTATTTTAATTATGAAATTTAATTTCATAATTAGTAGAGTAATTTTCATACATATATATAATTATACAATTTTGATTAATAATTAGAATGCATATTATTATAATGTGTAAATTGAATTGTATGGAAATATAACGTTATATGTAATGTGTATATGTATATGTGGAAAAGAGAGTGTAGGAGTAATATATGTAATGTATTTTAAGTATTGCAAGTATGCTGGAAATTGGAACTATACAAAGAATACTAAGGACTAAGTGGGCATGTGCTGAGTCATTAACTTTTAAGCATGAGGTGTCTTTGCTAAGACTAATCCTGATAATGGAAAACAGAGACTAGGAAGTTTAGTAAACCCAAACATCATTCTCAGCACTATCACTCTTATCCATTTAACTCTCATCCGTTCCACAAAACAAAACCATCTGTTCCATACTTTGGCCTTCTCTCTCAAATTGCTTAAACTTTCATTCTTCTATAATTACCAAATTACAAGCATTTATCAAAATTGGTGCTAAAGGCTCCATCAATTTCTTAAGGAAATTGAGATTAACAACTAAATTAATGGGAATTGGGACAAGGTGCAGCTTATGAGAGGAAGTGAACCCGGTTAACTTCAAGCTTGAAGCAATAATACACCAAGAAAAAGGGTAAGTTAATGTATTTTGATTATTTTATAAAAACTAAAGAAATAGTGTTTATTGTTTTCATAATTGAATTGTTTGGACTGTGAAATGATAGATGAGATGTTGTATATGTTGTGTGGAGTAATAAGGATGGAGATATATGGCTGAACCATATATCAACACCTATGAAATCTGCTTTTAAAAGCCACGCACAGAGCATGTTCGATATAATGCTTCTAAGAGACTATTAAGCTTAAAAATAGAGAATTACTCAATGTTGTGGGCAAGATGATATTTATATATATAATATGAGGTAACCCAAGTGTCTTAGATGAATTAAAAAGGGTTTAAAAGTGATTTTATGAAAATTGAATCAAATTAGACTTGGTGTAAAACTGTTGCGACAGGGTAGTTTCAAGCCCTTGTAAACATAATGTAAAATGTTCTTTTTGGCTGGGTTAGTATTTTTTTAAAATAGCCTGCTATGGTCTCTATAGCATATCAAAAATTGGTTGCAATCCGTTAAGCGGACACGGAATTAAAATTGCATGAAGTAGGCTAGAAGCAGCTGAGCAGTAGCAGGGCATTGCCCAGCCGCCGTGTGGGGCGCTGGGCGGCAAATTGGGGCGCTGGGCGACGCGTTGGGGCGCTGGCCGCACAATGTTGACGCTGGTCGCACGCTGCCGACGCTGGCCGCACGCTGTCGACGCTGGTCGCACGTTGCCGACGCTGGCTGCACAATGCCGACGCTGGCCGCACGTTGCCGACGCTGGCTGCACAATGCCGACGCTGGCCGCACGCTGCCGACGCTGGCCGCACGCTGTCGACGCTGGCCGCACAATGCCGCACGCTGCCAACGCTGGGGGCACGCTGGGCTCGTTGTGCGATGCCAGACGATGCCGAACGACGTGATGTACTTCGGGACGTGTTGGGCGACGCCGAGCGGCGTCGTGAATGTCGGGCATGTCACGGGCGTGTCGCTGGGACGTTTCGCGACGACATGCGATATTTTTGGACACCGTTCCAAAAATGCTCTAACCTATAAAAGTTAAATATCATAAAAGGTATACTGATGAATATAAACTATTGTAGGGGGACAATAAATGGGTCGTGGCATTCCCGAACGCCACGACGCCGTAAGACGTACATTTTTGAAATGTTATCGCGTTAGTTAATTTATAAAACGGGAATAACATAAAATAAGTAATGAAATGAAAGTTTCCGGGATTCGAAACAAAGATTTTGAACTAAGAATTTTATAATGGTGTATATATATTTAATATATATACGAAGCGAGAATGCGAATTATTCGCGAGATAAAATGCGAAGCTAAGTTACTAGGGAAGTAAAGCATTCGCGTACGAGGCGATAACATGGTTTAACTCATGAACCATCGAAAAAGCATAAAAATTATGAAAATTAAAGAAATGATGTAGTAAGGCCATGTTTATGCATTAAAAGTTATTTGTAAACCATATGGTCTCAAGTTTATAAATAAAGATAAGAAATATCTGTAAAACGGGTTGTAAATGGTTTATAACTTGAAAATATAGAATATTTATATACTAAAGCCATAAGAGAACCTTTTTGGACATAAAATGGTGATAAAGAACAAAAGTTTCTAAGTCTTAAGACAAGAACAAAAGATTATAGTTCATGTAAATCAAGAATGTGGTTTATGTGGTTATACAATTTATATACATAAATACATGTTATGTGACATGATTTGTTACCTAATATATGTACATATGTGAACACAATTGTGTAGGACTTGTGAAGAGAAGTTAAGCTAAAAGCTATAAATGTAATCAACTCGCAAGACAAGTCTTTCAGTTCCTTTGTATTATATGAACTTGATATTGTATGAACATGATGAATTACATATTATGCTTTATGAATTATGAAAGTCAAATTATGACTAAACTTGATTGAGTTACAGAACTCAATATTTATGTGATATGTGTTATATCAAGTGTATGAAATTATATGGTTTAAAGTTATGATGCATGAATACTATGCTTAGTAGAAGTATTATGAAAGATGAGCTGAGCATGAAATTCTGTGCTATGTGTTGCATGAAAACTGTTAGATTTGCTGAGCTGTCGAGCTAAACCTTGCAAAAACACAATTTTTGCAGATTCAGGATGTAATGCCAGACTTTAACTTTCAGGATGATAATGTCTAGAAGACGCATAAAAGAATATTACTTTTTAGTTGAATTTTTTATTGTATCATGAGAATGGTGTACGATATACGAGGTAATTGACAATTTGAAATATTCAATATACAAAAGCATGTTTGTATCAAAACCATTGTTTTGAATGGTTTATAGAGTTAATCAATATAGTGATAATACTATATAATAAAGAATTCGAGTGTAAAATTGAGTTGTATATACTCATATCTACTTTGATATATAATCGTAAAGGTTGCGATTCAGGGAATAGAAAGAGAGATATAAAAAGTTTTAAATTATTCCGCATTTTTAGCTATTTTAACATTGAATAATGTATTAAAGCTAGAACAAGACAATATTAATGCACAAGGTCGGGATTAAGAATAGTCCTGATTTCGGATTAAGTTAGTCCCAATTTTGGGGGCGTTACAATTTTGTCTTAATTTAAAATTATTTCCGACTATTTAATCTTTTGACGAGGACTATTAATCCCTTAATATGAGACTATTAGCCCCATAAAACCACTTGATAGCTTAAAATAGGTGAGAGATTATTAATCTCACATTCATCATGAGATTATATAATCCTTCATAAATAGTTTTAGAAATGACAAAAAAATAGTCCATATGATTATTTAATGATTATTAATCCCCCACATGAAATAAAATAGTCTGAAGTAGTGTTAAATTAATTATATAACAAATAGTCGAATCTCAAGTATATTTTTTTGCAAACAAACATGACATAGTCATCATCATCCCTGTTAGATTGAACCTTTAATATATTATATTTGGTCATCTTAGGGTACAATTTTAACCCATTAATTGATTGGATTTAAATGAGATTAGAAGTGTATTTGATAGTCTACTACAAGAAAATTAAGGGAGACATTTTGTTTAAAAAAAACTAAAAATATTCATGAAGCCATCTAGTCAATTACGTACAATGTTAATCATAATTTAAAAAAGAAAACACAAAAAATCATCATCTTTGTCAGATTACACCTTTAATATATTATTTTTGGTCATCTTTGGGTTCAATTTTGATTCATTGATTGATTGAGTTTAAAGCTTATATGATTCTGAAAATCATATATAGTGTTTTAATTATGCCGAAAGTGTGGTATATGCAAAGATATATTGTTATTTGTAAAAGTATTTTTTCTTTATTCACATGTTGAAATGGGATAAAATTATTCAATGCAGTATAAGCATATGTGGAATAATATACTTCACTAGTGGAATTAAAGGAAAAAATCAGAAATGGGCACCTGCCCGTGTGTGTGTGAAAAGATAATTTAAGGTAATTCATGATGAATTTTTTGACCAATCAAAAAATTATGATATTTATAATGGCTCTAGATGACAAACGATTTTTTTTAATCATTGCAATATAATTGTGATAGTTGTATCCATCAATAAAATTTTCGCATAAATAAATGTTATTTTAGTGATACACTAAACCTTCTGTTATGCATATACTTTCTTTTCGTGATTGTGTTAAGTCATCTACTCATCTTGAACGTTCCAATGAAAAAATAATTTAAAATATATATTTGTGATGATCAAGACGATCTATATTATAACCCATAACTACTCCCAACTGCTCTTAGATAAGCATATATAACTGCTATACTTCTGATTGCCAACCAAATTCCCAGCAACGTGGCATCTCAATCAAGTATATTTTGCACGCCAACCTCGCTGTCTGCCAATGTTGTACTGATCCAGCCCAATAGCGCGCTGTTGCCCAGCGCGGCCCAACGTTGACTGGCACCCAGCGCAGCACGCTGCCCAACTGATTGTGGGTGCTGGGCACCAAGCCCATGCCACACACTGATTTCCGATGACTAATTTAGTCACGCAACATGCCCAACCCATGATGCTCCAAGCCTGCCACGCTGCTTAGCCCATACGCCAAACTATTACACCAAGCCCAGCCTTGATGTCTCTTGCTGTTGCACACTGCCCAGCGTCCAAGGTTGCCACATGTTCTGATCATGCGCCCCAACTGTTGTGCATGCTAAGCACCAACCCATGTCGTGTACTGGCATGCTAGGCCGTTGCCTATGCCATGCCCCAACCGTTGCAAAGTCTTTGCCTCACAAGCCATGGTCTTTGATGCCTAGTTCCTAGCTTAGGCCCTTGAATGTTGCACCATCTCAGCACAAACAAGCCCCCAACATTGCCATCAACGTCTGTCTATATGTGCAAGGCATGGGCGCCATTGCGCACACACAGTCCACATGTTGTCCACATTTAATGTCAAGCCAATAATAATATTTGATCGATCCAAGCCACCAATCTATTTGCTAGCATTGTTGTTAGGGGATGCCAACAACGCCTCAACGCCTCCACACTCTGACCATGGCAGCTTGTCCATGGCCTGAGTAGACTTCATGGACTACCCCTCCCCTATAATAGACATTAAGAACATATCCTAAATATCACTAACAGACATCTAGTACGCTTGAGCAGTCATAATGTATACTCCCTTGGGTATACCTACCAACTGTTCGATTAAATGCCTTGTCACTTGAATTTATTGTCAAAACTCACGTCTTGACACGTTGCCTCGTCGCCCGACATGTCTAAACCAATGTCAATTCATTAAGGGGCTAATAGCATGCCATCATCCCACGAAATATACAACTTAAATTTTAACAAATAGTATCAGCAAAATTCAAATTGTATACACTAAAAAAAATTGATTGCAAATTTGTACTGATTAGCACACGGTGTACAATTACATAAACAATATTAACCTCTTTACCCACTAATTTTTATTAGCGATTTGCCAAAATAATAAGTTATTATTTTAAACAAAATATTGTGTAATTAAATAATGCGATAAATATCATTTTTCAAACTTTAATTGAATTGAAAACTTTGTCTGTATTTTTTTGGTTGATAAAATTAAATTTGTTTAGAAAATAATCTAAAAATTTGTACAAAAAAAATAGAGGATAACACTCCAACAAACTAGCTCAGCAAACACAAAATCAAACAGGTAAAGGCATGCCTAGCCCCAACTGGACATACAAACCAAAAGGAAAAATACCCCAAGCCAAGCTAAACTAAAATTTCCTGCTTAATACCTCATTCCATGTTTAACAACTATTTTTCAAAAGTATTTGGGACTTTCTTTCTGTGATAAACTTTATCTCTAATTCCTTGTTAGATGCAATCTAGCATCTACAGAGCAGAATTGAACCTCTCGCCACAGTCAACTTTATTTCTATTTTGTTAAATGTAGTACGTAGATACTATCCTAGATAGCAAGCAATCTAATCCAACTTATATATATAACCACTACAAAAAAAATAAAAAAATAAGTCATTGGTGACGGACAGATCCGACGAGAATGATCCTTATGCCATCGCTAATGACCTCATTCCCGACGGCTCTGTCCGTTGCCAAGCCGTTGATATTAATGATATCATTGGTGACAGCGCCATTGGCGATGGACTGCCATTCGCTAAAATTAGCGACGGATAGTCTGTCGCCAATGACTTTTAAATTTTATTATTAAACGAGTCATTAGTGAAAGATTGTCCATCACCAATGAGTATTGTTCGTTGACAATGAGTTTTTAATTTTTTTTATTAACACAGTCATTCCCGACGGCCTGTCCGTCGCCAATGATATTTTTAAAAAATAAATAAATTGCAAAACCCCTTATTCTTTTAAATATACATAATTGTACATGTTATAAACTAAAAGTAACAAATATTTTTTCAATAACGAATACCAATAAGCATCAAATATATATATATATATATATATATATATATATATATAATCAACCATGAAATGCGTACACAACGTAATCACATAAACCATAAGATGTAACTAGATACAAAATGTAATCACTGTACAACCCAACAACTAATTAGATATATAAAAGGAAATAACCATTAATGCGTACACAACTTAATCACATAAACCATCAAGCTAACCAGATACAAAATGTACACTGTACAACCCAAAACTAGCTAGTTAGATACATTAAATTAAAAATATATACATAAAATATATCCCCTGGTCATCATCATCATCATCGCCATTAGCAGACAAACGAATATCGTCCATCGTGTCACTGCCGGTCCCACCCTTCGTACCATCATCAACATCGGTTCAGCGGTCCTCACCATCTCCTCTAGAGTCCTCGTCAGCTCCTTTGCGGTCGTCGCCATCACCGCTAGCTCCACTCCTGCCACGAGGCTTATCAACAAGAACTTACAAAATTAAAATATTAATTATAAAGTCACAAATGTAACCATATTTAAATAAATTAATTTTCAAGTGTTCTTTATATAAGTTAGGCAAACGAGCAGATAACTCGGTCATCGGAACTCCGAATTGAGTTCCATAAGTTGTCACATGTTTAAAATATGTAAGAGGTGTTTCGCCTATGGTTTTGCATCGTTTTGAGCCCCGGGACCCGTTTTTGGTTTTGTTTTCTTAAAATTTTCTAAGTGTTTTTTATATAAGTTAGGCAAACAAGTAAATAACTTAGCTACTGGAACTTCGAATCGAGTCCCGTAAGTTGTTACCTATTTGAAATATGTAAGAGGTGCTTCGCCTATGGTTTCACGTCATTTCGATACCCAGGGCTCCTTTTGGTCTAGTTTTCCATAATTTTTCTAAGTGTTCTTTATATAAGTTAGGCAAACGAGCAGATAACTCGGCCCCCGAAACTCCGAATTGAGTCTTGTAAAATATCACGTGTTTGAAATATGTAAGAGGTGTTTCACCTATGATTTCGCGTTGTTTCGACATCCAGACCCGTTATGGTCTAGTTTTTCTAATTTTTTCCATGTGTTCTTTAATTATAAAGTTAAGTAATGTAAACACCCAAATTTTGCACTTCGTATACTAACCCTGACAGGAGGGTAAATTCGGCAAATGAACCGGCATGTGAGAGCGAGGGATGGAAAAGTACGAACACTCAACGCCACCGCAACGATTTGCAAATCAAAACCAACGTGACAGCAGGGCCGTCCGAAATGAGCATGCCCGAATGATGTGACACGTCTCCCAGTGATTCCCGGACTGCAAAATATAAGCCTGTCGGCGAAAACTGACGTCACGACACGAGAATCGAGGCGTGGCACGAAAAACGAAAAAGTCAAGCCAGCCAGCCGCAGATTGATCTGCGGCCAATAGTGCGCCTTTTGAAAACACGGAACTCGAAACACGGAAACCAAGAAATCAGCTGAGTGCGATGGGAGGCGGCCAGCCAGCCGCAGATCAATCTGCGGCTACCCTAGACCAGCCTATTTCAGCTCAGTTTCTTCATTTCATCCAGGGAGTTGGCAGCAGGCGGAAGAAAGAAAAAAGAGAAGAAGAACAACAGCAGCAAGCTCGGAAATAGGGAGAAAAATAGCAAAATTTTACAACAAAATAAGAGAGAAAAGAGAGAAAAAAGAGAGGATTTATATTTCTTTTGTGAGATTATATCCAAGATAATTTCTACTCTATTCATATATTCAAATTTGCACACATCTTGGTGATATTTGCAAGGTGAAAAAACCATTTCTATAGCAATTTTGTATATCATTTTGTTAATCTTCTTGTCAATTGGGTTATGTGAAATGTAGTTTTTATTGTATATTGTTGTGGATCCATGGATTGAGGACTATTAGTGAGGGTTCCAAATGGAACGAAAATTCTTCCTAATGGCCCGATGATATCCATTTGGCGATTTTAGCTTGTTTAATTTTGTAGTATCCATTGTGTGGGTGTGTATAAATTGTGGATGTGAGCCTAGGAACGCGACCCTGTGGTCCAAATCCGATGATGGACAATGTTGATGTATGTAATCCTCTATTGTAAGATGTAATCGTCGGGCCTTAAAACGACGCCAAGGTGAGAATCGGGTTTAAGGCCCCGTAATAGTGAAGTATGTGATTGTGGGCGTTGGGGTTATTTGGATGGCTTACATGCCCATGAATAGCCCTAATGCATTTTAATGCTTGATTTGATTTATGACCTAAAATTGATTTTAAAGCTAAAAGATTAAGATTTTCGTAAAATCAATCAAATTAGGTTGTTAGCATCACGAGGCTTAAAATGAGAAGTGCTAACGAATGTCGATTCCTATTTAACGAGAAAGCTAAAGAAAATCGTTTTCAAACATCACAAAAATTGTTTCATAAAATAAGTGACGTTTTATTAAACCGTTGTGCATAGGGTTAAAGAGATTCTAGAAGTTGCCCATCATTTGAGTTACGAAAGCAACGTATAGATCTTGATTCCTATTTTGACGAAGGTTTAGAAAACTCTTGTTTTTGCCAAAACGACACCTAATGAAAATCTCATAGTTTTTGACAATTAAAATCAAACATTTCTCATAAAGCTTTCTCGTGTATGCCGAAAAGACATTCCGAAGCATTCTCAAATTAAAGCACGACTTTCTCTAAAAATCCAAATGATTCTTCATGCAAATTCACCACGACATTCACATAGGCACACACACACACACGCGCACATACACACACATATTCAAGAATTAAAGGATAGGAAAAGCATCAAGATTGCGGTAACCGTGTCTCACGGAAGTCGGGGGGTGCCTAACACCTTCCCCTCGCTTAAGCAAGCCCCCGAACTCTATGAATCTCGGTTCGCAGACCAATTAATTCGGAGTCACATATGAGCCAGCGATTTACGAAAACGAAACTCGGATGAGTTGGTACATCCATTTCAAATATACCAACTGGTGACTCTGTTTAATTGGCTCATCATAAAAAATGATCTTTCAAAACCCCGTCGACACTCATGCCGACCTTTTCCAAACATCATCTAATAACAAAGGCTAAAATCAGAAAAGGACAAATATCGCGAAGGAAGCGAAAAAACCCGGCGTCGACAGCTGGCGACCCTGTTGGGGATATTAGAGGGCTTAAGCCGCTTTCAAATCTTGATACTATCCTATCCTTTAAAATTTATGAATGTGTATGTGCGTGCGACATTTTGACCTGTTTTACTTGTTGTTGTGTGAATGTGTGTTTGTGTCCAATGAATGAATGATTTAATGGAATGGAATGGCTTTACTTTAAAGAAATCATTTGCATACGGCGAGGACGATGAATGTGAATGTATGTTGAGAGAGTACCTCCTCTTGAGGCGAACCTGTCGGTTGCTTATTACTGGACTCGAAGGGGCTGCTCCCCGGAGATGGCTCAGGAAACGCACCACCCATATCCGCTCCAATCGAAAGGATTCAGACGAGTAGATTGCGAAGATATGGGGACTTTCATGCCGAAAAGCCCGCGAGAGTAACCCTAGGGTAGGTCAGCCTCTGATAAACCTAACGAAAGGGAAGCTTCTTCATGCCCTTTTATCGTTCAGTCAAATAAATAAATGTCATGGCGTACAACTGTCATACCGTCATCATCGTAATAAATATGTCATGTATCATGTGATTACATCACCTGCACGTATAAAGAGAATACTGACATGGTTTTGCAGGAGGGCCATCCATACCACATACCAAGGTTTTCTAAAACTTCTAAATGTTATCCTGTCATCAAACACTGACCTTGTTTTGCAGGATAAGATTAGAGAACCGTGAAAGTGTGGCATAACGATCACAAAGAACCCGGAATTGCCCCTAGGACCTAGCTGAGAGGCCGTAAAGTCCATACTCCATCCATCCAAATGGCAGAAGCCGGTAGCCATGAAATTACAGTTCTGCCACTCCAACAATACGGCCGAATACGAGGGATGCATCCTAGGACTGAGATTAGCCCTGGGAATTGCGGTACAGACTTGTCCGGCCTATGAGGATCAGATCGGAGAGATCTCCCATAGTGACGTCCTCCCTGAATGGGCTTGGTATCAAAATATTAAAGAGTTTCTTCGAGACAGCTCCTCTCCCGAAAATGCAGATCTGACCGAGGAAAGAGAATCCAAAGATGGGCAGTGAAATTCGTCCTAAGCTACGGGACCGCTGAGATATCTGGAAGCCGAAGAAACCCAAAGATTAATGAACGAAGTACATGGCAATGGGAAATGCCATCAATGCCAGATCCATACCAATACAATCCATACACCTCCTAATGAGTTCCATCGCTTGACCTCACCGTGGCCAGTTGGACCGTGCAACAGGTGATATCCAGGAAGGGATAAATCCAGGAGTATGGTCGTGAATCCCAGCCAGTAGAAGATCAATGGGTTTTAAAATTCTGAGTTTTATTTCAAATCCCTGCACGCTCATGTCATTTTGTCATGTTATCCAAAAAGAAGATCATGTGCTGAAATGTTTTATATATATGACAAGCATTTTTTGTTTTATGTCAGGTACCCCGATTTGAGGCATTCTAGCCTGACAAGCAATAGGCCAAATTTGAAGGAGGATCACGATTTTGGTATAAATCTAGATTTCGATCTGATGGGGATCGAGCCGGACGAGACAGATATCGACAATACGCCTGGCAAGATCAAAGGATGGGTCGAAGGTAAACCCAAACTCGGCTGAGACCAAACCTTCGCCATCAAACATCAGAACCCCTGACGGTCACAAAAAACCCAGAGTAGGGGCAAAAAAAAATCAAGAAAATCAAAAAAATCTCAAAAATCAAAAACCCCCCAAACCTTTCAACAAGTCAAAGGACCGGATCTTCTGTCAGCTCAACGAGATACCGATGCGAGATACCGATGCAACCAGTACAAGGGAGATCACAGAAAAACAACTTAACATTGGGGCATTTGTCAACTACCCAGGAAATGATGACGTGCAAATTGGCACCCATGCAACAATCCCATCAGCATGCACCATCATCATCAAATGCTACCTCATGTCAATATTCAACGGTACGATCATCTGGCATTTGTCAAGCATAGTTTTCCCAGGATACGATGACCCGCGTGAAAGGGGATTTTATTTGACTTGATAGGAATCGGATTAACTCTGACAAGCAACTGTGGAGCACGATCGTGAGTATGATTAGACGAAGAAAGCTATTCAACCTTTTGATCGGGTACAAAGTCTTAATTCAAAGTAACGTTTGTGACAGAATCGACCTCATGTGCCAGTCTGCACTTTGCATTTGCACGAACTTTCAGTTGTGGGGTATAAAACTATGACGACGTTGATAGCAATTAAACACGTAGTCAGACAGTCGATAATTATCAAGCTAATATCAAGAAAGCAGACGATAAATGATTATTAAGCTAAATGTCTCGAATCGTGGCCTGGGTTATTTGAGTAATTAAGCCCGAGGGGTGTCTCTACACCTGGTGCCCTAAAGCCATCTGGTTTGGGAGTCGCTGGCCCAACACTCGTTACATGGGTAACTCAGAGCCTAAGAAAACGAGCATTACAGTAGAGGAGGCCCGAGCAGATTCGAATCGTGGCATGGGCTATTCGAGTAATTAAGCCTAAGGGGTGTCTCTGCATCTGGTGCCCTAAAGCCGTCTGGTTTGGGAGTCACCGGCCTAACACTCGCTACATGGGTAACTCAAGTCTAAGAAAACGAATCTTGCGCAAGGTCAAGCAAAGAATGAATGGTGCAAACCACCAGCTTGTCTCGAACTGTGGCCTTTGTTACTCGAGTAAATAAACCCGAAGGGGTGTCTGCACACCTAATGCCCCAAAACCGTCTGGTTCGGGAGTCATTGGTCCAAAACTCGTTAAATGGGTAACTTTGAGTAGCCTAAGAAAACGAGACAAGTGAAGTGGGCTAATAAAAAGAAAGGATAATACGAAAAAAAAACTCTCGGCCTTAAACAAAAAGTCAGGAAAGAGAAACCCCTACTGAATGTTGCATCGCACAGTGCATTTGTCATATGACGTCAATCCTGCTAAGGACGTTGTCGAGAATGGAGACAGAGTGCCTTTGAAGAGGGAAGGTAGTTCTTTTGAATTCGACCTCACTCACGTACAATGACCATGAATGCTTGAAGGTGTTCTTATGATTTCATAACTCGTCAAATAGAAAATCATCAACTCACGAGGGATTGAAAAAAAAAAAAAAAACTTCCAATCTAGTACATTCACGGTTCACAACTTGCTAGATTGTACGATCAATAGATATTCAATTTCATGTGCTTTAACTGCATTTTTGTCGAGATTATAATATCTTTGTGTTGAACTAACACTAACGGCACTACAAAAAAATGGTGATTTTGCAACAAACAGTTTTCGTTGCTAAAGGTGCGAAATTTCGTTGCCAAAGGTCATTTGCAACGATTTTTCGGTCGTTGGACCATTCGTTGCGCAATGAGCGTTGCTAATTGTCTAGCAACGAACAAAAAAATTCGTTGCAAAAAGTGTGATATTTCGCAACGAACGTTTGTTTTCGTGTAAAATAATAGATCATTTAGCAACGAAATGTTTCGTAGCAAATTTATTAAGAAATTGTTACTGAAAAGCAACTTTCGTTGCAAAATCCGTCTAATTAGCAACGAAAATAATCTTCTTTTTTTGCCAACGAAAATGAAATTCGTTGCATTTGATACACATTTGCCAACGATATTTGTCGTTACTGCACAATGTAAAAATTGTTACCTTAACTGGTTTTCGTTGCTGATTGTATATTTTTTCGCAACGATGTCCGTTGCTAAATGTGTATAATAAACCGGTTATATATTAATTTGCAACGAAATTATTCGTTGTCGTTGGTTTTGTTCTGAATAATTATGATCAATTAGCAACGATATTGTTCGATGCTGATTGTTTTTCTAGAGCAACGAAAGTTGTGGTCGATTAGCAACGACACTATACGTTATTGTTTTCTTTATATGTGCAACGAAAGTTGTTATGATTTGCAACGATATAAATGTTGCATTTTTCTTTTGTTTATAGCAACAATATCCTCCACGTTGTAATTAAGTTAACTTTTTGTTGCCAAAAAATTGTATTTTAATGTCATTACCAACGAAAACTTGTTTTTAAAATTATAAAAAGTTGTTGCTATATCCTTTACTGTATGCTGCTTTGGTAACGAAATAGCTTTTGATAGTATCGTTGCCAAATTCATTATTAACAAACCTGTTATGTTACGAATGTCGAAATTATTTTACAAACAAAATAAATCGTGGCTCAATGACCCCATAACAAATTATGGCAGAAATACAAAAAAAACTCAAATATTATTAACTAAATAAAATCATCCAATACATGATTTACCACACTTGGTTGAACAGTGAACACACTTCATGAATTATTAAAATTCAGTCACACACTTCTAGATAATGATGACTATGCCTTTCCCTTGGACTATTTTCTGGAGCTAAAAAGTCTGTCATCCCACATATGGTAAATGCTCTTTCTCGGGGCAATTTCTTCCCAAACCTGAAGTCCAGTAGGTACAATGCAACAAGAATATAAATTATAATTGTCCATAATATGTTTCTAGTTGCAGGTCTTCATTATTATAATTGATCTGCTTTGAAAACCTTTTCAAGCCAAGCAAGTTGTCTGCTTCAAGAAAAATGTGACTTAGATTGTTAAGAAATATATATATACACACACGCACACATAGCTAAAATTACTTACCAACAAACTAAACCATCATAGAAATCAGATGTTCACATGCTAATATTACATAATAAAATAATAAGAAACAGAAAAAGAAAAAGAAATGTTGTTAGACTGTCTACTATATCATTCACTTTATATTTGTAGTACAATTGTTTAATTTTGAAAAAGTTTGATATACCAAAACAAATGCACCACATTGTATCGAACCCATGCAAACTAGTACCTAACAAGACTAAATATAAAATGTAAAAACTTAAAGCAAGAAAAGAAGAAAGCAATTTACCGTCAGGATTCATCGCCCCATCCAAAGCTATCGTTCCACCATCAGGCGTTCTAAATAGCTCTCTGGAAACAATAATACATCAGTGCTTGCCAAAATAACTTTTTAATGTAAATTAAGAAAGTCAAATTATGCTTTTGCATCAAAATAATAATTGTGCTAGCCAAAATAACAATAATACTTCATGATTTTTAAAAAAGACATCTCAAAAAACCGTCCAACATTATGATGTAACTGTAGATGTTTAATACACAAGTTTGAGGAGGAAGACAAAAGAAAGAAGTTTAGGAGGACTGCGGACTACTATTGCCCATTTACTTTTTTATTTTGCCAAGTAATAATTTTACTTATCACAATAAAAAAGTATATATGATGGTAAGCTGAAATCCATCCATAATCCTAATAAACAGGATAATGAAGAACAGAGAGAGATATATGCAGCAAATCATTACCTTTTGTATCTGAGAGAAGGAGCCCTCCCAAAGAAACTTAAGAAAACAGTCTGAAAATGACGGCTAACTAGCCAGGGCATTGCCAAATACCTGCATTACAAACAAGTAAAAGCAATCACACACTAAGCATTCAGATTCCAAATTAAGGGATTCTGCCTCAAAGCGGTTGACAATAAATCTGTTATATACGAGAAAATGCCTGTGTGCAGGGGCATGATTATTCAGAAGCGCAAGGCCCGTGTACCTTTTCTCTTCAATTATAAGTCCAACGCACAGAAATATTTGCACAATCGCAAGATAGCATTGAAATTTCTTTTCTTGGTTAAAGTGACAATTTCAAGTACTACTGTAAATTGGTTTTGGTCTTTACTGATGTCTTGAAATCAACTGTGATTGTAAAGAAACAATGAAAGCAGAAACAGAAGATGAAATAGAAACAAAAACAAAAATAAGAACAAAAGCAGAAACAATAACAGAAACAAAAGCAAAAATAGAGCTCTAACGACGAATAAAATTACAAATACCAAAAGAAGACTAACTAGCACAAACATAGAATACAAAAAATGAAGACATGCATATACAAAAAAGAATTAGAAAGATAAAAGAAGACCCAAAATATGCTAATCTAGAAAATTATTAGGAAGATAAAAGAAGACCCAAATGAGAAATTGTTGGGAAAAAAAATTACAAATACCAGATTGTTCTATGGACCTTCGCAAGTGTCAGTCACCAGAGAATGAAGAGAAGAGGTAAATCAGCACAAACCACAATTCAACAATAAACACACCCAAAGTTTAGAGAGAATCAATTGATTTACAGAATACCTGAGAATCGATTGATTTACAGAATACCTTAGAATCGATTGTTTCTACATCCGGGTTACATGTAATACCTGAGAATCGATTGATTTGAGAATCAATAGATGTAGCAGATTAGAGAGAATGAATCTTTTAATTTTCTTGGATATTACACTATATGTGTGTGTGTGTGTGTGTGTATGGTGCCTACAGAGAATTTTAAGTGCATTGATGGCAGAATAAGTACCCAAAATTAGTATAAGTAAAAATAAGAAATGAAACATTGAGTTGGTCCTTCAAAACTATACAGTCCCAATTCAGACCCATATACAGCCTCAGTTCAGTCCCCAATTCAAATCTTACATGTTGAGCAGGGGCAGATGAAAGAGGTCATCACAAGGTCAGAAAATTGTTATTATCTGTAGCTTTCAAATTTTACAAGCTATTTATTCTTCTTTTATTCAGGTTAGGACTTAAGAGTAACAAAATCACAACAAATAAACTTAATAAGCTAGCTTTTATAATCTTGGTTAAGATGCTAGGTTTTTTATTCTTCAAGTCATTTTTAACAAACACCTAGCTTGCAAATTTTAGGAGGCCAAAACCAACACTAAGACAATTTCAAAACCCTCTCTTAGAAAATTAAAGAAAAAACAAGTATACATTGGTAAGATATTTACCTGAACAACAGCAGGAGATTCAACGCAATAGCACCTGGAACAAAATCCAAAATCCTAACCCTGCCTAAAAAGCTCTAAAAATAACGAACAATTAACAAACTTCAATGCTCTCTACAATTAAAGACTGATGTGAAGAGAAAGAAAAAACCTACGACTCAAACAAGGTAGAGAGTTAATTCCTATTCTGAAATTACAGATTGAAGAGAAATTCATGTTCAAAATCAATACCTGAAAGGGCTTGGTCGAGCGATTGGAGAAGATTATTGTGCGCGTTCGGAAAACATTACCTGAAAGGGCTTGGTCGAGCGATTGCAGAAGATTATCGTGGGCGGAAAGAATTTTGTAGAAGAGGCGAGATCGAGCAATTGCAGATTTGTGTCTGTGATGGTGAAGAGGGGACAATGCTGATGAGCCCAAGAGAGCGTTAAATGAGACGAATAGAATGAGATGGCTATAATATTTAATTACCAAATATTATCTTTGTACTGCAATATTTAATTACTATAACACATAAATATACTTAATAGAATTTATTGCATACCTTTGCTATTTAAAAAATATTTCTAAGAAACTAATGTATATATCAATATATTAAACTATGATTATGTAAAAAAATATTTTTATTAAAAAAAATATTTTAATTCATAATATATATTATTATAAAAATGGTATATTTAAAAATTATTTCTATCAATTAGTATACAAGAAAAAATCACATTTTGCAATCTTTTGGCTTTTAATCAGAGAAATGTTCATCCTCTAATATAACAAGTCTAAATACCCAATCTGCGTGCAACCCAATCTAACTATATTGAAAAATAAAAAATAATAAAGGATTATATTTAAAGCAAATTAGCTTAAATATAACTCTAACAAACCGTCACAAATTTCATCCAAATTAATTGACTTTTAACGATAAGAATATATAAAAAAAAATTCTTCAATTATTAACGTATACACGCCAAATAATACTTGGGGCCCATATAATTGTATGTAACTGTCAAACTAGTAAATTATATGTTACAATAATTATAATATGTCAAAAAATATTAATAAATAAGTAATTACTTAATATATTAATTAACGAAAACAAAATAAATAATTAACAAACTAAATTAAAAAAAAAACTTAAACATAACTAATTAAGTGACTTAAACAAATATTTTACTAAACAAACTCAAACCCAATAAATAATCTTTCGCTTCAAGACCAAACCTCATTTAACAAACCCAATAAAAAATTTTCTCAATTCAACTATTCATTGTCTTCTTATTAAATAAGATGATCAAGTTTTTTTTTAGAGTATACAAGTAAACTTGTTTATCTTATTTAATTTGTTAACTTTGTATAATTTATTTGAATCTTAACTTATTTTATTAACTTTAATGTAATATACTTAACTTGATTAATGCATAATTTACCAAACAAAATTAAAAGATATTTTATAAATTTATAATATACCAAAATATTTTTTTATTATTGATTTTTTTAATCCAATACACATAATAAATATCAAACAAGGTTAAATAAGTATATATAAATTCAAAATAAAATAATATTTTATCTTGTTTCAGGCCAAATATGAGTTGGGCAAGCAACTCCTTTAATATAATATTTGAGAGTGAATCAGGTATATTGGACAATGAAAAATAAACTACTAAACTGATGGAAGGTGATTGCATTTAAAAGATAAAATAAGTCACTAGTAGGCTTTTTAAAAGCCATTTCTAAAATAGGGGAATAGTTCTAAAGTACCTCGAACTAGAAAAAAAAAGTGAAAAGCCGAAAAACCGAACATAATCGAACCAAATCGAAATTTTTAACTGAAATATTTCGGTTACTTGGATAATTTCGATTAGAACCGAACTTTATTTCATTTTTCGGATTCGGTTTTGGATAGAAAAATTCTATTATTCGGTTATCCGATTAATCGAATAGTAGAATTTAAAAATAAAAAAAAATTAATTGTCAACTCATAGAAGAACATAATGCTGTTGCACTTACGCTAAGACGACGTCATTAGTAGTTAGACACGTAAGCTAAGTTGCAAATCATCTCATTTTATTTATGTATGTCACTAGAGCCTCTAGCGGCAATGAATAATTAAATGGAAGGGCACTGTTTCAATAGTTTAAAAAATTTAGTCAAAATAAGAAAATAAATAATTTTAAAATATGTATTTATAAAAAAAATCCTATAAGGAGGATACTAATTTTTTTTTCTTCTTAATGACCTATTTGTTATCATCAAAATTAATTCTTAGAAGTAGTGACCAACAAATAAAATTAGTATTGAATTCCAACACCAAACATCCCAAATTCCCAATATTATAAAATAATTACCATGACTAAACGCGAGATTTTAAAAATCAATTCCATTTGAATTTCATAATCTCACACACACACACACACTAAACACCACAAAAAACACACTCTCGCTCGACTCTCTCTCATGCGATCGATTATCTTTCTCATCTCTCCTAGGTCTCTATCAACTTCTCCATTATCTCTTTCATATCTCCAAAATTCTTACATCCCTCTATTTTTTTAGGTTTTCTTTTCTATACAACCATCTCCAATTTCTCACTCCGACACTAAGGTATGTCTAAATTGCCCGAAATTTGTTTGTTCGTTTCCAATAGTATTGGATTATACTTTAATTGGGTACATGTATATATGTGTATATCTAATTCTGTACCAATAAGTTGCTAATTTTGGGTATATAGTGCTTGATTTTGATTATGAAGATGTTGTTGCCATAATGCTCTTAAATTACAACTTAAGTTCAGTTGGTAAAATTATTAGTACTGACTGAAAAATTCATTAATTGCATGTTTCATCGATGTATTTCCGTCCATAGATAGTGATTTGAAGAAGATTGCTACTAGGGTAATTGAAAAGGCTAAGGAGATTTGTGCTGCTAAATCAGTAAGTTTAATTTTATTGAGTTTTTGCTCTTTTTAGAATTTTAAATTATGGAGTTATTGTATAGGAAGTCGAAATGCCTTTTGAGCCTGCTAGAAAAATTCAATCAATTATTTATGTAGTACTATAACTTACAATTTTAAGTGTGATTCTAAATTAGTTTGATACTTATTTCATTAATTGCATGTCTCATCGATGTATTGCCGTCCATAGATAGTGATTTGAAGAAGATTGCTACTAGGGTAATTGAAAAGGCTAAGGAGATTTGTGCTGCTAAATCAATAAGTTTAATTTTATTGAGTTTTTGCTCTTTTTAGAATTTTAAATTATGGAGTTATTGTTTAGGAAGTCGAAATGCCTTTTGAGCCTGCTAGAAAAATTCAATCAATTATTTATGTAGTACTATAACTTACAATTTTAAGTGTGATTCTAAATTAGTTTGATACTTATCACTCCAAAAATGAGAGTTATATTTGACTTTGTAAAATTTTCATTATTAATACTGAAAAATATATGTTTTTTTTACAATTAGCAAATACAATGTTAATGACCTTAGGGAGGTAATTCTCCATTGTTTGTGGAGGTAGTGCAAGAAATAGGGATGACTGCAATATGATTTCTAGCTAAATATGTATGTGTGTGTATAAGAGTTTATAACAGTTGGATAAGGAACAATTTTGTCAATAGGCTGGTTCAATTTGGATTGCATAATGTGTATCAGCCACCTGGTCTACTTTGGCGACAATATATTCTGTTTTCCGAGTTTTATCTCTGGTGATCTGCATCACTATATTCATGCAGTTGTTAAATTGTTAGCATTACATTTCCTTGTTATTTTGTATAATTGAAAGATACTTCTTAAAGCTGGAGCGAGTCTACCTTTATATTTGTTATCTCAATGTCTAGCATATAATCAAAGTGTTGTAATCAAATCTGTTCGAATATATCAACGAGATTTCTAGTTCTTTATATGTAAAATCCCTAATGCATGCCTTTGAGGCTGAAGGGTAGAATCCCTGGCACATTTGCACTACCAATCATCTTTCCTGAGTATTATAGTTCTATGCAGGTGACTGATGTCATATTCGAAGTTGTACTAATAATTTTACCAACTGAACTTAAGGTTCATCTACTAAAGAGCTGTACAGTCTACTTCTGCTGTTACATTTATATTTATAGGTGTTTGAGATATGGGTGGCATGGGGGTGATGATTCCGAGAGGGTGATTTTGAGTGGTGGATGTTGATTACAATATCACCATTCAGATATTTGATTAGAAAAGTTATTGTAAGATCATTGCACCAGAGACTTGGGTATCAACACAAAAGTTTCTAGCAGTTACCCTTTCTTTAGCTGTAACAAGCTGCCTCCTTTTTCCATCAAGATTAATAAAGGCATCACTGTAACTGGTGATGCTACCATGTGCTTTTATCAGTTATATTCAGCTTTTATCAGTTATATTCAGTTCTGAACACCTTAAGTTACTGTACAAATAACTTCATTGTGTTTCATCCGCATCCAATGCAAAAGGGCCTCTTAATGAACTTTTGTTCCAGATCTTCAAAGTTCTTTAATTTATTTGCCAGCATAGTCTTTCCAAACTGTATACATTTTGTGTAGGCCTAGTTGGCTCTCGGCCTCTCAATCCATCCTCAAACTCACAATCACGGATTCACGGTCGATTTGAGGTACGCCTTCTCGTTAATAAATAATGGACTGCAGAGATATTACAACTTTCATTTTGCAGTATTGGTTCAATTCTGCAATGCAGAGCAGAGATATTGTAACTTGACCTCAAAGACGTTAAAATGGACTGACTGCTTTCTGGCTAAGGGAATCTGAGTAGTCTATAGCTGTCTTCAGCTAGTCAAAACATGAATCATGATGATCATCAAAGAAGCACAAACTACATGATTACCATTTGCTGAATTGACAAAGAACAAATTACATGGTTGCAATTTGCTGCATTGATGTTACTCACCATGTGGGTTACAACTTAAATGTTAAAGAAGGGTGGCAGTCACCCTTTGTAATGTTCTACAAAAAAAAGTTGTATGTACTAATTTGATTCTTTTATAAACCTAAACTTTTGTGTAAACCTTAATTTTTCAAAATATTGGGATCAAATCACAAATTTAAATTTTGAGAGAATTTATGTAATTTTTATTTATTTATTTATTTTATTATTAATTGCACATCAGAATTGATTTGTTGTTAGCAGTTGCACAACAAAAGCTCCTACAATCTCAATGTTTTTATTAATTGTAAAGGTGGATGCATAATCTTTTGATGATTTCATGCAATATATTATTATGTGTTAAAGTGAAAATTTAGGTTTATTTGGTAAAAAAGCTTGATCATTTTTTCTTTTGAATGTCAATTTTAATCGTTTGGGCTAATATTTTGTGATGGTAATATTTTCATGGAACTTATTGTTTTCTACTACTGCACTCTGTATTTGCATGATGCTATACAACAGGAGGTACATGACCGGAATTTGTCCACTTGATTGTATGAATAGACCCTTGCAAGAACAATGGATCTTCATTTATCATAGAAGATGGGTGGGTCATTTTAAATTATTATTATTATTTATTTATTTATTTATCAAAATATATGGTTACAAGTAAAAGCCCCTCAAAGGAGGTTCCAGTAGCATCTGCACCAACCAGACCATGAATCTGTCCTTGATAAACTGCTATAACAACCAGTAAGGTGGACTGATTTTTCACATTTCTCCCCTTGACATAGAGCAGAGCTGATGCCTCCATTGAATCAGTCTCTGTAGTCGCGTTACCAAATAATTACATAGCAAAAACAATAATAAAAAAAATAAAATAAAACAAATATTCACTGAGACAAATTTATGTGCTTTGCGGGTCAACGACAAATCAGTCTCACTACCTCAGAAAAACGCATAAAATGTAAAACAACGAGTTATTCAAAAAGAAATAAAATAAATAATAATTTAAAAAAAAAAGAAAAAAAAAGAGGGTGAAATGTGCTTATTGGGGTTATCTTAATTTAGGGTAACATTTTAATAGTCGTTGCAAAAAATTGTACAAAATACGCAACGAAAGAAAAATTGTTGATAATGAATGTGGTCCATATTAGGTTACGAAATATAGCAACAAAAAATATTTCGTTGGCAACGATGAGGAAAACGGGAGAAATCTTTTTACTGCCAACACATTGGCAACAAAAAAAGTAAATAGGCTTGAATTTTTTTTCCCCGCCAACAAATTGGCAACGAAATTTGGTAACGACCTATGAATTTCGTTACGAAAAATGAAAGCCTTTCACGAACTGCAACGAATGACAAATTTTGTTGCTAAACATGCATTTTTGGCAACGACATTATAAGTCGTTGCCTGAAAAATCGTTGCCGAATGTCTATTTTTTTGTAGTGCGGCCCGAGCCTTCAAGTTTTGGCATTTGTTAGTCATCTGATATGCAGGATCTTGCAGAGCTGTGGATAACTCAGCACGGTCAACATCGCGAGTTTCCGATAGAAATCCTTGGTAACAACACGTGCCAAGGCTGGGACAGTTAAGAATCGTGAAATGGAAGGAAGCTGAGGCTGCACAGAACTTCTCGTCATTGGGCTTCTCCTCAATCCTGACTATCACTGCCTCGACATCCAAATGATCCACGTGCATGAGCATATACAAGGATGATATAATGCGGGACAACAGCATATCGGCCAGCAGAAATGATCAAAAGGCTAAGGAGCCCAACATAGCTGTCGATCATTACAGAGAGCGAAACAGACTGCCTCAACTCGATGAAATGAAGACGACCAAGAACAGGCAGAGTACCAAACCAATGTTGAAGTCTAGAAACTACACGTCACGACGAGGCGGGATCCAATTAAATGTTGGCAAACAATGACGACGGTCGAATCGTATCATTTGACTAAACAGGGGTCATTTCTATCTAAACATATGTGTACACATGCATCTGTCCATAACATATCTGCCAGATCATGCATAACATCTGTTTCATGCATACAGGTACGATCAAAATGAAAATCTTCAAGAAAGTACAAGCACGTCGCTTTCAACCTCACGAATGATCAGACTGTGATGGCTTTTGCGGCATGGTATGTGGACGATGTTGGTGGGAGATCCAGGACATGAAGCCGATCACACATCCCATTTCAAAAAAAAAAAATCACTCAAATCCAATCAATGACCCCTGGGAAGGGCTGGTATCCAACCAATCAATGACTCCTGGGAAAGGCTGGTATCCAACCAATCAATGACCCTTGGGAAAGGCTGGTATCCAACCAATCAACGACCCCTGGGAAGGGCTGGTATCCAACCAATCAATGATCCCTGGGAAGGGCTGGTATCCGACCAATCAATGACCCCTGGGAAAGGCTGGTATCCGACCAATCAATGATCCCTGGGAAGGGCTGGTATCCGACCAATCAATGACCCTTGGGAAGGGCTGGTATCCGAACAAGAACTGAACCTGGGAAGGCATCCAAGCAAACCACAACAAGGTGGTGAGTGAACCTGGGAAGGCATCCAAGCAAACCACGACAAGGTGGTGAGTGAACCTGGGAAGGCATCCAAGCAAACCACAACAAGGTGGTGAGCACCTTGGGAAGGCATCCAAGTAAACAACTAACACCCTGGGAAGGGCTGATATCCAAACAACTAACACCCTGGGAAGGGCTGAGATCCAAACACTAACACCCTGGGAAGGGTTGATATCCAAACAACTAACACCCTGGGAAGGGCTGATATCCAAACAACTAACACCCTGGGAAGGGCTGAGATCCAAACAACTAACACCTTGGGAAGGGCTGATATCCAAACAACTAACACCCTGGGAAGGGCTGAGATCCAAACACTAACACCCTGGGAAGGGCTGATATCCAAACAACTAACACCCTGGGAAGGGCTGAGATCCAAACACTAACACCCTGGGAAGGGCTGATATCCAAACAACTAACACCCTGGGAAGGGCTGATATCCAAACAACTAACACCCTGGGAAGGGCTGAGATCCAAACACTAACACCCTGGGAAGGGCTGAGATCCAAACAACTAACCACCCTAGGAAGGGCTGAGATCCAAGACAATCGACCGGCGACGATAACCGGCGATTACGAGATGGATGACCGGCGATGAAAACCGGCTCCGACAAGACAACCAACCGGCGACGATACCCGGGGGTTACGAGAGGGGTGACCGGCGACGATACCCGGCCCCGACGAGATAATCGACCGGCGACGATAACCGGCGATTACGAGATGGATGACCGGTGACGAAAATCGGCTCCGACAAGACAACCAACCGGCGACGATACCCGGGGGTTACGAGAGGGGTGACCGGCGACGATACCCGGCCCCGACGAGACAATCGACCGACGACGATAACCGGCGATTACGAGATGGATGACCAGCGACGAAAACCGGCTCCGACAAGACAACCAACCGGCGACGATACCCGGGGGTTACGAGAGGGGTGACCGGCGACGATACCCGGCCCCGACGAGACAATCGACCGGCGATTACGAGATGGATGACCGGCGACGAAAATCGGCTCCGACAATACAACCAACCGGTGACGATACCCGGGGGTTACGAGATGGGTGACCGGCGACGATACCCGGCCCCGACGAGATGATCGACCGGCGACGATAACCGGCGATTACGAGATGGGTGACCGGCGACGAAACCCGGCCCCGACAAGACGATCGACCGGCGACGATAACCGGCGATTATGAGATGGGTGACCGATGACGAAACCCGGCCCCGACGAGACGATCGACCGGCGACGAGACCCGGCGATCACGAGACGAGCGACCGGATACGAGACCCGGCACTCACGAGACGATCATCCGCATTAACACTCTTTTACGAATGTTTTGCATGCCCTACATCTTGCGTTACATCATAAGTTGTGTGTGTTGCATCATGTATGTATTGTCATTCTTTCATGCATCGGGTGTCTATTTCTTTATCCTGTTCATTTCATTTAACATTTCATAAACATGATAAAGAGGGGCAGCTGTAGACACCTAAATTTTGCACTTCGTATACTAACCTTGATAGGAGGGCAAATTCGGCAAATGAACCGGCCTGTGAGAGCGAGGGATGGAAAACTACGAACACTCAACGCCACCGTAACGATTTGCAAATCAAAACCAACGTGATAGCAGGGCCGTCCGAAATGAGCATGCCCGAATGATGTGGCACGTCTCCCAGTGATTCCCGGACTGCAAAATACAAGCCTGTCGGCGAAAACCGATGTCACGACACGAGAATCGAGGCGTGGCACGAAAAATGAGAAAGTCAAGCCAGCCAGCCGCGGATTGATCTGCGGCCAATAGTGCGCCTTTTAAAAATACGGAACTCGAAACACAGAAACCAGGAAATCAGTTGAGTGCGATGGGAGGCGGCCAGCCAGCCGCAGATCAATCTGCGGCTGCCCTAGACCAGCCTATTTCAGCTCAGTTTCTTCATTTCATCCAGGGAGTTGGCAGCAGGCGGAAGAAAGAAAAAAGAGAAGAAGAACAGCAGCAGTAAGCTCGGAAATAGGGAGAAAAATAGCAAAATTTTGCAACAAAATAAGAGAGAAAAGAGAGAAAAAAGAGAGGATTTATATTTCTTTTGTGAGATTATATCCAAGATAATTTCTACTCTATTCATATATTCAAATTTGCACACATCTTGGTGATATTTGCAAGGTGAAAAGACCATTTCTATAGCAATTTTGTATATCATTTTGTTAATCTTCTTATCAATTGGGTTATGTGAAATGTAGTTTTTATTGTATATTGTTGTGGATCCATGGATTGAGGACTATTAGTGAGAGTTCCAAATGGAACGAAAATTCTTCCTAATGGCCCGATGATATCCATTTGGCGATTTTAGCTTGTTTAATTTTGTAGTATCCATTGCGTGAGTGTGTATAAATTATGGATGTGAGCCTAGGAACGCGACCCCGTGGTCCAAATCCGATGATGGACAATGTTGATGTATGTAATCCTCTATTGTAAGATGTAATCGTCGGGCCTTAAAACGACGTCAAGGCGAGAATCGGGTTTAAGGCCCCGTAATAGTGAAGTATGTGATTGTGGGCGTTGGGGTTATTTGGATGGCTTACATGCCCATGAATAGCCCTAATGCATTTTAATGCTTGATTTGATTTACGACCTAAAATTGATTTCAAAGCTAAAAGATTAAGATTTTCGTAAAATCAATCAAATTAGGTTGTTAGCATCACGAGGCTTAAAATGAGAAGTGCTAACGAATGTCGATTCCTATTTAACGAGAAAGCTAAAGAAAATCGTTTTCAAACATCACAAAAATTGTTTCATAAAATAAGTGACGTTTTATTAAACCGTTGTGCATAGGGTTAAAGAGATTCTAGAAGTTGCCCATCATTTGAGTTACGAAAGCAACGTATAGATCTCGATTCCTATTTTGACGAAGGTTTAGAAAACTCTTGTTTTTGCCAAAACGACACCTAATGAAAATCTCATAGTTTTTGACAATTAAAATCAAACATTTCTCATAAAGCTTTCTCGTGTATGACGAAAAGACATTCCGAAGCATTCTCAAATTAAAGCACGACTTTTCTTAAAAATCCAAATGATTCTTCATGCAAATTCACCACGACATTCACATAGGCACACACACACACGCGCACATACACACACATATTCAAGAATTAAAGGACAGGAAAAGCATCAAGATTGCGGTAACCGTGTCTCACGGAAGTCGGGAGGTGCCTAACACCTTCCCCTCGCTTAAGCAAGCCTCCGAACTCTATGAATCTCGGTTCGCAGACCAATTAATTCGGAGTCATATATGAGCCAGCGATTTACGAAAACGAAACTCGGATGAGTTAGTACATCCATTTCAAATATACCAACTGGCGACTCTGTTTAATTGACTCATCATAAAAAACGATCTTTCAAAACCCCGTCGACACTCATGCCGACCTTTTCCAAACATCATTTAATAACAAAGGCTAAAATCAGAAAAGGACAAATATCGCGAAGGAAGCGAAAAAACCCGGCGTCGACAGTAAACAATCAGATAACTCGGCCGTCGAAACTTTGAATTGAGTTCCGTAAGTTCTTACGTGTTTGAAATATATAAGACGTGCTTCGCCTTTGGTTTCACGTCGTTTCGACGTCCCGGGGCCCTTTTTGGTCTAATTTTTATAATTTTTCCAAGTGTTCTTTATATAAGTAAGGCAAATGAGCAGATAACTCGGCCACCGGAACTCCAAATCGAGTCCCATAAGTTGTCACGTGTTTGAAATATGCAAGAGATGCTTCACCTATGGTTCGTGTCGTTTCGATGCTCGGGGCCCGTTGCGGTCTAGTTTTTCTAAATTTTTCTAAGTGTTTTTTAATTATATAAGTTAGGGAAACAAACAGATAACTTGGCCACCAAAACTCCGAATCGAGTTTCGTAAGTTGTCACGTGTTTAAAATATGTAAGAGGTGTTTTGCGTATGGTTTCGCGTCGTTTCGACGTCGGAAGTCTGTTTTGGTCTAGTTTTTCATATTTTTTCTAAATGTTCTTTATATAAGTTAGGCCAATGAGCAGATAACTCGGCCATCGGAACTCCAAATCAAGTCCCATAAGTTGTCATTTGTTTGAAATATGTAAGAGGTGCTTCGCCTATTCGAAACATACAAGAACAGTCCTAAAACGGGGACTATTTGGGATTTACTAATACTAAGTGAATCTCAAATGGGTTTCTAAGCTTCCTAAATTATATGAAAATATGCACATATGAAATTGGACTCTTTTCCTAGAACAAGACGAATACTAGCTTGGCCACCATTTTTGAACCATAGTTTGTACCCAAAAAAAATAAATTTGAACACAAATTATTAAGAGAAGTAGAGGAAAAATAAACAAGAATTATCGACGAACACAAATTATTAAGAGAAGTAAAGAAAAAGACAACCATAAGATATGTTAACTCAACTCAAGCATAAAATCACACACCAAGTACCACTAGATTACTAACTTTTGGTGTTAACGCCAAATTCTGACCGCTCGCCAAATCACCAAATAACGAGCCGAAAAGACGTTTAACGGTGGAGGATATGCATTTATTTTAGTGTGTATGGAATAAAATAATGACACATGGAAATAAAATAATAACACGAGGATTTTACGTGGAAACTCAATTGGGAAAAAACCACGGGGAGAGATCTCAGAAATCCACTATGAAAATAATATGTAGAATACAAGCTCTGAACTGATAAATAATGTCCTATTTATTTTCTCTCTGCACCCTTTTTCCTCTCTATTTGCCCCTCTGATGTTTCTTTCTTATTGCTCTCTGCTTTCCCTCCCTGAGCTCTCGGATGGGAGTGTATGTATATATTGGTGTGTCCGTGCTAACTCATCCTCCTTCTATTATTGCTACTTCCTTCTTTTATATATAACAAAGGCAAAAGGCTCTTGATCTCCCAAGATAATGAAAAGGCTTGTAGATAATGAAAGGACTCCTTGTGGCCCCACACACAACTTTTGGTTGCCCAACCTTTTACATTCCTGCTAATGCATACTGATCAATTTTCTTTCCTTAGTTTCATAGGTATAGGACCCACTAACACATTTGTTAAATGGAGGTGTGAATCATACTCAAACATTGCCCCCACTCTCCTATTGTAAGGAACTTAAAATAGGAGAGTATAAAAAGTAAAACACTGCCTTTACCGAATTCGAACCATCACCGCCTAATGTAGATAGTCAACCTTATCACTACTAAATGTAGATAACAAACCTTATCACTAACGAATGTAGATAGTTGACCTTATTATCGTCGAATGCAAATAGTCCGTCCCGAAGAACATTGTCCGTTCGGGAGAACATTTGTCCGTCCCGAAGAACGTTTGACCGTCCGAGAGGGTGCTTTGATTGTTCGTGCCTTAATGGCTGATGCAAGTTCCTTTACTTTCTATCTTTCCAACGAACTATCACTGGAGCGGTTCCGACGCATGTGAGCGGCTTTTGTGCCTGCTTCTGTCCTGCTAGCGGCTTTTGTGCCTGCTGCGGATCTGTCCAACGAGCGACTTTTGTACCTGCTGCGGATCGGAGAGCGACTCTTCGGCCTGCTCTTGTCCTGCGAGCGACTTTTATGCCTGCTGTGGATCTGTCCTGCTAGCGGTTTTTGCGCCTGCTGCAGATCAGGAAGCGACTCTTTAGCCTGCTCCTCATTTGTCTAGAGCCGTCCGAACGATATGTCTATTAGAGTTTGTTGTCTGAAGTGGACTGCTTAGGTTCCGCCAGTGACATTAACCTAGCAATCACGAGTATTCACAACATTTATTAGCATATCATACAATCATGCATAGAAATTAGGCTTTGCCATATATACCACATATCAGTACATATTATTATATTTATTTGAAAAATAGACAGAATGGAGACTTAGCTTTTGGATATGAGTCTGCCGAAAATACGTCTACAAAAAATTGGAACCATCCTCTTTTAGTTGCTACCTCTCACAATTGTTTAATCAATAATGGGTGATTTTGATTCAACACTAAAATGGCCCTCCTTCTAGTGCCAATGTTAACGCCAAATTCTGACCGCTCGCCAAATTACCAAATAACGAGCCGAAAAGACGTTTAACGGTGGAGGATATGCATTTGTTTTAGTGTGTATGGAATAAAATAATGACACATGAAAATAAAATAATAACACGAGGATTTTACGTGAAAACCCAATTGGGAAAAAACCACGGGGAGAGATCTCAGAAATCCACTATGAAAATAATATGTAGAATACAAGCTCTCAACTGATAAATAAAGTCCTATTTATTTTCTCTCCGCACCCTTTTTCCTCTCTATTTGCCCCTCTGATGTTTCTTTCTTATTGCTCTCTGCTTTCCCTCCCTGAGCTCTCGGATGGGAGTGTATGTATATATTGGTGTGTCCGTGCTAACTCATCCTCCTTCTATTGCTGCTACTTCCTTCTTTTATATATAACAAAGGCAAAAGACTCTTGATCTCCCAAGACAAGGAAAAGGCTTGTAGATAATAAAAGGACTCCTTGTGGCCCCACACACAACTTTTGGTTGCCCTACCTTTTACATTTCTGCTAATGCATACCGATCAATTTTCTTTCCTTAGTTTCATAGGTATAGGACCCACTAACACATTTGTTAAATGGAGGTGTGAATCATGCTCAAACATATGGCAAACATGTTCTGATTCAAAAGCGCAAAGTCCAGACTTAGAATTGTATCAACTAACATAGTTTCATAAAGTTATGACACATCTCCCACAGTTAAATATGCAAATAAAAATGATATCATTATTAGAATAGAAAAGCAACTGTTTAGGCTCAAAGAAGGAAGAAGATTCCTGGTGTAGAACAAGTGAAGGAAAAATCACAAAAGATTATATTGGCTCACCAGAATGTATCCAAAAGTGAATAAACATTTATTTAAGTAACATGCACAACAAATACCCTAATAAAACCTCACTAAGCACACATCTAACAACTTCTTCAAAAACCAAGAGAAAACAGAGTGAAATTTTAGAAGAAAATAGAATTAGGTTTATATTTAGGGGAAAATTGGGGAAAATTTGAATTGGGAAAAATGTACCTAGCTTGAGAGAGATAGAGAGGAGGAGGCGACGTCCAATCCTTTCCACGCTGCCCTTGTTTTGTTCGTGGAGGAGGCGGCTATCAGTCGAGAAGATAGGAGAGAAAAAGATAAAATTAATTGGGAGAGAATTGAAGATACATTGATGGATAGCATTAGGATTCAACTTTCGAACACTAGGATTCTACACGTCTCAACAATGGAGAAGATTTCGACGGTGAAGAAGATTCCACGAGGTGAAGAAGATTCAGAGCATGGGCAAAAATTTCGAGAATGGGAGTTGATTCCGACGGTGGAAGAAAGGGATGACGACAGGGAAAAGAGGCACGACGACGGTGAGATTAAGCCAGATGGCGACATCGAGGAAGAGGGAAAGCAGAATGCGCAGGAGAGAAAAAAAAATGCAATAGAGGAAAAATTAAACTGCAAGATTAAATAAAGACTCATTCTCGACCGCAGTACCATCGAGATTAAGATCGTCGAGAATGAAGTTAATCCTGACGGCACAGCCCGTCGCCAATGACTTGAGCCTGTCATGCGCCCGAAATGAGAAAATTAGCACGGGTGAGGATAAGGAAGGTATTGCCGACGGTAGTCATTCACGACGGCGATGCCGTCGCCAGTGAGATCATTCATGACGGCGTTTAGTTCGTCGGTAATAGGTAAGTCAGTTATGACGTGTTTTTTTGTAGTGTTAGAAATGAATTTCCTTTTAACATTACGAGGAAGCCAAGCACAAACTTGATCCTACTGTTCGAACATTCAGTAAGATTGCATCTTCATTTAATTGATTCTCAAAGTTGTCTTGATTGAAGACAACTAAAAAATAAGTGCTTTAAATCCTCTTCACCATCTTGACATAATTAAAGCACACCTATTATGCTCCAAGACTCCCCATTTCACCAATTTGTCCTTAATTTGTCGCAAGTCTACCTCTGAAAGCTAACCAAAGACAAATTTTCCGGGTAATTTTATGCCATCCCACTGTAGTTTTTTTCTCCCTAATATTTTCCCAAGTAGATTTAATAGAATAATTCCCATATCCATTTGGTATCCATTCCACATTATATATCTGTGGTATCCATGGAAAAAAGAAAAAAACTTCGTCTGTTTTAATTTATAGTCAATTTCTGAAGGTAGTGCTTGACAGTACTATCATCCATCTCATTTAATTTGTTGAATGCATTTTATGATATATATGATCGATAAGCAAAACTGATCAAACAAATTAAAGAAATATAACGCACTTCAACGAATGGTCCTTATTTCTTAAATATATAATAAATACTTCTTTACAAGATATAGAATAAAAAAAAAACAAGAAACCTACCTTGTATGAGCCTAAATTATGATGTTCTTGACCTTATATATCAAACACTTAAATTACTAATCTCTGATTTACCTAATAAACTCCCAAAGAGCAAGAACAACATAGCTAGTGAAATAGAGATTCTAGTAGCTCTATCAACTATATCTATCCTCCTCCCAAACCTCTGCAATCTCTCTAGCCTCTCATTCCTCACAACCAAATACTTTTCATACATCTCTTTTTCCTCTCCAAACTTTCCTTTCTTCCTTTCTCCACCTTCCAAAGCATCCTGCAATATCACCAAACTCCTTTTCCCGCTCAAACACTTCTTATCCAAATCCTCAATCCTCAAGTTAACCTGCCCCACATGCAATTCCCCTCCTTCTCTCCTCACACAATCCACCTCTATTTTACACTGCACAAACTCCGACGATTTCCCTTTCTTCCCGCCGGCCAATATTCTGACGTATCGAATTTTGATGTCTCCGGTGACCCAGTGCTGCCGCACCAAAACCGGCCTCAGGCTCGACACATTCGCCGCCATCCGGCCACTAGGGTCGATCAGGATCCAGCTCAATGTCATGTCTCGTCCGAGTCGTGACACGTCATCACTCTCGAATTTTCCGGGCAGTTTCACGGTTTCCCCATGGGAAAGTAGGTCAACCAAGAACGGCGCATCGAGGAATGAGTCCGATAGGGTGTTTGTTGACTTGATTTTGGAATATACGAGGTTGTTTTGATATTGAATATCGACGGCAGAGATTAGTTCCGGTGACTGCCTTTGACTGCCCTTGTGGTGGTGGTGGTGGAGGGTGGGGAATGAGTCGGAGAAGAAAGAGCGGTGGCCGGAGGGGAAGTTGGATATGATGGCGGCGAGGCGTGGGTTGTTAATGGAAGGCCACGTGGAGGTGCATATGTTCCTCCATAGATTCTCTCTCCGGCAGAGATCGTGGAATTTGGAAGATACGCAGCCTGCGGTTAAGAGAGTTGAGGCATCGAGCTTGGACAAGATATGTTTCTCTATAATATCTTGGTGAATGGCGGTTGTCAGTGCGGTGGCTCCCCCTTGATCGGCGGTGGCGGTGGCGATATGGGAGGAGGACATTACAAAGCGACAATCTTTGGAAATCACGCTATAGCCTTCCTACAAATGAATTGTTATGACCAAGAGAGGATTCTTATAGACTTTTATGGGAAAAGTTGGAATTCCATGTGACTGAATAAATATAATATTCCAAGTTGTACTACTTCCTCGCTCCTTTCCTTTAAAAATCAGAGTCTCATTTCAAAATATATTTTTAAATTTACAATTTAAACTTACTAATTTAAATTAAATCATAATGATA
Organism: Aralia elata; assembly: GCA_034770075.1. Lineage (NCBI taxonomy): Eukaryota > Viridiplantae > Streptophyta > Magnoliopsida > Apiales > Araliaceae > Aralia > Aralia elata. The sequence continues at coordinate 7,598,462 of CM068382.1, forward strand.
AAAATAAGTTAAAATTAGGATTATTAGATCAATTTCCATAAAACGTAAAATTAGAATAAAAAGTTTACTAGAGGACGAAGAAAATTAAATATGAAATGTTGATTACTAAGACTGATATATATAAAATATAATGGTGCAACGAGAATAATATTCCTTCTGTCATATAAAAATAGTGTCAGTCCCGTTTAAGTTGTGATGTGATTTTTTTTTATATTCTAGATAAAAATTATGTTTAATAATATTTTTTAAGTAATTTATAATATTAATTTTTGTTAAAATTAAATAAATTCATTTTAATTTTAAAATTATGTAAAATGACTAAGAAAATATTAAATGAGATTATTGAAACGGACGGAGTAGTATTGCATTTGTGAGGAAGTTTCTGATTTCATGTCTATTTACTCATGCATTCAGTATTTAATTATCATTTGTACATTATATATGTAGATAGAATCTCGCGTACATTAGTCAGTTACACTACTTATGTGACTAGAGAATGAGAAGTTAATGGTCGTCGGCTAGGCTGGCAGTGTCACTTAATTTGAATAGTGATAAATTAGTCAATTATTAGGGGCTAATTAAGTAGGGACCTCTTACTTGACATTTTCAATATGCCAAATAATACCAACCTCCGTCTCCATGTACTAATATTAATTTCATTTCACGAACATTCCTCCACCAAAAGTGGGACCGGCAGTAATATATTTGAGTATTAAAATACTTTTTCAAACTTATTTAAATTAATTATGAGTAATTCTACTTCAGCAAAAACAATAATACCAACGATTATTCTATTATATATGAAACCAACAGGCTTAGTGACCCACGGTAAAGTTGTAAAATGAGCTAAATAATTTGAATTTAATTCGTATTTATTTGACTAAATTTTTTATTTAAACTCGTTTCGAAATATAGATGATTCAAATATGAGCACATTTTAAAGTTTGATAAATTACTCAAACTTTTTTAAATTATAATTGTTTATTTATACTCAGATCATATTCGGTCGAAAACTTTAAATTATTCGAGTTCAATTCGAGATCATACTCGACTTGATAACTATAGGAGTCTTAATCAAATCTTATTTCATACTAGAAACTTTTATGGGTGATATCATTATATTTGAAGTGAAGTACGATCAACCATCTCATAATTAATGCAAATAAATTCATACCTTTAAATGACTCTACTAGTGTAAAATATTAGTAAAAGGTATTAGAGATATACTCCAATTTAAAAAATAAAAAGAACATAAGTCTTTTTCATCTTATTGGTTACAATATAATTTATTAAAACTTTATAATTTAATTTGAATACTATCTTATTATATTAAGAAACATATGTTAAAAACATTCTATATATGTAGGCATATATTAACTATTATTTTCATAAAGCGAAAATAATATAAAGGTTTTTCCCTTAAAAATTATTAACTGTCAAATAATATAACTATTAATTAATTATTCACAAAAGTTAACTTTTTTCAAAAGAAGGTACTATTAATTTAAAACTATTAAATACTATTACTCCGGATTTTTTAGGATTCATATAATCAACTAATAAATATTTAATAATCAGCCATAAGCATTAATATACGGTAGTCATTTGGTATTATTCCATAGTTCTCAGAAGCCCGTCATTTTTGACTCAAGCCATTTAGGCAGCTGGCGCTCCGTAAGCTATACTGATCCTTGAGCAGTCTCTTTTGACTACTTCTAGATTAAAACAAAAGTTTCTCGGGTTCTCCATACTGAGTATGATATTATGGATATATATATACACCTTTAGTTTTGGTTAGATAAACATATCGAACCTTTTTTTTTTTTTGGTAAATTAATTAGAACATAGTATTAATTCAATTTAGATTATAAGATTATTATTAACTTATAAAATTAATTTAAAATAATTTCAAATTAAAAATTAAAATAATTCATAAAAAGTTATGTAAACAATAAATCTTACAATCAGTAGTACTAGATAGTTTACAAATTTTATCATTTACTAAAATTAAAAGATTATCTTTGAGTTTAAAAATATTTTAAGTTGATTTAAATATTAATAATGATCTTTTATTTTAAAAGAATGAGACTAGTACTATTAGTTAGGTACTATATTTGTTGGGTTTAAATATTGACAAATTTATATTAATTTTAAATTTTATGATTTAAAAAATTAATTTACTAAGACAAATTTATCTCTAATTTTTAGATGAAAAAGAGTATATCATAACTTTTGACACTTTCTTATTTCAAAACTTCTGTGGAATTTTTTTCATTTAAAGACCGGCGCAGATATGATTTATTTAACAGCAATTCTTAGACAAATTAAGATCGAACATAGTGACAAAACAACAGGAGAATAAGAATATGCAAAGATAGAGCAACATCTACCCAAAATATTGTCCGTGGAAAAAAAATACGATAGCTGAAAGCTTGGCAAGTAATGCATTCTAATGGTAAACCAGCCTCTATATAAAGTACTACACAAGTCCACTTGTTTGATTTTTTTATTTACATAAACAATCGGATATAAACAGATTATTCCGGCTACCATGAAGTTCAAAATTAGGTAATTAGATTTATCGAGAACTATAGGAAATGTTTCATCAGCCTAGAAGTTGCAAACAACCTACCTTTTGTTTTACACAATGAAACTTGTGTGTTATACGGATACAACATTTTCTTGTAAGTCTTTGACATATCTTTGACCAATTCCGAACTTCATATATGGTAGCCATATCTGGCTTGAAAATGCTAAAATCATAGTTCTGGAAGGTCATGGACGAGATGATCTTGGGACTGAAACATGTAGCGCGAAGCAATTGTTGAATGGATTACCTCAACTAGAAGTCGAAATTTCAGCGATAAAAACATGAGTGGCACCAAAGAAAATAAGATAAGAAGGATAGGGGCCCCAGTCATTCCATGATGATACCATAAGAAAATAGTTGTGCAAAAGGCTATGACCATGGCTGCTATTGAGAAAAATAACGTGGTTATTCCAACAATTAACTTAAAGGGTAAGCAATGGAGGAATTCATCTTTTGTGAAATGCGACGTGAGGACGGACAGGAACATTAGGATTGAAATGGAGGAGGAGAACAATGCTGTTGCTTCTGATATGGAGAAGATCTTGAAGAATACCTTGTCAAATAAGTGGGGGAATCCATGATCATCATTGCCACCAGGTACAGAAAAGGCAGCGGAGAAAACTACGGTGGCAACGAGTGTTGCAACCAGCATGCATGATTTAGCAGTTGCTTTCATCCACTTCTCGCCAGCCTCCATTAACGTTGCATGCGTGGAATCAAACAAATCATTTGGCGTCATCTTATCCTTGTTTTGCATGTTCCTGTATGAAGGTCGAACTATCTTCTCCACCTCCTGCGTGCATGCATATAACAATTTCACCACTTTTTTTTCCCAAAAATGAACAACATATACCAATGAGATGTAAAGTCTTAGATATATTATATAGTACTACCTCCGTTCCAAATATAAGATTAATATTGACTTTTTAAACATTAATTTCAAACATTTTTAAACTCAAAATTGACATGAATTCATTTAATTTATATCAATACAATTATGAATATCATAAACTATCTGCAAAGTAATACTAATTACAATATTTATTATTTTCAAAATTTAAATAAATCATGTCAATTTAAAATTTAAAAATGTTTTAAATTAATTTTTAGAAAGTCAGTATTTATTATATAATTTGAAACAGAGGAAGTACTGTGTAGGGATACTTATGTACCTTGTACCACAATATCTCTCGTTGCAATTCAAAAGCTGCTCTTGCGACATTATTGCGTTTATTCTGAGGTGTTACTGACACATTGTTGCGTGTATTGACCTGAGGTGCTGTTACTGAGACATTATCGGGTGTATTGGCCTGAGGTGGTGTTACTGACATATTATCGGGTGTATTGACCTGAAGTGTTACTGAGACATTGTTGGGTGTAACAGCCTGAGGTGTTACTGATGCAGTATTGGGTGTATTGGCCAGAGGTGCATATTTTGCAGCTAAATGTAGCATATTGTCACCAGTACTTATATTCACATATGTCGTCACCAAGCCCCTGACTCCTTCCATCCTGAGTAGTAGAGAAAAGATTCTTTCATGACGATTCTCAATAGCAATATGGAAGATGCTTCGATCATCCCTATCGACTTTCCATATGAGTTCAGGATAGTAGTGAAGGAGCAAGTGCAAGTATTCAAAGTTGCCCAACCTTGCTGCAACAAATAGTAGCTTAGGTGCCCTTGTAATTATATTTGAAATATCCAAGCCTTCATCATCGAAAACAAGCTGGAGAATCCTTTTTAGCAGTACAAAGGCTTGATTGGTTTGCAGATTTCCATTTTGTTTTTCCTCCATGCATAGGCCTGTATACAAGAGCATGAAAATTGGTATTAGTAGTCATATATCACATAGATAGTTACTTGTGGTTTTGAGTGCTTTGTTTTGTAACACTTGGAATCAAAAGGTGGTCAAGTGGGATTTTGGTGCGAATGAATGAGCTTAATTATGAAAAAATATAGAATTAGGAGAACTAACACGAATCGAAGAATCTTCTCAACCTTCCCTTTTTGCTTCCGCTAGCGAATGCCAATGGCTTCCGAGCAAGCTCACTCAATGCTGTCTCACCACTATTGTCTTGAGCAACAGCTAATCTTTTGTTATATTCTATCATCTCCAGGGCAACATCTGCAACCCTTATAATTATTAAATTAAATGGGACATAATTTATTTGTAATTATTATTGTTTTCTCCTTCATTTTCTATACTAAGGAACTACTAGAAAACCACAGACTGAATTCCTATTCAGGCTTTTTATTTATAAAAAAAAAACAAAAAATTAATGTTGAAAAATGAAACTATCCATATATAAAAATCAAAAACAAAAAAAGTTTGTCTTACTATGTTGAAACTAAACTTTAATACTCACAATATCCACATAAGAGTGGCCTGAGTACATTTTACTACAAACATGCATTGAAGTGTTTAGTGTTACATGCCCAGTAGCCCGAACATGCATTGAACTGATGCATCAATGCATGTATGGGCAATCTGAGCATGCATTCTCCGGACACTAACTTTTTCGAATAAAGGTTGATACTTACCAAACAAGTCTGTAGTGATGCATGTAGTGAGTAGCTCTATGTCTTTCTCTTCAGTCCAGTAATCGTCATAGTTCCGGGGACGAAGATGTTCCACCATTTCTTTATGTCCTAAACGAGCCGCCATGAGGAGTGGTGTCACTCCATCAGGGGCACAAATCCTTGGCAGGCCATTATTTTTTGCGATCATCAGTTCGGCAATTTTGACATTTCCGCTTACAGCAGCAAAGTGTAGGGCAGTATAACCCTTCAGATTTTTGATTTCCGAGTCTTCTATAACAATGTATGACAGCAATTCCCTAACAAAGTCAACCTGATTTGCTAAAGCAGCCATATGAAGCGCCGTTTCCAAACCTTCGGTGATATAAGCACTTGCCACAGCGGAATCCTGTTGTATGATTGCATGAGCAAGATCCCAGTTACCTTCTAATGCTGCTTTATAGAGGGGACGACATTTCCTAAGGTAGGCAACACTTCCTCCTTGTGTATAGGCTTCATCAAAAGTGAAATTTACACACAAAAGAAAAATAATAATAATAATAATTAGACCAATGAGGAGATTAAGGGATTTCAAATTTAACAGGGAGAGCAAAATATCTGCATTTAGAATCGCGTGCGAGGTTTTGTGAATGTGATTTTAATTATAAGCATAGTTGTTAGAATATGCGATACCTCTCGTATGATATATCGGAGACAATTCGATATATTGCAAGGTGAATCAAAAATATCAGTTATGATTCAATCGATACGATTCTTATAAAACGATACAATGCACAATACTTTTTAAAATTAGCAACCGACTTGAAATTTTTATGTAGATTCAAAAAAGTATAAACAAAACTTTTAAACCTTTTATCATTTCAAATGAAAAGGTGTTTTTTTAGCACAAACATAGATCTATATCGATTGATGAGTCTTTGATCACTTTTTAGAGTTTTATATTTTCTTCAAAATATCGTTCTATTTTTCTCACGTCACTTTCCATAATCAAATACTAGTAAAATAATATCTAATAAATCAATTTAGAGTATTTTGGCAACTATTTAATTTTAAAATTTATTTTTAGTCTATATTGATATTTACTTGACTACTTTTGTATATAGTCAAGCTAATATGTTTAATTGTCCAATAAATTGTGTGTTTTATATGTTTAAATATATTTTACCACATTTTTCATTTTGTTTCCGTATTTTACAATACGATTCATGATACGATACATGAAACACGATACGCGATATGATTCAAGATTTGACAATTACGATATTAAGTTAACCGTAAATTATACTTCCTCAATTTTAAATTATAAGATCAATATTTATTTTCTAAAAGTCAATTCAAAATATTTTTAAATTTAAAATTTATATGATTCATTTAAATTTTTAAAAAAATAAATATTATAAGTAGTAGTACTTTTTAAGTAATTTATTATAATAATTACGTTGAAATAAACTAAATGAATTAATTTCAATTATAAATTTTAAAATTTTAAAATTAACTTTTAGAAGTCAATATTGATTTTATAATTTGAAATGAAGAAAGTATTTTTTTTTCTTCCTAATGTATGTCAAGTGATGATAATACTTCCATACTTTATTTATTCATTGATGACTTATAATAAATTTAAAACAAGGAAGACCACAATTCGACACCTGATGCATCTACATTTGGGATTGGGGGGAGGTCCGGTACAATTGTACCAGACATTAATACGGTGCAAATTTTGGACCAGTAGATCTTTTAAAACAGATCTGATGGTCAGAATTCCCTTTTCCCCTCTCCTCATCTTCCTCTATTTTATTTTCCCTTTTCTCTCTCATCTCCTCTCTCCTCTCTTTCCTTTTCACAATTCCCTTTCCACTCTCCTCTCCGTCCTTTTCTCTTTCCCATTAATGTCTCCTCTCTCCCTCTTTCACTCTCTCCGGATCCTCACTAATATTTCCCATCTTCATCTTCTTCCTCTAATCTTTTTTCTACATATTTCTCCCGTTCTATCAAATACCATGTTAATAACAAACCAAATTATTTGTTCGTGTCGATCCATTAACTCGCTTTTTCTTTAAACATTCATTCCTCGTTCAATAAAATTATCTTAGAAACTTCCTTTTTTCTTCTTCTTTGAAGAGTATGAAATGGTCTCTTTAAATACTCTATCTCAGCATATATTTTTTTGTTAACACTATTCCCCTCTATGCTCATTTGAACTTGTTTTTTCGAGTTTAGTTACAAGAATCAACAACAAACTAGATTAGAGTGGAAAGAGAAAAAGAAAGAGAAAGGGACGGAGAGGAGAGAGAACATGAGAAGAGGAAGAGAACGGAACGAAGAGGACAGAGGAGAGAAGAGAGGACAGAGGAGAAAAGAGGGGAAGGGGAAAGTGAAAGAGAGAGAGGAGAGAAGAGAGAGAAACGGGAAACGGGACAGAGAGGAGAGAGAAAAAGAGAGGGGGAAGAGAATTGTGAAAGGAACGGAAAAAAGGAGAGAGGAGAGGAGAGAGAAAAGGGAAGTGAGGAGAGAGGGGAGAGGAGAAAGGAGAGAGGAGAGAGAAGAGAGGAGGGAGAAAAGGAATTCTGACCATCAAATTTGTTTTAAAAAATCTAATAGTCCAAAATTTGCACCGTACCTCCCCTAATCCCTATATTTGTTAAACATAAGATTTAAAATTTCTTATGTTATCAGTGTACATGGTGGTACTGTTAGACTTATAGCATATTATTAATGATATATTTATTAAACAATTTGAATGACGCGTCACAATTTTAATATTACTTGTGTACTACTTCTATATACATATAAGGGGTAAGTTTCTAAAACGAACCCTTAAAAAACGAACCAAAGACGAACCGTCGTCTTTGGTGTCTATGGCGACGATTCGACCCGTCGCCAAAGATTACATGGCTACGACGACGGGTCGAATCGTCGCCATAGACACCAAAGACGACGGTTCGTGTTTAGTTCGCTTTTTAAGGTTCGCTTTAGAAATTTTTCCTATATATAAGTGTATTAAATTTAAATTCTAAAAATAAAGGCATCTTAAACGAACGCAAAACACTTCGAGTGAAGGAAGTAGGTGGGAGAAAATTAGTACTGTATTTAAAAAGCAATTCTCACGACCACTTACTTGATCGGAAATGATACTCTCCGTTTTAAAATTAGAAATATATTTATAAAACCACAACTTTTAAAAATAATTTTATATTTATAAATATAAGAATTTAGTTGTGTTAGTGTAATATTAAAAATGATTCATATCATTTATAATTTTAAAATAAAAATGTATCTTTAATTTTAAAAAGAATTAAAAAGAAAAATATTTTTTTAATTTTAAAATAAAGAGAGTAATAATACAGCCAATCCTTGACACTCAACTTTTATTAACCAACAAAAATCATTGAACTACATCCACAAACACAACCACTTGCACGCAAAATGCATACCTACGTTACTTTTTCTTTCTATTTTTCCCCACCCACCTTTAAAATGATTCCATACGATATGCTTATAGAGATTATAGTCTTTAAAAAAGTACATCTGTGACCACTTATAACGAAAAATATAATAAAATCACGCTTTAAAAAAATTAACTTCCACTAACACACAACTACATCAACAAATTAATAAAACTGCGTCCACTCAATTAGAGACCACTTCATGCAAATAAATACACAATAAAAATATCAAGTTTAATCTCTCAAATTTATACGTGAAACCTGTAATTATTACTCTTCTCTTTTCTACTGAGATACCAACCTAAGGAAATTCGAACTATCGACCTCAAAAATAAAATTTTCTTCTAAACAATGTTAATTTGAACTAAAGTACCTTAGACAGTGAAGGTTCAACAATATACAATACCTCAATACCTCTTCTCTCCTCTAAACCAAAAAATAGACAAACAAATAAACTCTTTAGACCCGTAATTTACACTCTGAATTTTCGATGTTAAGAATATGATAATTAATAAACTTAGGAAAGGTTGTTAAAGAAATCATAGGAAAGTTAACTTTCTGTGCCTGCCTTTTGTGTTTCAGTTTGGCAAGGAAAGATAGTAACTTATGGATAGTCAAAAATTTGTTTGATGTGACACTGATAAGAATAATTATGTAATAATGGAAGGTTCCTTTAAGCTTATTTCGTTTCTGACTATTTTGGTGATAAAAACTGTGAACAGTTGAGAGTGAAATAAAAACGAATCGGCTATAACGACGGTTTTGTCCATCGCTATAGCATAAAAAATCGACGGACCGAATATAGCGACGGATAAAACTGTCGCTATAGCTGGTTTATTTTTAGTTCGATTAGTTGGAGAAAATTTTCATATATATATATATATATATATATGTCTTAGTAAAAACGTTGCATTTTTGTGTAGCAACCAGAAAAGATTCTCAATGCATGCAAACGCGCGGGATAACGTGGGCAGGTTTAGAGAAGATCTATTGAGAGTGTGGAAGATTCTTAAATAAAGCTTTAACGATAAAATAACATATGGTCGAGAAAAAAGTTAAATATTAAAAGAATTAGAATATTTTTACGCGAATGTAGATGCAAAAGAGCGCTCGTCGACGTTGTCGTTCTAGGGACGTGTACTGTCACTGCTACCCAATCCGAGGTGCCATTGACCATGGTCATGTTATATATCCGGTACTGTGCTAGCTCCCTGAATGAGACAAATATTCAAACAGTTTGTAGATTAATAAAGCTATCATTAAAAGCAAGGTCATCGACTCATTACTAAGTTTGAGTTGTTTTGTGTGGGGTGATTTGGTGCTAATACTATCATTTTAGTTTTCTATTTTTCTTTTTTGGTAGGTACTATATAAAGCTTACTAATAAATTTCAGGAAGGTAGAGATCGTTTAGAAGTCTATAACTTACTACTCTAGCCATGCATATAATGTATCACTAGGTGAAGAATAAGCTAAAGAAAAAAAAAAAGAACAGAAATGGTGTATATGAGGACAACTCAAATCTATTTTCTTGTTGAAAGGTTGAAGAATATTTACCTAAGTTTTGATCTCAAATTCCGGATGCCCCGCAGAGAAAAAGAAACAAACAAACAAACTTCGTTTAATTGTTTGTGTATGATATAGATGAACCCAAGAGCAACAATTGAGGGTTGCAACAGATGTATGGGAAGTAGTTCAAATTAAGTTGCAGATAAAATGAAAGCTGCTCGTTTGGTACTTATTATATCTAAAAAGCTGAGGTTCAAGGTCAGTGATCATGTGCAAACAAAACTGACCAACCAACGAAGAAAAGAATTTAGGATTTCCTTAAATTCTTAAAGTTTAATATGCTTGACCCTACAGCACTAACAATCGAAAAGAAAAAGCAAAAGTTTTCAAAAAATTAATAGATTGATATGGAGCTAAAGCTTTAAATTTTCGGCAGATTTACAAGACATATAAAGGAAGACAAAGGAAAAGATCATGCAGCCCTAGTTACTTCTCCATATTCACCTCATCAATTAAGTAAGAGTCCTACTATGTATTGGGAGGATTTTCTGTCGAATTATAATTACGACGTATATCAATATATGAGATTGGATAAGATTATAAAATTGATCTACTATACCAAATACATCGATAAAATATTACCAATTATAATTATCCACGTAACTCGCAATTAAAAAATTGACATATAAAGTCACAAGATAATTATTATTTGTTAAGTAATGACACTATAGGGTATTTTTAGAGTGGTTCAATTTGAATTTGATCTGTTTGTTGATATTATATACTTTTAGGGGCGGACACAAGTGGGACACTATTATAACTAAATAAAAATAATAAAATTATTCGCACTATTACACAGAGATTTTATTTGTAACATCTGCAAATATTAATAATGTATATTTATTTTATATTTATCATTAAATATAACGAATGGTTAACGTAATAATAGTTACATGTAATGAAATTATAATGAAAAATTTAAAAATATTATGTCATTTCATATTTCTACTAATAAAATATGACTATTTTTGCGGAACAAAAAAATTTGACGAAATGGAGCTCTATCATTGTGAAATAGAGGAAATTATATAATTAACCAAATATAGATTTCAAAAGAAGATATACATAGAAATCAGTATAAAATTATACTTTAAAAGTTTGATTAATTGAAAACAAATAATTAAGAGGAGCCATTTTACTTTAATACCCATAACTAACAAAAAAGTTCAAAAATCAAGAGGGGGCACTTGCCCCCTGCCGATCCGCCTATGTATACGACTCTCGATCTCTAATTTCACAATACAATCTCATTTGTAAAATTTATGAATATTAAAAATATATTTTTATTACTTATATATTGTGTGAAACCACCGTCCACAAACTATAATGACGATGAATTTTTTTACATAAATACATGTCACCATCCGTACTGTAATTTGTAGACAGATATTTATTAAATGGGGAGCAAGTTTGTAACTTTCTACGTACTTTGGGCTCTAGCCCGGAGTATAGTTGTTCCATCCTTAAAAATATATCACAATTGGTGTTAAAAATAGGTCATTTAATCATTTCTTCACAATGTTCGTTGCAAGATAAAGCCTGTTATTTAATATTTGTTATGAATTATTTCTCATATATATATATTATATATATATATATATATATATATATATATACGGTCTGGATCTTAAGCTCACCCTTTATCCGACTCACCCAAGCTCACCTCCCTTTAGCGACGGACCCGACGACGGTTCGGTCATACAACTGTCATCAATACTTTTAGCGACGCTATATGTTGTCCGTCGCTAAAAGTATAGACGACGGTTGTATGACCGAACCGTCGCCGGGTTCATCGCTAAAGGGGGTGAGTTTGGGTGAGTCGGATAAGGAGTGAGCTTAAGATCCGAACTTTGATTTTTTCACAATAGAAAATGATATTTTCACATGAAAAGCGTCGCTATAGATCCTATAACGACGGTTTTCCCGTCGCTATAACCGTCGCTATACATCTATAGCGACACTTTTCATATGAAAATATCAAAAAGTATTTTGGAAACATCAGTTTCCACAACACTTTGCCGCGCTTCTGTGAAAGAATGGAAGACGATGATGTGTGTTAGAGGGATAGATTCAGTACTAGGAGTAGGACCCTTGTACACCATGGAAAGAATGATAGAAAGAATACTCTGAGCAGAGAGGGCGAAAACACGAAGAAACAATAAGGAAAAACTTGGGAAAGAACTAAAAAAGGGAGAGAGGTACGAATTATGGAGGATAGTCTTTTCTCCTTTTTAGCCGACACAGGTCTATATGAAGATAAAGGAATTAAAAGGTGGAATTCCATTTTCCTAATTTATGTACTCCTAAATTTAATGATGATGATGATGTATTGATGTGTGTCATGTGAGAGAGAGAGAAAGAGAAAGAGAGAAATAGCTATACTGGGTTCTTAAGTGGTATTCCGAAGGAATATGATGGGAATCCTCAAGTCAAGTCAAGTAAAGCAGAGAGCACTCACTAAGAAGCTATGAAGTAAAACATAGGAAATAACTAAAAAGAGGGAAAGGAATGAATTATAATGGATAATGCTCGTTTCTCCTTTATAGCCATCAATCCTGGCTATATGAAAAACTAAAAGGAGGTGTTCCATTGTCCTATTATCTACGCATGATGTACTCCCGAATTTACATTTAAATAGTTTAGCTTTTGTAGAAGGTGGAATTCCTTTTTCCTAATTTATGTACTCCTAAATTTAATGACGAGGATGATGTGTGTGTCATGAGAGAGAGAGAGAGAGAGCAATATCTAAACTGGGTGCTTAAGTGGTATTCCGAAGGAATATGATAGAGGGAATCCTCAAGTCAAGTCAAGTAAAGCAGAGAGCGCTCACTAAGAAGCTATGAAGTAAAACACAGGAAATAACTAAAAAGGGGGAAAGGAATGAATTATAATGGATAATGCTCGTTTCTCCTTTATAGCCATCAACCCTGGCTATATGAAAAACTAAAAGGAGGTGTTCCATTGTCCTATTATCTACGCACGATGTACTCCCGAATTTACATTTAAATAGTTTAACTTTTGTAGAGTAAAATGTAAAAGTGACCCCTATATTTAGATATTGCGTCTTTTTTTTTTTAATCAATGCAAAACGAACGGCAAAATTAATGAATTATCCACTGTAGTTGACACGTTTTACTAATTACACCATTGAATTTTTGATTTTTCAAATTACCTAGTAAACTAATTATTATTTTGAAATTGGGTCATTCCGTTAGAAAATTAAACGGACGTTAATTTCTTATCGGCAAAACTAGTGAATTACCCATTGTAGTTGACACGTTTTACTGATTACACCATTGAACTTTTAATTTTTTAAATTACTCCAGTAAACTAATTATTATTTTGAAATTGGGTCATTCCGTTAAAAAAATTAAACAGGCGTTAATTTTTTTTATCTACGTGGCTTTAGAAAAGAAATACAAAAATAAAAAATATTACTTATGTAGCAAAAAAATAATAAAAAACTTGAAAGTGAAAACAAAAAGATCAAAATATTTTGGGTACTCGGATCTTAGATATTTATCAATAGAAGAAACTTTCTCGCGAATGGAAAACAATGCATCAACAACAGAAATAAAAGCGTGATAATTGGCAACAGCTACCTCTTGCATCTGCATCTGAATTCTCTCTGCATCCACCCATAAATGGAGGCGATTGAGAGTGAAGGAGAGGAGTTCGAAGACATAAGGTTGTTAAAAGTCGAAGGCGAGAGGGAGAAATCCTACTGCAACACCATTTAATTCATCTGTTGTTGTTAGTGGAGATTCGGACTCCATTGTTATATCTATTGTTATATCTAATGTTAAACTTTGAAGCTCAATTCAATGTTTTTGGGTACTCGAATCTCAGAATTTTCATAGATTTTAGAGAGTGAAAAATACACAGAACTATTTGATATGGAAGAAAGGGGAGAAGAGAGAGATGGAGGAAGGAAGAGAGAGAATAAATCAGATTTATTTATTTTCTTTTTTCTTTTTTAAATTTATTTATTTTCTATTTTTTTTTCACGTCCACGTAGGATAAAAACTGAACGATTTAACAGTCGTGAGGTAGCGATAACAGAATGACCCAATTTTAAAAGAATAATTAGTTTAATGGGGTAATTTAAAAAATTAAAAGTTTAATGGTGTAATCAGTAAAACGTGTCAACTACAGTGAGTAATTCATTAGTTTTGCCGATAAAAATTTAACGCCCGTTTAATTTTTTTTTAACGGAATGGCCCAATTTCAAAATAATAATTAATTTACTGAGATAATTTGAAAAATTAAAAGTTCAATGGTGTAATCAGTAAAACGTGTCAACTACAGTAGGTAATTCATTAGTTTTTCCCAAAACGAACTATTTACTATCTGAAAATTTGGATTGTGAACCATATTGTGCCATATGGCGTTGACTTGTATACATGACACCTTGACATGTCAATTTAACACCTTTGGGCTAAAAATATCTATTCTCTCAATATTTGAACCTAAAACCTCATACTCCCAAAACTAACAAAACATTTGATTACCAACTAAGTTAATAATATTAATGTTATCTCTTAGAAAATTATTACTAACAGTAATAGTATTAATACAACATATTAGTTATTAGTAATATTATTAATAAACTGTTAGTAATTACTTATTAGTAATTATCTTTAACATGATGTTACTTGGATAAATACTTATAATATATTATCTTAATAACATTACTTATTAGCTATTAATATATATTAATGGTATTAGTAACATTAATATTCTAATAGTATTACTGTTATAGTCTACATTAGTGTTAAAAAAATGAACCTTATTTTATTTTTAACAAAAATAATAATTGAAGTAATGTATGCTAATAAGAATAATTTATGATAATAACAATAATACAATAGTTATAATAAATAAATAATTTAATCTTGTGACGACATATTTTTTTAAAATAATAAGTACTTTATTTATTCAATATATTTAAATGATTTTTTAGATTTTATCTTTTGCAATAAGTAACTAAGTTGGAGAGATAAAATTAATAGAATAACAAATAAATAAACAAATAATAAAAATCCTACGATGACTCTTATTTACGGTCATGACTTTTCTCACCCGTTTCTATGAGAGAAACTAGACAGAGAGAAAGAAAAATAAGATAATTTTGACAAAAAGAAGAGATAAATCTAATTTTTCTTTCTTTTTGTCTAGTTTCTCTCATAGAAACGGGTGAGAAAAGTCATGACCGTAAATAAGAGTCATCGTAGGGTTTTTATTATTTGTTTATTTATTTGTTATTCTATTAATTTTATCTCTCCAACTTAGTTACTTATTGCAAAAGATGAAATCTAAAAAATCATTTAAATATATTGAATAAATAAAGTACTTATTATTTTTACAAAATATGCAGTCACAAGATTAAATTATTTATTTATTATAACTATTGTATTATTGTTATTATCATAAATTATTCTTATTAGCATACATTACTTCAATTATTATTTTTGTTAAAAATAAAATAAGGTTTATTTTTTTAACACTAATGTAGACTATAATAGTAATACTATTAGAATATTAATGTTACTAATACCATTAATATATATTAATAGCTAATAAGTAATGTTATTAAGATAATATATTATAAGTATTTATCCAAGTAAGTAACATCATGTTAAAGATAATTACTAATAAGTAAGTATTAATAGTTTATTAACAATATTACTAATAACTAACAAGTTGTATTAATACTATTACTATTAGTAATAATTTTCTAAGAGATAACATTAATATTATTAACTTAGTTGGTAATCAAATGTTTTGTTAATTTTGGGAGTATGAGGTTTTAGGTTCAAATATTGAGAGAATAGATATTTTTAGCCCAAATGTGTTAAATTGACATGTCAACGTGTCATGTACGCTATATGTCACAATAGGGTTTACAATCCAAATTTGCAGATAGTAAATGGTTCGTTTTGCATTGATTAAAAAAAAGAGGCGAAATATCTAAATATCGTTATAGTACATGGGTCACTTTTATATTTTATTCGCTTTTGTCCAAATTTTATGGATTCACGTTACTTACGTACCCTTTTCCGGATTTAGAAGTTTACGGAAGAAGAATAAGTTTTTCTAAACTGCATGATTTTTTTTTTTAAATTAAAAACAAAAAAACAAGACGAAAGGAGGACATTATTATTAATATGAGCAAATGATAAACCTCATTTGCGCTTCTCTTGAGGTAGCTTAATAATGCATCTTTCTTTTTGTTGAAAATTACTATTTTATAAGAAATTTCAATTATAATACTGAAACATCAACGTATTGACTATATGTTGCAGTGAATTTAATTTTGCTTTCATTATTGTGACAGATATATAAAGATTACACAAAAAATGATGTCCCAGGCCCTATGTCTTGTATACCCTCAAGTGTCCTATATCTCTCTCTTCTAACCAACAAAAGAATTATTTTAGTAGGATGCGTACTAGCTACCTAGATTCATTAGAGTAGAGAAATCTAAATGACATTACGACTGAGGAAAATACTACCAAGGAGCACTCCATCTCAATTGGGCACATGATTAACAATAATAAATTTATGCATTTGCAGACAAGTAAAAACAACTAATCCAAAGATAAAGAAGACTATTATTCTAATTTATTTTGAAAGACTATGCATGCCCACCACTATCAGCACTTGCACACAATATATATAATGGCATCCATGCTGTACTCATGTGATAGCATTATTCTTTTCAAGAAAAACATTACCTGCGACTGGTTAGAAACAAAAGAAAAAAAAGAGGAAAAAAAAGGAGAGGAAACTAAGAGCAACTAAATTGCTGAATAAGAGGGAATAACGTAAGTCTTCATATTGATGCTAGCTGCACCTATGGTAAGATAATGCTTTAGAGATATAGTGGAGCAGCCAATGACCGAGTGTTTTCTCAGAAAAACAAAAAATTAAGTCAAAGAGATATGCTACTCACTTTGTAATAAATTTTATCCAAGCTTCTTTTTTCAGTTCTACGAATTTGCAGAAATAAAAAGTTCTTTGTTTTTTTGCTAAAAAATTCAAATCTGTGCGTAGATATACCGTGATGGGGTTGGCAAGTGGGAGAGAATATCAAAAGAACTAGGTTTTTAAAGGTGTCTATGCACAGCTAAAAATATAAAAGTTAATTTTAAAGTAAAATCTACTGTATCTAGCTGCTATATAATTAAAAGAGGACATGAAAGTTGAGGGATACCTTAAGTTTTTGCATGAAATGTCTTTTATAATAATATATATATTTTGAAAAATTATAAAACATTTTTTAACATAATATGGGAGGGTATTTTTATTTTTTTTAGTTGAACGATGAGGATATTTTTGGACTAGCTGACAGAGACTAAATCCTTCTCTGAGCGATTTTAAGGAGACATCCCCCGTATCGACCCGGTGCATTCAGAAGATTTTTTCCTAGGTGCTGACTTTAAGGTTTGAATCCGAAAAGTCAAGAAAAAGAGCAAATCTCCTTAACCACTATGACAATCCCTTGGGATCGAGTGTATTCTATTATATAAAATGACGTCGCTTTTATATGATAACTCATGCGATCATATGATGTGTACTTCATCTCCCTTTTTGCCTAATTAAAAACACAATCTTGGTCTTAGTTTCACTCAAATTTGGTTATACATTTTTCTTATTAAATCAATTTCCTAATATAATTATAATTTATTAGCATTTGAAATCTTTACTTAGATCATGCGATTTAGTTATATACTTAGTTCCAAAACTTTTTTATTAAATTAGTTTCTAACTAAACTAAAATTTATTAAAACCCAAAATATTAAAATATCAAGTGTTTTAATTATATTAATTTTATTATCATATTTATTTATTCAAGTAATCTATCTTTTAACAAGGTTATAAAATTTATTGAGGAGAAACAGCAAATAATTGATCATGCTGATGATATTTGCACTATGGATTAGGTTTTGTAGCATAAATGTTAGTTATCCTTTGACAAGTTCTTTGATGGTTTCCAACACTTTTGCCCCTTCTGTAGATTATTCATTTTCTCAAGGATAATGTTAGTTTTTAACCTTTGAAAATTTTTTGTAATTCTTTTTTTGAAGAATCATCAACTTGCCATAATTTTTTTGACTAGATATAAATTCATCAGTGTAATCTTATTGCCTACCCTTAATTAAATGAAGAAGATTGTTGTTTAATGAAATGTTAAATGGAACGTTGTTCGATACGGTACGTAGAAAGGAAACAAGAATAGATCACTTTGCGTGGTTACAGAGTAGCTAGGGACTAGAGTGAGTTAAGTGTAACGTCCCAAAATCAGGATTATTTTTAATCTCGACTTTGTGCATTAACGATTATTTTGTTCTAGTTATCAATATTAAAATTGACCAAAATGTGGATAATTTAAAATTCTTTTTTTATGTCTTTCTTTCGTTGCTTGAATCTCAACCTTTACGATTATCTATTTAATTTCCAAATCATATTCATTTTATAATTTATTACATTAGAGTAATTATGAGTATATATAACACATTCCTCCATACGAATTTATTCTTATTATCATTATACAACTTTAATTAATTACATAGCAATCACTACAACATAATCAGAACAAATATTTTTATTGAATATTTTAAAATGTACATAACTGCCAGTTACATATGTAACGATCGCGAATCGTGATACCTTTGTAATTTGAGGTTTATTATTATTTAATGAATGAATTAAATTTTTATTTTTATGTGATGTGTTTTAAGGTTATTTAATAACCTAGATGATGTGAACGTATGATTTTTATATGTTGTGTCTTGTTGCCCGATTTCACAATCGACAATTACGTGCAAGTATACACGATCAACAAGTAATAAAGTGATAAGAGAGAGTGTCGAACCCATAGGAATTACTATGTTATTAATCTCCAATTATCAATTTAAATTATGCCTATTCTATTAAACAATCACTAATTGGGATTTTTGATTAATAATAATTAAATAAATACTAACACTGACAATTAATTCAAAGGTTGAAATTTAGATTTAAGATGATTAAGACTACAATATCCCCAGTTATTTATCATAAACCAATCTATCTATGTCTTCCAATTATTCACTTCAATGGAGTTGTTAACAGAAATTCAATTGCATTTATAAGCCCTTTTCCAAGTGATCAAATAAATCTATCTAATCCAATTACTCTACGATATTCCTATGCAAAGTTAAAGGATTAAATTCATTAAGTTCCAATTTCCAATTGTTACATGCAGCAAAGAGATATCCCTATTCACTTCACAAATCTAATTACTCAACACATGCAAATAATTAAGAATACACGCTATCTTATCCAGTTCTAACCCTAGATTTCATCTCCCGAATTCATCTAAAATAACCCGCTAATTGTCGGCCAAACAATTAATCAACAAGTATAAAATAAGATAGACAACTCCCATCAAATTGAACAATTGAAATCAAATAGATAATCAACTCATAATTATAACTGGTTCCATTGTAGCCTTAACTAAGAATTTAGTTCATACTAGCAATTAAAACTAGAATACCAAAATAAGTCATCATAATTAATTACAAATCAAAGGATAAAGATTAAAAGAACACTCAGTATAATCTCTAGCTCTCCAATCTGAACTTCTCACGATGCTTGACTTGTCCTCCAATCTCCTTGCGCAGCTCTGAAAGTTCAATCTATGAATAAGTCTGTGTATGTTTTAATCCAAGTCTTGATCTTCTATTTATAGTCTCCTTGAGTCCCTCAATCAGATTAATAAGAAGAGTCCTTGATCACTTCAACCTTTCCAAAATAACTAAATGCCAGCAACTTAAAAATTTTCATCAGCCGCTTTCTCGCCCCGGCGAGAAGTTACTACACAAAATCCTCGCCCCGGCCAGCTTCCTCCCCGACGAGAAATATAACGCACTAGTTCTCGCCCCGGCGAGAATGCCCTGCACCCAGCCAATTTTCTTCTTTTCAATCCCCAGCCAGCCATGACCTACAAAAGCAACATGAAAGCAAATAAAAGATACCAAAAACACTTAAAAACAAGTAAAGAACTAAGCCATAGACATATCAAACTCATAGGTTAAAACCTACTCATCATGTCTCGTAGGAGTGAATAAATTGATTTCGCGAAAAATCGCAAAATCACTACTAGCTAGGCACGTTTCCTGAGGCACTATTCATGGGCACTATTCATGCCTGAATATTTTTACATCTTTTTTTATTTCTATTAATTTCGTTAAGACATGTATGCGAAGGAATAATTTTTCTATGTGTCGAAAATTTTATTTGAGCTGATATGTGATGTAATCCGTATCCGAAATGTGTTATATGTGTGTTCCGAAATAATGGACAAATCCTATAAGAATTATTTTTATACATCCCAATATTTTATGGGGGTACCCATTTTAATTTTGGGCAGAATTATTTATCAAATTTATTGCAAGTGGGAGTATTCGAGTATGGAAGAAACCAAATAGATGTATTGAATTCTTTGCTTGTTGCTTAATAAGGGAACCAACTAACATTTTGGACCAATGGGAGAATTGAATGTGTGACGCCCCCAAATCCGGGTATCTCAAACCCGAATCCGGTGCTACACGGTACATCTCATTCCATACAACATAATAGACATAAATGTAATTACTATATTATTACAACATGTCTTACTCTCAATCCCAGGTTCTATTAACATAACATCATTCCAAATACATAATAAGTTTTAGTATTACAATATTTCTAATACAAATAAACTATGGCGCCATCTAGACGTTCATCTTGCCCTTTCCCTTGTCCTTACCGGAACCTTCGGCCCGCTCGGACTTAGCTGCAATGTTTAATATAAAGCAAGAATGAGCATTCAATTGCCCAGCAAGTATAACAGTTGAATAACAACAATATCATCAATCATATCATTTCTCTTCGACAACTGAACAATAGTTGTGAAATATTCTGAATAAACAAGAATGATACTTTGCTTTCGTTTTAAAAATATATTTTTGAAACGACATTGAGTGGTCATAAGACCTTGAACTTTCTTTTGCTTTCTTGAAAAGGTACACAACATTATAACTGCAAATCGTCTTACTTACGAGCACTTCTAGGTGATCAGCCTATTGTACTCTATGTTGATCAACACTCTAGCTGGAAACGACTATATGCGTTTGTTTAGGCGCTCGATGCCTTGTCAGAATAACTGACTAAAAACTGCCCCTAATATTAGGGTTGTTCATCTCATTCATGTCTTGGAATCCTAACCAAAGCAATTCGGTTGGATAGCTCTACGTAATCATCAATAACATTTCAAGGATTTATTATCAAATCAATAAAACATTTCAATATCTGTCTAGCCGAAACAAATGGCATCGACGTTCTCTATAACAGTTCATATATATGTGAACTTGAAAGCTTCAACAATTTATGTCATAATATAGCTCGAATACTTGTGCAAATACTGAAAAATTTACATAAGTAAGGAATTCACACAACCATATATGTATTGCGTAAATCGAAACTTCAAACATCGCATGAGAGTCATGAGAATATAATCAAATGAATCAAATAAACTTGCCCAACACAAGGGTTAGACAAGCGTTAGAAAACTTGCCTTAAGCGCTTGCTACTACTTGACGTTAATCGTCCTTCAAAAGTCCTACACATTTAAGTACGTATCCACATACCAATTAGCCACATAATTGATGCCAAATATTGGTTTACATTACACTATAATGTTTCATTCTAATTAGAAACATAATATCAAACAAGGTTATACACACTTGATACGACGTTTCGGCGTTCGCAAAACGCACGCCCGATTCGTCTCATATGCATACGTTTAACATGCTCATACACTTGTCTAATCCATCATTGACTAATGCTAAGAGTCATTATAAACCATAATGTATAAGTTTTAGAACTTAAAATAATAACTCTTAGCGTTGGAAACATTACACGTTACATACGTGCATGTACGACGCCCTCTTTTTGCTTCCTAATGCACAATAGTCCTAAAAATGGCCAATTTAGAAATTTATCAAAGCACTAAATTACAGTTCTAATTATTGGAAGTTGTAGTTCTACTTCTTAGCTTTCCGAATCATCTTGAATCATCCAATTTGGAGTTCGTATGAGAAAGTTATGGCCATTTTAGTAAAGGAGGTCAGAGCTGTCAAACCCATGCGCCCAGCGCGCCCAGCAGCGCCCAGCGCGCCTGCGCCATGCCCCAGCGCGCCCGCGCCCGCCCCCTGGCCCCAAAACTTGATTTCCTTCTCGTTTTGGCAGTTTGACATACAAACTTCAAACCTTCATAACTTCTTCGTTATAAGTCGGAATTAGGCCGTTCTGGAGGCTATAGAAAGCTTATAACATGAATTACAAAACCCTCATGAATTCATAATTTTATAGACTCTTTAATAAATCAAAATAGTAGCTCCAAAGAGCCTAGTCTAACTAGTTTTCAACGAAACTCAAGGTTAGGCCCATTCATTCTTTCTCTTTGTGTCTTAGCTATTATACAACAAGTCAATATGACTTAAGACATTTTTTTATTACTCAGATATGCATCGCAATATTCTTTTCATCAATTAATAACACCTAGCCCTCATGCTCTTAGAGAAATTCCTCTCTTAGACATTTTATCAAATGGTTGGTGGGCATAGCCTTAGAATTCAGAACTCATAGCTTTGCCAGTAAGTGGCTGCCCCAGATTTCACATTGAAATCATTCCTACAAAACTCTAAGCACATAGCAACAATTCTCAACCATCTAACACCACCAATACATAGTGATTACATTATTAACAAAACATGTATAATAGTCCACTAATGTCCATTTCAGTCCATTTCTTGATTCCTTATGCATAGGTCTGATCCTCATTCATTGTTCCACCTTTACAGATGATTAACAAGGTTTAATGGACCTAATAACATATACACATGTTCATGAACTAACTAACGAAATTCGGCAACATTACCAACAAAGCATAGCAAAACTAAAAGCTTGAAGCTATCATGGAATGGGCTAAGATATCATTGTGTGTACCTCTTGAAGCTTCTTATAGGATGCTAGAAAACTTCCTTACAGCTGCTAAGGTCCTCTGCTCCTTCTTCCTAAGTTCTCCCGTACTCACTTCTCACTTCTCTCTCAAATTTCCAGCTTCTAACTTAGCACAGTTGAAAGGAATGGAAGGCTAAGCAATTGAGGAGTATATATAGATGGAATGGTCAGACATTCTTGCAGGTGGGAGGAGCTGAGCATGCTCTCCCGCATCAGCTCCCCATGAATAGGAGAGTGAGCTTTTGCTCCTCCAAGGCTCGGGTACTCCCCCTCCCTTCTCCCTAGCTGCTTTATTCCATTCTTCCTTCACCAAATGCAGAATAATTTCTCCCCAAATGCACCCACTTTCTTTGATTCTCTTCTCCTCTCTTCATTCTCCTTCTCCCGTACTCTTCTCCTTCCTTCAAATGCTCAGCTGATTTCTATTACCCATTTCCCTTCATGGGTCATGGGTTTGGGTCATGGATGGTGGGTTTGGTTCATGGACTAGGTCCATGGGTTTTGGGCTTCAATTAATAACCTATTGGGCTTCTCTTGGACTCCAAATTTAATTCTAATTGGGCTTCTAATAAATAATCAATTGGGCTAAAATAAAATCCCACACTTGGATTATTAACCCCTCTCACTAACGCTTTGGCGAAATTATGAAAAGTCATAAAATCGAAAAAGACGTCTTTGCATAAATAGCGCTTTAGCGCTATTTCTCTAAATGATTTAATCAATACCATGAAATAACAACACTCAAAAATTATCACATACACGTCATATGTAATAATAAAATATTCAAACACATAACACGGAATAATATTAATAAAAGTTCAATTTATTCAATAAAATTCATAAGCTCGCATTACAAAGCTACCCACGATTCGTGGTCATTACAGAATGGAGGGAGTGTCGGCTGATGGTGGCATTGTGCCTAGCACAATGCATAGATAGATACCCAACATTCTCCTCAATTTCTTTTCCTAAGAGGCTCGGGTGTACCACATTCCCCTCTCCCGATTCATTCCATTTGCTTCCTCTTTCCTTTTCAAACCTTGCATCAATTCATTGAGAGAAAAGAGAGTTGCAGAAGAAAGAAAATTTTCAGAAGAGGAAGGGAGGAAGAAGAGCTCGGTTGAGCCAAACCACCTCATCATCCCATGTCATTCCATCCGATTCTTTCATTTCCATAGTTACCAAACTTCAATTCCCTTCCAACAAGATATCAAGTTATAAGAAAAGGAAGAGAGAAGAAATTTACAGAAGAAAGAAGGAAGAAGAAGAAGAAACAAGAGAGAGAAAAACTAAGTTTTAGTGAGAGAAAGAGAAGTGGGTGTGTGGGAGAAGTAGAGGAAGAAGGAGAGAAGAGTTTCAAGCCTTAGCCAAGCTTCATAGCCTCGAAGAACAAGAATCTCAGAGGTAACAACAACCTCTAAATCCATTCCTTCTAAGTTTTTTAAGATTGCTCTATTTTTAAGCTTTCTATGCTTGGTTGGATTCTTGTGGTTGCTATTGTTAGTTTGATTGGTTGTGGTTGCTTAATAAAGTTTTCAAGAGACCTTGTAAGCCATTAATAACCTTCAAGTGGAACAACAACGAAGAGAATCTGTGACGCCCCCAAATCTCTACACTCCCCTGTAGCAGATCTGGTGCTCACGTGAAACTATACAACTATAAATATTCAATAAAATATGACTTCTATCTATCCAAGGTTCACAGTATCCCATAACAGGTACTAGTTCCGGCCAGAACGTTGTCTGTGTTTGGATACCCTCACTTGGATGTATAGATTCATATCTAATGAATACCTCTTTCATATTTATATTCCCTATCTATCTGACATTCACAGTATTAATGATAAGATTGTCCATAGAACTGAGGGGCGCATTCCGGTAAAAATGACACCTTACCGGCGCTCATTAAGTATAATCCCAGAGCTTATAGGACTTTCAACATCATTTAAATACCCTCTTTCAGATGTATAGTTCATATAGATACTGTATTTAATTTAGTATAACTATGCTAAACAAAATAAAGATCAAAGTATAACGCATTCGATGAAATAAAGGATCATAATATATTACATATCATTTGGTTCGATTACATCGTTCTCAGTACTAAGTTATTACAACAAAAGCCTTTAAAAGACTTAAAGTATTTCAAAATAGAAATTTAAACTAATAAACATGGCTTTTTTCCTTATCAGTCCTAGACGTGTCGGGATTACCATTTTCAATTGCAAAAGAAGATATGCGCAAGAATGAGCTACAAATGCTCAGCAAGTTCATTTAAAAATGTAAACACAGTGTGTTTGATTTGAAAGATGTCAGATGATGTATAACTGATAACTGAGGGTTCTGTACTTGAACCATATATTTCAATTTGTTCTATCAGTCTTCAATGACTTAGAACCTTTTGAGTTCGGATATCTGGTAGGGGATCAGCCTAACCAATATCCTAGGAGTATGCATATCATCCTACCATTTTGGTCAATTCATTTAATTGACAATTTAAACCTTATTTGAAGGTTTGTCGGACCACCTTCCATCCACGGTGTCCCTTATTACTCAGTATAGATGTTGTACCAAAATAATTTGGTTTGACACAATAAATTTAAGCTCAAACAATCAATAAATGATTCATTTATTAAGTTATGCTGAACAAATAGCAATAACTTCATAATAATTGATAGCAAGACATAAAAGAATTGCTTAAAGGTAACAAGGTTCAGAGACTTACCTCGTATATCTTTTACAGTTAATATAACGGTTTAAACGTTCGTCGTAATTCCTACATGATTATAAGTTTATGTAGACAAATAAGTGTTTAACGATTAAATCTTTTAAGTTTTATTTCGGGTATCATAACCGCAGATAAATAAGACTTCTTTTACAATATATGAAATAATTTTAGCATTATAACTGCTTACATAATGAATATTTTTCAATTATATTTAAAATAAATTGAGCATTATAACTGCTTATAAAATGAATATTCGGCTATTAGATTTGAGAAAATTTCAGCATTATAACTGCTTATAAAATGAATATTCGGCTATTAGATTTGAGAAAATTTCAGCATTATAACTGCTTATAAAAGTATATTTTCTAATATATAAGAGAAATAAATTGGACATTATAACTGCTTGTAAATAGGACTTTTGTACTATATACTTAAAATAATTTGAGCATTATAACTGCTTATAAAAGTATATTTTAACTAAATATATAAAGAAGAATGAAAATAATAACCATTAGAGTAATACCTCTTGTAGTTGCTAGCTTTACTTCCAATCGTGTAGCGCTTCGTTGCTTAGAAAGTAATTTTTATCTCACAATATCTCTCAGAATATAAATATAGAGTGTTTTTGCTCTTGAACTGCTCTTGAAAAGTAGTAAGGAATGAATGAACTGAGCTTGCTATTTATAGAAAAACTAAGTTTTGCTAATTGCACGTTAGGGGCTCGGCTTATTACACTTTGCACCCTAGCATATTCTTAGAATATTCTTCTAAGCTCCTCAATGAAAATATCTTTAAGCACGACAAAGCGTAAGCACGACACAAAGCGTAAGCACGACAAATCACTTTGTCATTTCGAAGCACGACACATCAGCTTACTAAAAATAATTTGTCAGGACGCTTCTCGGTGAATTCGTCGGAAGCACGACAAATCATTTTGTCCGTGTAAGCACGACACAGCTGCTTGGCGAATTTTTTTTTATTTGACCAAATTTATCGTTGACACAATATAATCACAAAACACCTGCTTCAAAATATCATTTGGATCTTTATTAAGCACATATGTTGTAAACTTCAAATCTCATTTAGGGTTTAAGGTTTTAAACTTTTCGATATCTAGTTTTACGTTATACGTTCTAATTCTAAACGTATACGATAATGTTTTCGAATCATATTAAGTTTTCAAAGATTACCTAAACAGCCGTTCATCAGAATATATCATCACATAACACAGAGTCGGAATAAGAAATTTCATTTAATAAACACATAATTTACATATAAAAATCTTATTAGGGTTCGGAATATTACAGAATCTGTACCTATGCGTAAAGGATGAAGAACATGGACGAACTTGGACAATGAACTGTAAACGGACTGATTTAGAGGACTTAAATGGTTAAAAATCATGTTTGATAATTTTATTAGTTGTCATGATGTTGTACTTCCATGGGTTATGAGAATAACCCAGTTGGAATGGAGCAAAAAGGAGTTCAAATGAGTTTGTGGTGAAGACATTGGTAGAATATGTCAAGAACACCAAAACAGAGTATAAACTCTAAGTTTGGTCAAGGATTCGAGTATGTTAATGGGTGTCGATAAACTTTTGATATGTTGTAGCCCTGTGTCTTAGGAGTCCATAGAGTCCGAAATGAATCAGTTTGAACTTCTAGGGTATGAGTTATGATGATTTGAAGCAAAACATGTCATGAAATACAAAAAACAGAGCATAAAACTGAATTTGGCTAGCTTTACGCCGGAATTTTGCACTTGGGCGTAATGACGCCACCTAAAGGCCAAATTTGGGCGTAGCTACGCTGGGCCAATGTTAGGCCAAAGTTAGCTTTGATGTCCTTTACTAAAATAGGCATAACTTTCTCATACGAACTCGGATTGAGGCGATTCAAGATGATCCAGAACGAGAAAGAGTAGACCTACAACTTTTATTTAATAAGTTTTAAGATTTGAGGTTGGAAACAATTCTCAAACTGACCATCTTTAGGACTGTAGTGCATTTAGAGGCAATCAGAGGGCGTCGGGCATGCACGTATGTAACGTGCAATGCTTCCAACGCTAAAAGATGTTGTTTTAAGTTCTAAAACATTAATATTATATTATATAATGATAATTAGCATTAACCAATGGATATTAGATAAATCGAATGGGCGTACTAAGTGTGACGAACGAGAATTTTTGTAACTTATTTTAAAATATTTATTGATTGAATAAATATTTTTTGATGATTTGATTTTTGAATTAATTGATTAATTGATGAATTTGTGGTAGATTAATTTAATTATATGTGTTACATTAATTAGATTAATGTGGAGAAGTTTTATATTTAAAGTATGTGTTTAATTGAATTTATTTGATTAAATACATTATTTAAATAAGTATAATGTTATTCCTAATTAATTTAATTATTAATTAGAAAATTAGTAAATTGTCATTTTTAATAAATGAGAATTTTATTTATATGACTATGTGATTTAATGTAAATTAGTAAATTGTCATTTTTAATAAATGAGGATTTTATTTATATGACTATGTGATTTAATGTAAATTAGTAAATTGTCATTTTTAATAAATGAGAATTTTATTTATATGACTATGTGATTTAATGTAGAATTATTCTACTTTATATATTTGATTTTATTAAGATTATTTAGTTGATTAAAGTGTGACATGAAACTATGTAATAAGGTATTTATTAAAATAAACTAGAAGGAAGAATAAAGAGCTAGCCAAACGAGGCCCTAATGGGGGTTGATGTCAGTTAACCCATTATGGGATTAACTGACACCACTAGTCAGATTTAAATCTCACGTATTCTTATTAAGGTATTATTTTTCTAAACCAACTTAGCAAACACAGAGAGAAAAGGAGAGAAAATTTGTGAGAATTTTGAGATTGAAGAAGAAATCATGTCATCTAGTTGCATAATTTAGCATCAAACCAAAGGTAATCCTTCTAAATTAAGTTTTTAATTTATGTTCTGATGAGTTTATTCCATGAACGTATGTTTAGAGTTCTCTGTATTTTCTGTAATTTGATTTCTATGGCTAAATCTTTAAATAATTGATATTAGATGTTAGTAAGCATGTATTTATGTGTTTTATATGATTTAAATATGATTTAGAGTAATTTAATCGGTGAAATTTAGTTTATATGAGAATTCAGAAAGTTACAGAGTAATACAGTGTATGAACATGGGTTGAATGTATAAAATTGATACTGATTTTGTATGTTAATTGATTAAATTGATAACTTACTTTGATTACGCATGTACAAATGAAGGAATCAAGTTTTAAACGGATTAATTTGGTTGTATAATGAACCTGTTATGTGTGATTTCATGAATATTGAAGAACTTTGATAAACTGATAAGAAACCTCAAATTTGATTCTTAGATTCATGATTTATGTGATTTAAGTTATTAGATTTATGCTAGAAGGCTTGGGTAACAATTATAGATGATTTATAATGTATGGGTATGTTCAATTTGATGTACGAATAACAAAATGGGAAATTTTTGGCCTGTTTCTGCATTCTTCGCGAACTGCAGAAACTGGAATTCGTAATTCTCGCCCCGGCGAGAATTTTGTGAAGGGATCCCTCACCCCGGCGAGAATTTTGTGAAGCAATTCCTCGCCCCGGCGAGAACCAAAAAAAAAAGAGTAAAAAGACGAGAGTAAAAATTATCTTCTTTCTTTAAGATCATATTATGATATCGTAGATGTACCTAAAGCTTGAGCTAATGTATAAAATGAATGTTAAATTACTGTGAAAGGTGGTAGCATAAGCCCATTGATTGTTCGGTGTCAACTGAGCTATTAAAATAAAATTAGATGAGAATGAGTTCTGATGTGTTTATAATACTGTAACTAATTATTGTTACTGTTTTATAAACGGAATGTATAGGTTGATTAGAGAAACGTGAGTCTTAAATTTATAGTCTACGCACGAGGCAAGTACCTTATCCTTACTTTTACGTTTACGCAAGTTTCTAAATTTCATTATCATAGAATACAAGCTTCATAATGCTATTACTTCTTGAGCAAGTTATTGTTTCTATTCCATTCAATTTCATGGATTCAATGAGACGTTTTAATTTCCTCCTTGTAATGCTTCAGTTATATAGAACTTATTCAATTGTACCTTTTGTGAGATTTAGTTTTGATTCTCGAATTATACCTTTTAAGCCTTGATTGACTAGCGAACCCTTATTGATTCGACTAGTCCATAGTTGATGAACGTTCTAAATTCTAGAAACGTTATTGAAGTAAATCCAAACCAAACTTCCTTTGGTGCGGACTCCGATGTCAAACTGAGATGAACAACCCTTATATAGGGGATTTATTTACGCGTTAGCGTTAAGATGTTGTGCACATACATGGTACAAAGGGCTGATCCCCCTGAGTACGAGAAGCAAGGTCCATATAGTCTTACGACTGTTAAAGGTTTAAAGTAGAAATACTTGATAACCTGGGACATAGTTCGTGGTCTTAAGACCCTCAGACGTTCTTTTAAATCTTGTTGTACATTCTTGACTCAAAAGCTAAATCTTCAATTATTCGATATCCGTTAATTAATTCGCATGTTATTATTACCATTGTTGTTATACTTGCTGGGCAATCATTGCTCACCCTTGCATAATAACATTGCAGCTAAGGTTGAAAGAACTGACGAGCCATCTACTAGTAAAGGAAAAGCAAAAGCAAACAAGTGATGAAGACTTGTTGTATTTGCTTTATTGTTGTTTATGTAATAGACTTCGTTTATGTTTTCCGCACTGATGTTTATTTAAGGTTAGATGACCTGGATTTGTTTATGAATGATGTTGTAACCCTCTAATGGGAGATTTCTATTTTTATTCAAGTATTTTCATTTATATTTGAATGGGTAGTTAGATGTGATGTGATGTTTTTGGATTGTGAACACCAAATCCTGAGGAAATGAAGTACCCGAATTTGGGGGTGTCACACTAAGCGTACGCAGATGCATATCGCCTGGGCATCCAAGTAGGCAAGTTTGGCGTACTTTTATGCGAGGGTCGTAACGCCATAACAAGTGTGTATAACCTTACTTATTATTATGTTCCTAATAAGAATGAAATATTATGGGGTATTATAACCTAATGTTTGGCGTTAATTATGTGATTAATTGTAGTATATTTATGTGCACATATATGTATAGGATAATTGAATAGCGTGTACTATATTATTGTAGCAGGGCACGAGGCAAGTACCCTAACCTTATTCAATTTATTTATTGAGAAAGTTTCCTTAACTTTATTCAAGTTATTTATCGAGCAAGTCCCTTAATTGTACAACTCTTATTTAATAGTGCGATTATCCGATGTTATGCAAGTTTAAGCTTTCACAATTTATTTATTGTGCGAGTATTCTTACTTTTACTCAAGATATCCAGTTATGCTATATTGCATGTTATTGAAGTTTTAAAGTTCTATATTCCATGAACTATTGAGATGGTTGTCTAAGCCAATTGTTTCGACTAGACTATATTGAATTGCTTTGTTGATTTAAGAATGATTCATCAAGATATTGTTAATATTTATTGCAGCTATCCAATTAAATTGTTTGACTTGGATTTCCGAAGGTAAAACTGAGAAGAACAACCCTATTATTGGGGAATTATTTCTGGTCAGTAATACCGATTGACCCTATATGGGTGATAACTTGACGCTTAGACGTTAAATAGATGTTGTATAACATAGGGTATGATAGGCTGATCCCCTAAAGTGTCTAGAGGAAAAATGTTCGGTTTATAGTTATAAAACTATTAAACCCTTTGATGAAAAAAGAAAGTTCAAGGTAATTTGACCACTCAGTATGTTGCTTAAAAATGTTAGTAGTGTAAAGGAATACCTTATCATTGTTCCTCTTTATTCAAAAATGTGTTCTCAACTATTGTTCAGTTGTAGAACTGGAAGCATGATTCCTGATATTGTTGTTATTTACATGTTATACTTACTGAGCAATTGAATGCTTATTCTTTCTTTAAATTACATGCTTTCAGCTAAGGCAAAATAGGTAGAGAGTTCCCTTAAGGACAAAGGCAAGGGAAAAGTTATCGAGTAAAGGATACTATATCATATCCGCTTTTGTAATAGTTTATACTAAAAATGTGTGATCATTCTGAATTGTATTAATTATGTTAAGATGTTATGTACTTATGTCAAGGTCTTAGAACCTGGGATTTATAGAGTAAGACGACGTTGTGTAATATTTAGTAATTATATTTCTATCACACGTTGATGATGAATGGGTAGAATAGACGATGGATGTGTAGTACCGTGAGCACCGAGTCTATAGGTAAAGAGACCCCGAATTTCGGGGTGTGACAGGTTGGTATCAGAGCTGATAGTTTATAAACCTTAGGTGGGGAAACCTTAGGATATAGCCTCATAAGAAGACAGAGAATTTAGCAGTCGGTGAAACTCACATCGAGTTTTAAGGAATGAATTGAGGAAAATTCATTATAGATTATAAAACAACTTATGTGCTTATTTGTTGTAATAGATTTATGTTTGCGCGGGTAGTAATTTAAAATTTGTATTTGGTTGTGGCATGATGCCGGAGATAGGAGGACCCCGTCACGTAGGTACTGAGGAAGAGCCACGAGATATTCATGTAGTATAGGAGCAGTTGGCACCGATAGAGCCAGCTCCAACAGTCACCGTAGTAGGCCAAGAATTTGAGCTTGAATCGGATCTCGAAGAAGATCCCGAGGAAGGTCCCGAGGAAAGAGAAAAGGAGAATGAGATAGAAGGAGGTTTGTTTAGCTTAGTGTATAATAGTAACATGGAGTTACAAGACCGAGTTCTAGAGTTAGAAGGGCAAGCTGACGAACGTCAAGTTAAAATTGACCAGTATGAGGTACCAATTCAAGACCTCAACGCCCGAGTAGTAGAGCTTGAGCAGAGACTGGCTCAGGCAGAGCAGAGAGCGACACAATTGTAAGTTGAAAAGGAAATTGCTAACGATCGACTACGGAAAGAGTCAGTTAAGCGAGCGAGTATGACAAACGCGTGAGTTAGAGCTGCTTGACGCGTAGATTGTGTTGAAGGAGAAGTTCAGTCTAAGAAGCGAAGATGGATGAGATGGAGTATGACTTCCGTACTGCATTCGGAAGAGCACAAGATCGAATGTATTATTATCCAACACCGCCCAATTACCCTTGGTTTGTCATGGATAAGAGAAGGATGATTCACATCATGGATCAAGAGTATGATGACGTCGTTGAGCGTGGAATGCTCACTACAAAAAATTAGGGATGTAGTGAAGTAAATTTTGTGAAGGAATTCTTTCCCTCACATGAAGAGTTTTTCAGCGAAGGACCAGTGAAGGAAAAAATGTTGTGATAATATAGTTATTAGCGAAAGAAATATCCTTCACAATTTATATTTTTTCTTTCGCAAAATTGAGGTGATAGAAGGATATTTGGCGCCAATTTATGATGAAAATTTGCGAGGAAAAAAGCTATTAATGAAGAAATTACTACTCACTATATATTATTATTCAGAGGTTTTTTGCGAGAGATAAAATTGGTCACTATTTTGTTCTAAATAAAATTTTTAGAATTAATTATGGTGAATATAAATTATAATATAAATACATTTAATTTTTTACACTAATAAATTTATTTTTAATAATACTTTTTAAATAATTTATAATATCGACTATTTCTTTTTAATATCCGATTTTTGGATTCGGGTTTACTTATTGAATTTTTGTTATTCTGTTCTGAATCAGATATATATAAAAAAATTAAGCCTTAAAAGTTAAAATAGCCTTACTCCCACTCGCCTCTCTCAGATTCTCAGTCTCTGCCCTAACCCAAAACCAAATCGATACTCCCAGACTCCCGGTCCAAACCAAATCAATTCAGTCTCTGGCTCTCTCACACTTTGCCCTAACCCAAAACCCCAAATCGCGACTCCGCCTCTCCCCCACTCGGCAACTCCGCGTCTCCACCTCCGCTCCATGTCTGGGTAACTGGGTTCTAGACTTCTAACTGCGAATTTACGCCCTGTTGTAGTTGTTTTCTTCATAGTTCGATATGATTCTTTGCAGAAAATTCTCAGGTACTCCTCTAAATCGTCTCAGTCATTTTCGCTGATAATTTCATTTCTTTTTATTTTCTGTTTTGGTCCTTTTGGTAGCATATTAAGATAGTGTTGAGACTGTGTTTGGTTACTGAGGTACTGAACAAATGGAAAATGAGATTCTTTGATGTTGATTTGGTTTCAAAGTATATAGAAAGTCTGAGCTATGTAAATACCCCAATCCTGCTTCTACTTTCTAAATTTGTAGTGAAGAATCATGTGTTACTATGTGGGTTTCGTATATGCTCATTTATAGCCTGTAAGGTGTTTATTTATTGTTTAGCTTTTGGGTCTGTGCTCTAGTTTTAAATTTGATACAAAATAAAGTGCTATAGTTTGGATTAGTCTAATTTGAATCTGCAATACCAAATTGTTGTAATGTGCTGGTAATGGCATGTAACATGACATTCTTAATTGTAAATGTGAGGACTCTTTAAAAGTCTGACATATCAAGTCCAAAAGTGAGCAGTAGTTCTCAAGACTTACGAGAACAGAATGCTTTATATTGTGACTACTGACTAGATGTTTTGGGTTTAAATTAAAAATCCTTAATAAACATATGGGGTTGATTTATTTACATTGAATCCACTATCACCAGTAGCCAACTTGCACCACAGCACCAGGACACATTTTTTTTTATAAATATTTTCAATAGTTAGTTAGTGTAGACTATAGAGTAGACAAGATGCCTCTGTTTCATAGCTTTGAGGGAGGCCACAGATGAACAACTTTATTTTTATTTTGGGGCGGGAGGAGTATAAATCAGACTTTCCATCTGACTATTGTAAATTGCGAGTACACAAAACGAAGCATCATGAGCGTGTTGCGTATAAAATACGATCCCTGTACCACTTCTATGTATCATCTGTTATCTTCTTCCTTTACCTGATTTCTCCAATCGGAAAAAAATTCGAAAACTCTAGAAGGAGAAAGGAAAACCCTTTAAGGCTTCATAATGTCTGCTACTGCTGCTGGTGAAGGAGGTGCTGCCCTAGAGGAAGAGAAAAAACCCATAGATCAACACATTAATCTCAAAGTCAAGGGTCAGATATATGTAAACATATGTATTTAATCCTAATTGTTCATCTTTTTGAACGAGGTTACATTTTGTATGGTACGTATAGATTATTAGGTGTTTGTTCATTGTGTTTGAGGAGTAAATATTGGATAACTTTGCCATGACGATGTGGCAGATCATTCTATGGACAAGTAAGCATGTATTAGTTTTTCTACCCTTTCTTATTTTGAGATTGTAAGTTTTATTTCTTTACACATTCATTGTTTCTTATATGTACATATAGAAAAGCCACTACCAAGATGATGTGCATGAAATGTTTAGTAATTCAACTTGTTGATGCCCCTGCTCAACACCTTCTTGCCATAAACTATCCATGGCCAAATACTTTTGCAAGATCTGCATTTTTTTTTGATGACGAGAGGTGATGTAATCAACATCGACCTACTATTTTCCTAGCTTATTGAAAATACAGGTTCAGTTTCCTC
This sequence comes from Aralia elata, assembly GCA_034770075.1. Taxonomy (NCBI): domain Eukaryota; kingdom Viridiplantae; phylum Streptophyta; class Magnoliopsida; order Apiales; family Araliaceae; genus Aralia; species Aralia elata. The sequence goes on from CM068382.1 coordinate 7,634,007, forward strand.
AAATGTTTCTTAGTTTATACCTCAGAATATTTCATGCAAGAAAATAAGATATCTTCTTTACAAAATCTAGATTACTTGGAAACAATCCTAAGAGGTGTTAGAATTTGTATAACTAACATTATATAACTCACATCTATTGTAGAATGGATAGGTGCATTTATTGAGATAACATAATTATTAAATTGAGAATGAAACCTTACGTATTCCTGGAAGTGCATGCTACTATCTTGCAAATTTATGCATTTGTGCCCAAAATTTAAGCATGCATATTAGTCATCATGCAAATGCGTTTGCTCCTAACAAAGGAAAGAAATGAACTGTTTGGCATTGTTCGACCTGTGTAAAAATGAATAGTATGCTCAGACTTGATTCTCTAGACAGAACCAATTGGCCATTTAGGCATCTTTTTCCCCCCAATATATTTTTTTCCCAGAAAAAGAGTGAGGGAATAATTTTTGACTCTATATGCAGTAAAGGAACACAATTTGAGGGAACCTATTGGAACCATATGTTCGTTCTAAAGTTGTGGGAACTACCCAAGTCAGACTTCCTAGATCTGCATATAAGGGGGCTTAGAGTTTTAAAATTGTTATGAATACATTGGAATTATGTAACGTGTAGATTGAAGGTAAGGTAATCTTATATTAGCAAAGAACAGTAGCATACAAGTAAAATCAGTGCGACTATTACTCCCAATGAAATTGAGTTATGATATATTTTACTCAACAACTATCATAACGTGGACACTATAGTTATTCTTACTAGCTGATCGTAGTGAACATCTCCTGAATTTCCACTGTATGAATTCCAATGCTTGCATGTCAAGGTCTCTTTCAGTGCATATATGTAGAGAAAAGTGCCTTGGGGATTTTTGCCCAATATGCCATGAATTTATATTTACATCAAACTCTCAAGTTAAGGCTCTTCCATGTGTTCATTTGATGCACTCGGCATGTTTCCAAGTATTTATCTAATTTGAAGTTCGTCTCTTTTCTTTCTCAATATACATTCATTCAGACAAATTACCGACTCCGATGTTGATATTAGGCCTACACTTGTTCCCACTACACATGCCCAATTTGTAACAAGTCGTTTGGGGTAATGCAGGTTTCCATCAAATTCTCTTGCCAGTTTTCTACTTTTAACTTATGCTAAACAAACATAATTGTATTTAAAATTGGAATTACTTTTTGCTATGCACTATTAATGCTAGCAGGACAATTAACCTTCAAATATCTGTTACATAACAATAATATGTTTTCAAGAGTGTGCCAGCTAATAATCCCTATACTATTGGGACGACCTTGATTATGAGTGTGGCAACAGATTGTAAAATGACAGATGGGAGGACAAAAAAGCTTTAACAACGTTTACTTAGATTGTATTAAGGACAAATGGCCCCTAATATTTTTGTTGAATCAATCTAGCTATTTGAAGCAAATTAAATAATTCCTAACTTATATTTTTGGAGGACATAAAATTTTAAATTTTAGTTTAAAATTTAAAATGGTATGATCCAGGTGTATTTTGGGATGTTGGACGCATTGTTGGCTGAAGAGAAAATTCTAGACGAGCATGCTAGCCAAACTCAAGCTGATTGTAGTCTTTGTTCTTAATTTTTCAACATGATTATCTTCCGTCTTATGCAGTACCACAAAATGCATGCATGGCTTGCAGTTTGTTTGGCCTTGTGAATTATTTGCAGGTCATATTGCAATGACTGAGAAGAGAGGTAATGCTCCGTTCCATTGGCTCCATCACAAATGTCCTCATTGTCTTACAATACAAGGCTTGTATGACTTGGATTCAGTTTGAGTGTGCTAGTTGGATCTCCCTATAAACTGTGTACAGATAATTTGTGCAAATTTTCTATTCCTCTGAATTTGCAATAAATATGTGCTACAGGGTACTTGGTTTTCCCGGATATTGTGCACGGGACTTGTTTAGTTCTCCTCCTATAGTGCCTCAAAGTATAGCTTATTTCTCACCGCAACCGTCTATTGATCTTACGGTATTGGAGAGTATGGTTGATAAGTTAACCAATTTAATCTTTTTTTATTCCTCGTCTCATTGAAATTGAATTTTGGTATTTCTCTTGCAGCATAAAGTTTACAGGCCCAACCTTGATTTTCTTGAAGAAAATGATGATGAAGTGGACCTAACATGACACACTTCATTCTTTCTAGTTCGTTGTTATTATTTGAGTTTTCTTATGTTAGTTAATAAATATTGTAGATACTATGGTCCTTGAGAGACTAAGATACAATAACAAATTTTGTAGTTATCGTGACTCGAGCATTATCTATTTATATGTGGAGTATTGGTTTTATTAGCTCTTTATGCATTAGTTTATCAATTGGTTTGAAACAAGTATGGCATTATTTACTTGAAATATTAAATTTAATATTTCTTATAGAGATTAATAATAATAATAATAATAAATATGAAATCACTGATTTAAAGATCAATTATAATTTGTAATGAATTTTGATTATTTAGTAATTAATTTTTTATTTATAAATTTATAATTTGAAAAGGATTTTTTCTCTCACAGAATTGAAAAAAGATTCTCAATTTATAGTTAGTGAAGGAAAATCTTTCCTCGTTAAAAAAATTTGTTCGTCATAATATATTATTTGTGAGGGAATAAAGCTATTCACTAATTTCAAATAGTCATTCTTAAATTATTATTAGTGAAAGAAACCATCTTTTCACTAAATAACAATATTCCATTACCAAATATAATTTGTGAATAAAAAGTTATTCACAATATATCCTTCACAAAAAATAGCTAGTTACTACTTAGCAAAGGATACTCAATTGCGACGAGGTCTAATGCGAGCAATCATGTGAAGGAAAAATTTCTTCGCAATAAATCTCTTGTGAGTGATATATTATGTCTTGTGAATGATTTATCCTTCACTAAATGTCCTTTTTGGTGTAGTGTCTGTAGATTACTAGTAGACGGATGTTAGGATATATATATGTTTATATATCTACGTGTGTATATATTTTTATTGTAAATCCCATATTTTGATGTAAATAGTGGGATATGATGATGATGGTGGTGATGGTGATGTAATCCCAAAATTTTGCATTGCTAAACGGAAGGAAAGATGTAATTGGCAGATATGTTATATGTACGATGTACTTAATGAAGCTTATGTATATATACCTATGTTTGTTAAACATGTCATGTATTATATATAAGTGTCTAAGATAATTCTTGAATATTCTCGATAAGTGGATAATGAACTGATAATACGAATGTTTAACAGTAAGATGGCGCCAAAAATCTGACTTAGCCAACGCCTGAGGAATCTGCCGAAGGAACTGGGGAAGCAGACGCTAACCCCATGCACCAATTTGTGAATCTGCTTGTAGGAGCACTTATGAATCAGCCCACAACCCATGCCACGACTTTTAAGGATTTTAAAGTCGTTGGACCTCTAGAGTTTTGAGGGACTACCAATCCGATTGAAGCCCAAACGTGGATTATGGAAATAGAGAAGGTGTTCGAAGTAGCGCAAGTAGTGGAGGAGCAAAATACTGCTTTTACTACATTTATGCTGAAGGCAGAAGCAAGTTATTGGTGGCAGGCTAATAAGTGTCGAGGTGGGCAAGGAGTTATCACGTGGGAGAAGTTTAAAGAAATATTTTTCGAGACGTACTTTCCACCCAATACACAAAACTAGATGGAGGTACAGTTCTTGGAGCTTAAGCAAAAAATGATGTCAGTGCCGGAATATGCTTTAAAATTTAATGAGTTGACGCGATTTGCACCGTACCAAGTGAATACCAATGAAAGGAAGGCACACAGATTTAAACAAGGACTGAAGCCTTGGATTTACAGTTAAGTTTCGATGTTCTAATTAACTCTTTTGCAGCAGTGCTAGAGAAGGCGATCATAGCTGAAGGCGGAAGTGAAGCGTTGACTCGGTTCAACCAAGAAAAGAAGAAAACGAAAATAGAAGGAGGAAACAAGGTTGAGGCACGTAGTGGAAGTGGTGGAGGACATAAGAGAAAGTGGAATGCCCATGAGAATTTTGGGAATTCTGGGAATAAGCAAGGAGATCCTAAGAAGCGGGTAGAGCAATGTAAGAAGTGTAGAAAAAATCACATGGGAATATACCTGAAAGGAAAAGCAGTATGTTACAACTGTGGGCAGGAGGTACACATCTCTCCTAACTGTCCCAACCCGAAGAAAGGTGCATGCTTTAATTGTGGAGCGTTGGATCACATGGCAAGGAATTGCCCTAAGAAAGGCACATGCGAAGGGAGCGGAAACAGAGGAGCTAATAATAGTGGTAAGTTATCTATCACGACACCAGTTCCACCAACTCGACCGACAGCCCGAACCTTCAACATGACAATGCAGGATGCTGTGGAATCAAAAGATATGGTGTCAAATATCATTCTAATCAACGATATAAATGCATATGTATTGTTCGATTCGGGTGCTACTTGTTCGTTTATATCTGATGATTTTGCTAAGAAGTTGAATTTGTTTCACGAACAGTTAGAATATCCCCTTAATATAGAGGTTGCAAATAAGGAGGTTATTCTTGTTGAGTTCGTATGCAAGAATTGTGTTGTAAATATCGAAGGACATGAGATGTATGTGGATTTAATTCCAATTTGCCTTGGAGAGTTTGATGTAATTTTAGGAATGGATTGATTATTTAACCATGGGGCAATAATTGATTGCCAGAGAAAATGTATAAACCTTATAACTCCGAAGAAGTCGAAGGTAGTATTTTATGGGAGCAAGTTGCCAAGACAATCGAGTTATCTGACGATATTGCAGACCAAAAGATTGTTAAGAAAGGGATGTACGGGATATTTAGCGTACATAATAAATACTCATAGGGTGAAAGTTATGTTAGATGATATACCAGTAGTTAATGAGTTTGCAGATGTGTTCCCGGACGAGCTACCAGTACTTCCGCCAGATAGAGAAATCGAGTTTATTATCGATTTAGTATTAGGGACGACTCCAATATCGAAAACCCCGTACCGAATGGCTCCAGTTGAAATGAAGGAACTGATGGTTCAATTGCAAGAATTGTTGGACAAGAAGTACATTCAACCTAGTGTCTCACCATGGGGAGCACCAGTGTTGTTTGTTAAGAAGAAGGATGGGTCGTTACGACTTTGTATCGACTATAGGGAGTTGCATAAAGTCACTATCAAGAACAGGTATTCGTTACCAAGGATCGACAATCTGTTTGATCAACAGAATGGAACAAAGTATTTCTAGAAGATAGATTTGAGGATTGGATATCATCAGTTAAAGGTCAGAAGGGAGGATGTGCCGAAGATAGCATTCAGAACTTGTTATAGGCACTACGAATTTTTTGTGATGTCGTTTGGATTAACAAATGCACCAGCAGCGTTCATGGATTTAATGAATAGAGTGTTTAAACTGCAACTTAACAAATTTGTGGTGTTTTTATCGACGATATTTTGGTTTATTCCAAAACCCAAGAAGAGCATGCAGAACATTTGAGAATAGTATTGGAATCATTGAGGAGAGAAAAGTTGTACACGAAATTGTCAAAATGTGAATTTTGGTTGGAGCGTGTGCACTTTCTAGGTCATGTAATTGATAAAGATGGAATTTTGGTTGACCCTGCAAAAGTGGAAGCTATAATAAATTGAGAACAACCGAAGACACCGACGGAAGTGAGAAGTTTCTTAGGACTAGCAGGTTATCACCGACGATTTATTCAGGATTTCTCTAGGATAGCAACTCCGTTGACCTATCTGACGAGAAAAATAGTGAAATTTGTATGAAAAAAACTTTCGAGAATTAAAGAAAAGGTTAAGTGAAGCACCTTTATTATCTCTACCAGAGGTTACGGGGAATTTTGTGGTGTATAGCGATGCATCTCTCAAAGGACTAGGTTGTGTGCTTATGCAACACAGTAAGGTCATTGCGTATGCGTCGAGGCAATTAAAGGATTATGAGAAGGAATACCCAACTCACGATTTAGAGTTGGCAGCGGTAGTGTTTGCTCTAAAAATTTAGAGGCATTATCTTTACGGAGAGAAATGTGAGATATATACGGACCATAAAAATCTACAGTATATCTTCACACAAAAGGAGTTTAATATGTGACAAAGGCGATGGTTGGAGTTGATCAAGGAGTATGATTGTGAGATTTTCTACCATCCGAAAAAGGCGAATGTGGTGGCCGACACCTTGAGTAGGAAGGGTCGGGAAAAGGTATCGGTGTTGACGGCTCAAGAAAAGCTAATAACAGAAATGACAAAGATAGAATTAGAAGTGAAGTATCCGAAGGAGACGGTGGAGATGTTACTCATGATGGAGACTCGCCCAACCTTGTTGGACTGAGTAAAAGAAGCGCAACTCCAGGATGAGGAATGTAATAACCGAGATTAACATGTAGCTTGATGTATATTAATTAAATGAATTTTTATGTGAAATATATTTTTGTGATTTAATAAATATGTATATATATGTGTTATATATTTATATTTATTTTATGTGATGAGATGTGTAGTAATAGTTAGTTTAGACTAATTTAATTTTTTTGAACTTACTAAGTAAACTAATGCTTCAAGTTAAGTGGTTAAAATTCAAATTTGAGTTCAGAATGGAATTCGGAGAAACGGACTGCGGATTTGAATTCGAAACGTCCAAATTAGTCAGGATTGACCCTAAACATATTTTGTGTCGGGATTGACTTTTTGGTCAAAAGTCAACCGGTTGACTTTATCGGTAAAAAGTCAAACACGAATTTCAGAGATGAATTTGACGAAAAGAGCATTCTCATGACGATGAGAATGTCGATTTTAGTAGGAATCGATTATCTTCACGAAAAAGTTAATTTTTAGATGCCAAAATGGTAAAATAGGCCATTAATTAGATTAATGGGCATTAAATGGGAATAATCAGCCAAAGTGGGACCCATAGGACAACTGACCATTAATTCTAATTGGGAGAAATAAGCAAACAAGCTAACAAGGAAGGAATACCAACAGATTAAGGAGAAAAGAAAAGAAAAATCAATTTAAAACTCTTCAAATTTCATAATCCTTTCACCTTCTTCTTGCAAACTCAAATGATGAAGAATATAGAGAGTTGGGGGAAGATCAAAGGGCTGCTAACAAATTCTATACATACTCCATTCCTAAACTTATGGCCAATCTTTACAAAACTTTAACTACCGTATGAAAAATTGAGTGAGTGAGAGCTAAAGGAAATTCGGGAGAAGTGGAAGAATTGCTACAAGGTGTTGGAAGAACTAACAAGCAAAAACAAAGGGATTAACAAGCCTAAATTAGAAGAAGAAATCATCCAAAGAGGTAAGTTATGGAAATTTTTGTGTTTTTATGAAACTAGTAAGCAAAATGCATGAAAATTGATGAGAATGAATTGTTTGTGTTGTGTATGATTTGGTTATTGACAACAAAATTTTTGGGTTAATCATGCCTATATACTGCTAAACTTCGTTGAATTAAACTATGCATGCTATATGTTTGATAAAATGCCACAATGATGACTAAATGCTCAAAAAACGAGAATTTGATGAATTTCGAAATTATGATAGGTGTATATATGATTTATAAGGTTACTAGAACTATATGGATGGTTTAAACACTAATTAAAAGTGAAATCAAGAATTTTTACCAACTTAGTTTTGTTGGAAAATTGTGATGAACAACCTATTTGGAGCCTTTGTAATTATGCCTTCATGAATTCGTAATGCGTATGTATTAATTTTCTAAAATACTAGGTAGTATGATGTCTAACCTGACCAAGTTTGAATATAATCCGAATTAAAACGAGCAAGATATGATTTTCAGAAACTAGTATGAAAATAAGAAAAGTCTGCAAATCTAAAAAATTTTCAGAATTTTCTAAGGCTCAAGAACAGTTCGCGCACGCTTATTGAGGCAACTAATTCGATGCTTTTCTTTGTTAGTTTGGTGTATGTAATAATTTTGTAAAATACTAGGTAGTATGATTTATATGCTGACCAAGTTTCAAAGGAAACGGGTTTACATTGAGCAAAATATGAATTTTGGGAACTAGCATGAAAATAACCAAAATCTGGAAAACTCGAAAATTTTTCTAACTCTGGAAACAGTCCGCGCACTTTTATCTAGGTATCTGGTTTGTGGTCTTATTTTCTTAATTTCATAAATGTTATATTTTTGTAAAATACCTTGCCATATGAAGTTTAATGTGTCCAAATATCATGGTCATCCGATCTATAGGTTAGTAGATATAAATTCATGAAATATACTGCTTAAAAAGGAAAAATCTGGAAAACCCAGAAATTTTTCCAAGTCTGGAAGCAGCTCGAGCACGCTTATCTAGGCATCTGGTTTGTGGTCTTATTGTGTTAATTTCATGAATGTTATATTTTTGTAAAAATACTATGCTGTATGAAGTTTATTGTGTCCAAATATCATGGTCATCCGATATGTAGATTAGTGGGAATAAAATCGCAAAAGTGGCTGCAAGAAACGAAAATTTCAATGTCAGGTCAAAAAAATATATAATAATATTTTTTTCCCCTCAGACTCTGAAATTGTACAATTTTACTTATGTGATGCAACTTAATATGTGTTCAATTTAATATGGTATTAAAGTTTAATGGAATGTGGTTTAGTTATAAACTTTAATTGAAATAAAAGTGCCGAAGCATAGAGCAAAGAATATAGTTAATCTTTAACTGATCTATGAGTACCCGGTTGCTTAAAGTGACTTAAATATATAAGCTATTTGAAGAATCAAATAGCTAGCATTAATTGTAGCAGCTTATCAAGCAAGTTCCCTAACTTCATTCATTTTATTGCATTGAATGTAAGTTTCCTAACTTGTGCAATTTATTATTGTGTACAAGTTTCTTATAATTGCAAAGTATAGCTTATACGAGCTTATTTATTGAGAAAATTTCTATTGATGATAATTCAATTATTATTCCAATTACTTATGATTTAAAGTTCTTAATTATTCATGAACTGCTTTTAAAGATAAGTATTGGCCATTTGCTTCGGGTAGACAAACATTATATTATTGAATTGTTCAAACTTGTTGTAGCTATTTTTTTTAAAACCAACCAATCCAAATTGTTTTGGTGTGGTCTCAAACGAAAACTAAGATGAACAACCCGAATAATGGGAAAACAGATGTCGGGCATATAGTCTCAATTTACGTCATGCGTCAAAACTTGATGTGTTGTGCATAATATAGGGTACGATAGGTTGATCCCCTAGAGTACTTGCGGAGAATGTTTTTCAGTCTTCGTGATTGACAAATGTTCTGAAGGTTTTCTATGAAATAAAAACATTGATCAAGGTATTTATTACCGCTTAGTATATTGTTGAAAAATTAAATCTCTTTATTCTTGTCATTCGAGCTTACTTCACAATTATTACTTCAATTGTTGAAGATTGCAGAGACAAATGATCTTATTCTTGATGTTGGTTTTTAAACCGTTTATTTATTTACTTGCTGAGCAATTTGTGCTCACTCTTGCTTAAATTAAACATTTCAGTTAAACATGAGAAAGCAGAAGGATCGGGCAAAGACAAAGGCAAAGGAAAGATGCATGAATAAGATGTGTTATGTAGTAGATTTAACATTTGGATTGATGTAATATGTATGGATGATATGTTTGTATTCTTATTAAGGTTATAAGAGCCTTGGGACTAGACGATGGGTATTGTAATCACTATTATTATTTGAGTTATCACTTAAGTTATGCTTAGATAGATAGAGTTTATGTAGTACCGTGAACATCATATCTTGTGTTCGATGTTACACGGATGTAGGGGTGTCACAGGTTGGTATCAGAGCTAATAGGTTATAAACCTTAAGAGGGAGTACCTTGGGTTATAACCATAGAGAATTAGTGTAGATAGTAAGAAGATGAACTCATATAGAGTTTTAAGTGATGAGGTTGAATATTATTATTTTTTATTTCGAAACACCTTTGTTTATTGAGAAATACTAATTAAGTATTTTCAATTTGATTGTAGGATGTCGGGCGAAGAAAAAATTAGGGATATTCATGTGGTAAGTGAAGAGTTGATTGTTGCACCTGAGCCAATAGCCGAGGTGGCAGCAGATAGTGAACCAGAGGAGGACCCTGAAGAGGAACCTGAAGAAGATGAGCTTGTAGAGGACTCAGATGGAGCTCTCTCATTTATATTTGAGCAAGTTCTCTAACTTCATATGATAATTTTCTTATGAAGGCTATGTGATGTAAAGTTCAAGTTTTGCAATATCTATATATATTGTGTGGATGCTAAATGTGTGCAATTTTTATAGTAATTGTACTAGATGTTCAGGTTATGCTAAATTACAAAGGTATGTATGTTCTGATGTTGGAATTTCATTAGTTACATGGAATTCATAAAATTAGATGAGATGAACTATTCCATTCGAAAAGTTTATTGGATGTAGATGTAAATTGTAATAATTCTTGATATGTGATATATGACGATGCCTTATCAAATAAACTGGGCAATTGATGGTATAAATTACACTCCGTGCAATAATGTGTTGTGGTAAGTAAATGTAGTTATGATTTGTACCCCGTGAAATGAAGCAATGGCGATTATAAATATTAACGTGCTAGACGAATATTCGCACTTAGGTGGAATTCAAAGAAATGTTCGTTAATTGAACTGTTTAGTATACTAAGTCCTATAAATCAAGAGTTATGATGAGAAACAGGATAATGTTAATTGTTTTTAAATATGGTGATAATGATGATGATGATGATGTTAGCAATGATAAATGATAAGGAATTTATATTAATCCTGTTTATCCGTATGACTTCACAATTATTGTTCAATTATTGAAGATTTCAGTCAGATGTTATTTTACTCATATGGTGTTGTTTATTCAACTATTTATACTTGCTGAGCAATTGAATGCTCACTCTTGCAAAAAAATTAACTTTTTACAGCTAGAGTCGAAGGGCCAGATTAGTACGAAGAAGAGAAGAGTTAGTAACTGTTAAGTAGAAGGACTAAATTTTTGTTGTAATATTATTAAATTTAGTAATATTATTTATTGATGTATTAGTAAAGGTCTTCGTACTTGGGATTAGATAAGAATATGTTGTAATAATTTTTGTGTTACATTCATGTAGTGAGATTATTTTGTATGGGTAGTACCGTGACGCGTCAGGAGTTAAAGGCAAGACCCGAATTTCGGGAGCGTTACACTATTTATCCCACTTATATATCCCAATTATGAATACTTGCCCTCGTTTCCTGTTGAAATTACAAAGTGTTAGTGGCAAGAGATTTAACAATATCTTCTAAAGATATACTAGAGTTAGAAGATTGACCCTGTTGTTGCCTATTGGGATATGGTTGCTTGTACTGTTGTTGATTTGGGAAAATGTGATTTGCGGGCTGATTTGCTCGAGGATTTTCGTAGCTAAAATTATGATGATCCCTCCATCCAAGATTATACGTGTTTGAATAAGGATCATATTTCCTTTGTGGTTGTCTAGGAAATCCTCTTACTGCATTTATTTGTTCAAAAGACTCCTCCTGAAAGGTTGGGCACATATCTGTTGGATGTCCTACTACTGCACAAATTCCACAAGCTTTCACTTGTTGTGTATTACCTGCAGCCATTTGACGAACAAGGGATGTTAGACTCGCAATTTGTTGTTCAATTAATGAAATTTTTACCTCATTATCATTCTCAGGTGCAAAATCAAGTCTAGTGCCAAATTGCTGAGAATTAGCCGCCATATTCGCAATCAAATTCCTCGCTGCCTCGGGAGTTTTATCTACCAAAGCTCCTCCACTAGCAGCATCGATCATGCTCCTATCGGTAGATGAAAGGCCTTCATAGAAGTATTGGATAAGAAGTTGTTCATTAATTTGATGATGGGGGCAGCTTGCACATAATCTTTTGAAACATTCCCAATATTCATGTAAAGATTCCCCGTTGTTCTGCCTCACACCACAAACTTCTTTCCGAATATTGGCTGCTTTTGAAGTGGAAAAATATTTTTCAAAAAACAATCTCTTTATCTCTTTCCATGTGGTGACGCTTCCAAAGGGTAGATAGTAAAGCCAATTTTAGCTAAATCCTTCAAAGAGAATGGAAAGGCTCTCAATTTGATTTGCTCCTCCGTCACTCCAGTAGGCTTCATGCTCGTGCATACCACATGAAATTCCTCAAGTTTTTATGTGGATCTTCACCTGCTAAACCATGAAAAGTAGGGAGAAGATGTATTAGTCCAGATTTCAATTCAAATTGAGTATTATTATCAAGATTGGAAAAAGTTATGCATAATGGTTGTTAATCCAAGTTCGGAGCTGCAAGCTCCTTCAAAGTTCGATTCGCTGCCATAACCTCATTCTCTTTGAAATTTCTCTAAGCTTCCTTCCTTAATCTGCGAATAATTCTCTCTATCTCTGGACACCTTAATTAGTAGATCGAGTTTCGGGCATAAACAATCAAGAAAATTCAAATTACTTATGAAAAATAATTAAAATAAAATAAGGATAACACAAATATAAAAACAAACGCAAATCACTCCTCGACAACGGTGCCAAAATTTGGTGTGCTGTCGCAAGCAACCAAAAATAATGCCTTACTGTGAATAATATGAATGTAGTAGTACAAGCAAGAGTCGATCCCACATAGAGTGATTTATTTTGTTGTTATGCTTTGTAACCAAAATTGGGGGTTTTGATTGTGATTATTAGAGTAAACTAAAAATAATGCAAAATAATTTATTAAAGTAAAATCAAAGAGAAAACAAACCTTGGATTAAATCAACTCCCAGCTCAGAAACTTACACTGATCATTAACTCAATCATAATTAATTAATATTTTGAATATTCACCGTTAGAATCAATTCACCATTCTGAATCATTCCATGTCTTTCTTTAATTTTAGTTAGATAGAAACAAGTAATCTAAATAACCCTAACTACTAAACAACTTCAGACAATCGCTAAAAGTTTAATCTAGTAGATGCTTTAAGAATTAAAAAAACTGATGAAGCTAAATAACACAAGCACAAGCGGTTGCATTTAATTTAGTTGAGTATTCTTCCTAAGATATAATTATCTTGTGATCTGCAGTCAATTATTAACCTTAGTTGCTTCACAAATTAGAGTGACCAAACAATTACGGATTTGATATCTAATTTAGCAGTAGATTTCTACGAATAATAAACTAGCGTGCACTCTAGTAATTAAACATATCAATCATAAAATTCAAGAATAGAAGAATAATCAATACTCAAAATAATAATTGAACAGTTAAAATCAATTAGATCTCACAGTGTAATACTTCTGAGGCTTTCGTCTCCTTAATCCAAGAATAAGAATTTAGCTACTCATAGTCATGAAAAACACCAAAGAATAATAAAGAGAGACATATTTTTATTTATTGAATGAAGTGTTGTTTTTTCCTTACATCAAACTTTGGCCCCTTATTTATACTACTCAAAAGTAATCCTAACCCTAATAACAAAAGAAACAATTACATTACAATCCAACTTAAAATTGGAATTGAAATCCTAACTAAATAAAATCCTAATTATATTAGTATTAAAAATTAATATTCTAGAATCTACTTCCATTTGTTCCTTAAAGAAATCAGATTGCCAAGATTGAATTTCCATAATTATCATGTAAAAGATTTTTCCTTGTCGTGTTTAGAAATAAGCTGAATTCAAATCTAGTTATAATACCAATTGTTGAATCCTTGAGCTGCTAGGAATCTCGTAAATCTCTTCCACTTTGGAAAGGAATCCGCGAATATGAAAATACCATGTAGGTCCACATGAATAACTTGTGCATTATTATAACTTTGCCCCTCCAAAGCACTTTCAAAGTCACGGACTCCTTTAATTGTATCTAAAATAAAAATATAAGAATAATGAGTGTATTTAGGCAAAAAATAAATATAAAAGATAAAGTATTAAGGGATAAATATATTACATATTTTATTCTCATCAATGAATAACTCAAGAATTCAAAAGATTCTCTTAGGAAGAGCTTTTTGCATCATGTTAAGGGTTATAAAGACCGTGAACTTTGTTTTTGAAAAGGTTTTAACAGAAATTCATCTGTAAACCGTCTAGCTGACGGGCACGTAATGATCAGTCTGTTATGCCCCGTGTTGATCAATGTTATTTTTGCCGCTATTTTGCGCAAACAGAATTTTCCAATTCAGGTTGTTCTGTGTTGATTAACACTAGCTTGCGGGAACGACATTTACGTTCATCATTACCGCCTTGGCGCAATAAAAATTTTCCCAAGTCAGAGATATTATGGAGTCCATACCAAATCAATTCAGTTGGACAGTTCTTTAAAATACTTTAATCTGTGTCTAGTTGATGAATGTGTTTTATACACACAAATTGGGTACTTTTAGCCTTAATAATTTGTAAGTCTTTAGCTATTTCGTTTGATTTTATGTATTTTCATCTTATTATTGTGTAATGTAATTTTGTATTACTTTTATATGTTTTTGTATGCTTTTATATGTTTTTACTTTGTTTTGTAGGAATTGAAATAAAGGCCCCTTGGATCGTTGTGTTTTTGGCTTGAATTTGGCATTCTAGCTGTTTGTTTCTCAATTTGATGCAATCCGAATCTCTCAGAACTCAAAGAACGAAAGTTGTAGATCTTCATCTCAGCTTTCCAGTACATCCGGAATCATCCCATTTGAAGTTTGTATGAGAGAGTTATGGTCAGTTTACCATCGGATTTTGCATGCATTTTGCGCAGCAGTTGCTTTGGGCTCAATTTTCGCCTTGCTATGGCCTGTATCTCGTCAAGCTCCAGTTATGAAAGTTGTAGAGATACTTCTTAGCTTTCCATAACCTACTTAATTGCCTAAATCCGAGTTCGAACGAAGAAATTATGGCCATTTTACCTGAGCTCGCCGGGGCGGGAATTTTCTACACAAATTCCTCGCCACGGCGAGTTCGCGCCGGGGCGAGAAAACGTAGGCCAAAATCCTCGCCGAGGTGAGC
Source organism: Aralia elata (assembly GCA_034770075.1). Classification (NCBI taxonomy): domain Eukaryota; kingdom Viridiplantae; phylum Streptophyta; class Magnoliopsida; order Apiales; family Araliaceae; genus Aralia; species Aralia elata. Next base: position 7,649,011 of record CM068382.1, read on the forward strand.
TCACCTGTAGCAGAAAGCTAAAATGTGTGGGCTTTTGGTCTATTTTGGTGTGCTAAGCTAGGTTAGGCATCTAGGGACTTATATCAGCTCTTGGAGGCACGAAATATCAACATATAGAAGATAGAAATCAGCAACTCTAGGGAGAGGAGGCTACACAATACATCAAATTAGAGGGACAAAGTGCTAAAATCAAGCTAAATCAAGCAAGGCCAATGAGCTAAAGCATCAAGGATTGCAAAACCATGGAGGAGAAGCTAGGGTTCATCATCAATCCATCAAACATCATATGAAAATCTACGAAAGTGGTTTTATCTCTAGTTTTCCCTTGTAATCCAACATGATGTATAAATTGAATATGATATTATTTGTAGTTACCATGACCTAGAACTTGTTTTCTAAGATTTCAATGGAACCCAACTCCTAGTTTGAATTGAATGCTCTCTCTCTTTGATATTGGTTATCATTTGTGGATTGAATATTATAATTTGTGCTTTATATATTAATTACCTAGCTAGTAATTACCTTGGGAACTTATATAGAATTGACAGAGGAAGTATAAGTTGAGACCTTGTTATGATATCATGTGAAAATTAGATAATCCTATGGGTAATTTATGAAATTAAGTGACGTGTGTTTTATTTATTACCCTCATGAATGGATAATTTGATTGTATTTAGGATAGACATATACCTAAATACCACATGTATCCATTTGAGAATTATGTTTAATGATTTCTATTGCGAAAGTTGGTAATTAATAGGGTGATTAATGAGATTTGGTGACACGTGTCTTGTTGATTATTCTTGATATTGGATTCTTGCTAGTGTGTAGAATAGAGATATATACACCGCATTGGGAAAAATACGTATTTGACCATCGAGAGAGGCTTGTATATACTTGTAATTCTTGGATAACAATTCATGTGATTTAACTAGTTGAAAAGAGAGAGTTAGGATATTTAAATGAAGTGTTAGGGGAAATTGCAATCTTAGACTTGTTAATATTTGATTTCATTATCTTAATGCTTTCCATAGTTGTTTGATTATTTGTTATCTTCGTTATTGCAAAACAACAAAAACAATTATCGTTTGTTTAAATAAGATTGAGATGATAAAAGGTTAATACTTGGAAAAGACTAGTAACAATTCCTCGTAGGATCGATACTCTACTTACTCTTTATTACTTGTTGACCGCGTATACTTGCGCGTAAATTGTCGTTATATTAATCGGACAACACTAGTCGATCCAAATGGTATTTGGCAACTCTTTAACTATTAAAATACTGAAAATCATTTTATTATGTCATAGTACTGCACTATCTCGACAATACGTTGAGGATGCCGTCATTTGATGACTTTGTCATACTACATCATACCATAGTGGGCTGACGATCCTTAGATCACATCCAAAACTAGGTTAGATTGCATTGATGACTCCATCATTTAAAATACATTTTGATATTTTTAACTTTTTCTAGCCGAAACAATTACCATAGACATAAGAAACAACCGAACTTTTTTAAAACTTTTTGGTTCAACGAGTTGACCCAATATATTTTCAAAAATAATAGTGCAATTATTAGCACGATTTCAATAAATTTCAAAATCAAGCATAGCTAGAAGATTTGGAATATCCATTTCTCCACTCACTAGCTTTAAATTTCTCCATAGTTCCACTATACAATCCTATCCATCTCTAATATCGTTAATGCGTAATACGCTAAAAATAATTAGCTCTTAATTTATAACACTCTTATATCCTAATATAGTTCGTCAAACTTACCACACTTTATGTGTTCAGAAACATGCCATAAAAATATGAGTTTAGGAACTTGTCCTAGCGATACGTAGTCTAAGAACTAATCAGGGACTGTCTATACGCTTAGGGGCTCAAAACACACCATATGATTATGACTCACAAACTTGCCATAAGTATGAGTTTTAAGAACTCATATCTAATCTTAATAATATCTAATTATCAAATATATATATATATATATATGATAAAAGAATCACCTTCTCACCATACATATACCAATAGCGCAACACCAACATTTCAATAATTATGAATATGATAAACTAAGTGGTCGTTAAACTAAGCACAAAACCTCTGCTCATACAAATGTTTATATAACTCAGTTATCATATGAGTTCTCAATTGAAATCCCACCTAATCCTATCTTGCTCTTTGGTTAATATGAATTTTCTTTAATCCATATTTCATCATCTATTACTCTTTCTGAGTTTTACTCATAATATCTCATAGAACCTTCTATTTATAGCATTAAGCTAAATTTTTAATCATTCGATTGATCATCTATCCTTTTATGACTTAATTAGATCACGTCGTGATCTTTTTTTATAATTTGGGTTAGGTGTACCCTGACAATTTTGTAAAATTCTTCTTTAAATCTTCATGTATTATCTCAATGCGCTCTTTATGAATCCTCTGAATTCATTTTAAGATCATTTAAACCTCATTCGAGTTTATGCTTAGTTTCTTCTTCCTTTTCAGTTATCTTGTTTATGGTTATAGTCTAGGGTACATTTACCTAAGGTTTATAACCCATAGCTCTGATACCAAGTGTAACGCCCCAAAAATTAGGATTATTTTCAATCCTGACTTTGTGCATTAACGACTATTTTGTTCTAGTTATCAATATTATAATTGACCAAAATATGGATAATTTAAAATTCTTTTCTTTATATCTTTCCTTCGTTCCCTGAATCGCAACCTCTATTTAATTTCCAAATCATATTCATTTTATAATTTATTACATCAGAGTAATTATGAGTATATATAACACATTCCTTCATACGAATTCATTCTTATTACCATTATACAACTTTACATTACATAGCAATCATCACAACATAATCAGAACAAATATTTTTTATTGAATATTTTAAACTGTACATAAACTGCAAGTTACATATATCAAAACTATCAATTCTAGTTATGTACAAATTCTAATTCCAGAAAATGTATTCCTTCACATGACTTCCAATCTTTATCATCCAAATAGCAATTAATATCACATTGTGTCTTTAACCTATAAAATTTATGTTTTGCAAGATTGAGCTTGACAACTTAGCAAATCCAACAGTTTTTATGCTTCACGTAGTATAGAATTTTCATGCTCAATTCATATATCATAAACATTTTTCTAGGTATATCATACAATTTGCATTTTACATATCATATAAAGATTGAGTTTCATAACTCAATCAACTTAGTTATAGATTGACTTTCAGAGTTTATAGCGCATCATATGTAATTCAACATTCTTATTGCAGTATAATTTAGAAACAATCAATATCAAGTTCATATAACATATAAGAGCTGAAAGACTTGGATGTGATTTGTGTTTATCTCTATACATTTATCGAGAGATCATTGCGTAACTTCTTTCATTGATTAACATTCCTCGTATATTATTTCTCTCTGAATATCCTTGAAATTTTTTTAGTTTGTGAAAAAAATACTTGCTGCAATTGATTCTTTATTTCCTTCTCATCTCTTTTTCTTGGCATGGCTTGGAAATGGAATGGGTCAGGGTTGCTTCTTCCTTTTTTGGATGGTCAGGGAATGGCTTTGTGCTTCATTTTTTTCTTTGATTCGAATTGGAAGGCAAGATATGGGAAAGAACAGAGGTTGTTCTTATTTATTATTAATTTTTTCCCTTAGCCGTGAGCTCTCTCTCTCTTTGTTTAGCCTATTTCTTTTTCTCCCTTTAGTTTTGTTTATCAGTGAAATATAAACTGATAAGGTGGGCAAGTAATTAATAGTCTTCTCGATTTCAACTTTTATTCGGAAAACATGAGTCATCAGTCTTGCCACTATTCACTCTTTAATTATTGATAGCACTAAAGGAATCATACATGAATAAGTCGGTTGATTTTGATGAAGGTTATCCATTCATTCATTTTTTTAGCACATTTGGTGCAGCCCGCCGACTTGATCCTTTGCTTCTCCATGTGATAATAATTTTGTTGTCCCATTTTTAGATTGCCATCATACAGATTTACTTATGACTTAGCCATGTTAATGGTTTAACAATACAGGCACCATCCACGTATATATATTAATCCCTGAACTCTATATTCTTCATATATATATATATATATATATATATATAAAATTACTTAAATACCCATATTATTATTAACTTACTTTTTAAATTCCTACCATATTCTCACTTAACTATCTTAGCTTCCAACAAAATAGTTTAATGTTATTTACAACATAATGCCTCATATTACAATATATATTACATTACATAAATATATAATATATAATATTCACCACACATATATTATTTCATTATCATACTATCTCATTATATACATAAAGCATAACTTGCATTATATTTACAATACTTCCAATATTTCCATGTACATTAATATATGTATTATTATTACATATATCTCAATTAGAATGAACTAATTATTTAAAATGTATAATATAAATCATTTCACTAATTATGAAGTTAAATTCATAATTTTAAAATAAACTCTTGCAATAGAACGAATTAATTATTTAAATAATTAATAATATCCAATTAACTATTTAGATAGCTCAATTAAACTTTATAATTAAATTTTCTTACTTATTTCCATAAATTATTTTTAAATAATTCATTCAACAACATTAAGCCATCATCACTTAATCGAATAAATGTCTTTATTCTAAAATAAATATGTTAATTTCCTCATTTCTTATTTTAGATTCACATCCATTTGGTATAATATAATATTATACCATTAATTATATGTTACATTATAGTAACAAAATTTTCATTATCAACTAATTACCTCTTCCTATATATTAAGCCAATACATACATATGTTTCATATAATATATATTACATGCCCCTCCGTACTTATCGCGTAATAAATTTTGTATATTATATATACATAATATACATTAATATTACACCAAAAATCTTTTCCATAAAAATGGAAGCTATGCATTAAATAAAATAATTTATTTAATGCGATAATTTTACCATATTAAATAATTTAATATCATAAATTATTTTAATACACCTTATTTAATGTATACTCTAATTCGGTATACATAACTTTAATTATTTCCTTCTTATTTATAAATTATTTCTAACAATTTATTTACGTTCAGTAAATATATATTAATATATTTACCACATTAGATGCATACACATATTACACCTCATATGTTCAGATAGGCAGTATAATATTAAAATAACAATTTAATTATAAATTATTCTAATTTACTTATTAATGAATACAATAATTTTGTATCCTTTAATTATCTCTTTCCTTCTAATAAATTATTTTCCACAATTTACTTTTGACCAAAACAAATATATAAAAATATATTTGCTCATTTCTTTATCCCCTCTTATAAATTGTTTTCAAAAATTAATAATAAATATTTAATATATTTATTATTTACAAACTATCACATTGCACAACACATATTTACTTATGCAATCCTATTCACATAACATATCACATAATAAGAATTTTATATATTTAAATTTTTATTATAATATATTCGAAAAACTCGGATCCTCACAGTAAGTTTCCTCAAAATACTTGGTATGAAATTCGGTTCCAGGCTCATAATACATAACTTTCTTAAATATTGCTAAAATATTTTGGATATTGGTAAAATTAGTTGAGTTGGTAAGGAGTGTACAGTTACAAATGTGCATTTTAAAGAAGGCTAACGTGACACTACAGAGTACTATTGGTTAAATTATAACGTTCTAATAAAGACGTTCATGACTAATGATAATCCTAACATTAGTATGATAATTAAACTTTTGAATCCGTAAAAAAGATAATAAACTTTTCAAGATAAAACAAAATAATGTCGATAATTGTCAAAAGATTAATTCTTAAAAAAAACTTAAAATAATGTATTTATGACGAAATGATTCGTACCGATGAAAGTACAAAAGTTGAAGAGATTTTGTAGATTGAAAAATATAAAGATTAAAAAGAAGATACGGTCAAGGAAATAAACAAGTTAATAAAATAAAAATCAACATTGCAGAATTTTATGAGACGAAGAATTTGGAGGAAGAAATGTTGAAGAAAAGCAAAACGATGAAGTTCGAAAAAATTTGGTATCCTGTGCAAACAAATGTTTTGATGAAAATAAATTATATATAGCGTTTAGTAAAAAAAATTTCATGAATATTATAGATAAATAATGCATGTATCCTTGTATGGACAGTAGGCTAATCAAGAAATTCTACTTTGAATTCTTAATTCTGAGTGAGTGTGACAACCCGAGAATTTATAAGATTTATTAATAAAATCTTGAATGATTATTAAAGGTTAAAGAATAAAACCTCGATAGGAATTTGTGAATTTATTGAAAATTTCTAAGAAAACCCTATATGGTTTACTATTTGAAAGAGAATTGAGAGAATAAGGGTTACAAAATTCAAAACCCCGAATGGAACTATACTTGAATGTATGTTAAGAACAAGGTATTATGTTACCTTTAACCTTACGTGAATTAAGGAAAGAGATTATGTAAGGATACATATGGAAAAAGAAACGGTTTGCTGAATTAGTGTATTCAGTTTGCTGAATTAAAAAAACAGTTTGTTGTATAAGTGATGTTAGCTTGTTATAATAAGGAACAAGAGGATGATTATATGTATAATCATATATATACCTATACTTAGAAAGGTTAATTAAATTGATATACACATTAATGAAAACTGAGCCTGAATGGTAGTTTCAGAGAACCCAAAGATATTAAATTGGGAAGAGATGAACTAGGTGCGGTTGTGTTAATTAAATGAGCCTAACCTAGTAGTCAAGTATTGAAAATTTAATAAAAGTCTAAGAAAGGATTAAGATCATAGTAAGTGAACTGTATATGGCAAGCCATATAATAAAGGCTTGTGGAGCTTAGCAAATAGTAAAAACAGATTTTTGATAAGACATGAGGTTAAATGTCAAGCCTATTATATAGAAAATATTAATTATTTGATGATAAAATGAATATGTGTTATGTGAATTAAATAAGTTAGTTAATTTATTTAATTTAAGTGACTAAGAAATGAAGAGGAAAGTTATGTAACATATTTATAAACATTATAAATATGAGGAGCTTAGAAACTTAAGTGTTATATTAATAGTCCAACTAATAAATAGATACTAGTGGACTAGTCCAATTGGTTAAATATCCAAGCCTACTCATTTAATTGATTTTGGACTTGGGTAATTAATATGTAGACTTACTAACTTAGCCCAATTGAAATATTTATCAAAATATTGAATAACTAGTAGCTCAAGTGATGGTCTTGTAATGCTAGAATACTAGTATTCAAATTTGCATACTAGTAGATTGATTTAAGAGAATATACTCAGTTATTATTTATTTTAATTTAATTAAAGAAGAATTTAATTGAGTTATATAATAAATAGATATTTTAATTCCAAATTTTGTGGAATAGAAATCCTATTTAAATATTAGGACAAGATAAATACGTGGGTTGAATTATGTTATTTCATGACCCAAAGGAATTAATTAATTGAGTAATAAAAAAAAATTGGGGAAAAGTTTGTGTGTGTGTATATATATATATATATATATATAAGGATAAGAAAGGAAGAAAGGAAGTAAAATATATATGTATATTATTCACTCTCCACTTCTCATTTTCGGGAAACCAAAGGAAAAGGAAGAGAGAGAGTGAGAAGACCGACTGAGAGGAAGAGAGAGGGAGGGAGAGAGAGAGAAAGCTCGACCATGGAGGAAGAAGAAAGCATAGGAAGCCATGGAAGAAGATCCATGGAAGGAAAGAAAGAAAAATGAAGAACACAAAGGTATAAACCCAAAACTCTAGCTATTTTATTGTATTTTAACTTAGATCTAGTATTGGGTTGTTGTTATTGGACTAGATAATGATAGATCTACATGATTTATGATGATTCATGGTTAGATCTAGCGGTTTTATTGGTTATTAAGCTTGGATCTGAGAAATAATTTCTTAAAACTCTAAAACCGTCACTTTCCTCTTTGGTCCTTAGATCCGCATAGTGGGTATTAATGAAAATTTTTATAGATTTAATATGTTGTAATATTATAAGTTAGGAGTTCATAGAACTTGAAATCATTTGATTTGGTTGTGTAAAACTCAAAATATGAAAATCAAACAGAGAGGAGAGAAGAACTAGTGAGCTGCTGCCCAAAAATGGAAAATTCGGGGTTAGCTAGATTGTTCTAAAAATTCTGGGCTTTTGGTATGTTATTGTACACCGAATAAGCTTTCTATAGACTTTAGAACGGACTAATTCCGACTTCGGAGCAAAGCGTTATGACCAATCTAAGTTGTAGTGCAAAACTGTCCAGCGAATTTTGGGTCAGCCCTCTTACGTGCAATTCCTGTATTGATGTGTTGGGAATTGGAAAATTTTCATTAGGACAAAATTGTAGATACGGAAGTTAGCTTCACGTGGCTGCTAGAATCACCCAAAAATTGTAAAGAACGAAGAAGTTATGACTGTTTAAGCGAGGTTCGGTTTGAAATTCGCGAGCCGACTGTGGCTGGGCGATGCGATTTCGACATCCAATACTAAAACGAGCATAACTTTTGCATACAAAGTCAAAATTTGATAATTCAAGATGTTTTAGAAAGCTTAAAGATAATACTACAATTTTATGTAATAAAAACTAAAATTTGAGATTTTTGAAAAAGGTCAAAATGGGCATTTTTGAAGATGTTGCCCAACCGGATGCGAACGAAAGTTGACGGGCTTGCGTTCTATAAACTGTAAAGCGTTCTGAACCTACTAATTACCGTTCTAAGTATTATAAGGTGTAAATCTTGAATAGTAAGGTAAGGATTAACCATAATGGGTTATATTTTAAAAGTTTAAATACTTAACTACATGTTAAGTATAAATGGAAGAAGTTAAGCGAAAGATTGATTAAACATTTTTCTTGTTAATCTAATATACATCTAAAACGATGTGGAGACATTTGATAAGGACTTAACTACATGTTAAGTATTAATTGAAAGAAATACCTTGAGAGTATAATATGAGGTTAAATGATGACTTTTATGTTGATGTAATTATTCTATTAACCTAATAAACATGTAAAGGATGTTAATACAAGAGTATAAGAACTTAGCTAAAGTGTTAAGCAAACATTAAAAAGAAGTTGACTAAAGGCAAGATGGGAGAGTTATTTAATTAACTTTAATGAAGATAATACATTGATATAATGTAACTTCAGACTAAGGCTATTTAACCGGACGTTAATTGTCAATGAAAAGGAAAACATAAAGAAATATGATACGCTTGTTAACTAAATATTGTTAACAAATGTAATACCTCTAACGACGACTACGATAACTTAACCAAACGTTAAGTGTCGATCAAAAGAGAACTTTAAAGAAGGATGAGACGAACGTTAACATTATTAATGTTAACAATAATTATACATCGAGCGTGATGTAAAGATAAGATTTAAGACTTAACTAAATGTTAAGTATCAATCAAAGACAAATAGAAAGGGACTTGATAATAAAGGTTACATAATTAACTTTAATCAATTATATGGAATGAGAGGCTCTCAATACAAAGTCAAGTCAAGCTTTAAACATTTAACCGACTGTTAAGTGTCAACTAAAATAGGAATTTACAGTTGAATCCAACTTGCTGGATTGTAGCATTCGGCTTGCTGAATTGATTAAATCTGGCTTGCTGAATTGGTGAATATGGTTTACTAAATTAGTGAATCCAGATTACTGGATTCGATGTTAGTTTAAAGCCAAGCTGCTGGATTGGTATGTTTAGATAATCTAACTTGCTGGATTAGGCATTCAGGCTTAATGGATTATAAAAAAAAAACTTATAAAATGAAAGACTTAGTGTTAAGTCATATAGTTTATGATAAAGTAATGGTACAGTTGTGTTCTTTAATAGTTGATGTATAGTAGCTGGGCTAAACAATTCCTTCAGGGAGCGGAGGTATATACGAACTAGCAACCGATCTAACTCACTGTGAAAACAGTGTAGACGAGACAGAAACTAGTTTGTTAGTTGTTTGTGAGAAACCACTCAGCATACTATATTGAACACTGTTAAAGACTCGATGTATGCTAGTTTTAGAATTATGAACGTGTATGGTGCTAAGGTGTTATCTAATATTTGATTTTGTGGTTAAATGTTAGATAATTTACCTATAAAGAAGTGATATTATAAGGTGATGCTAATTGAAAGATCAATCCTATAACTGATAGGTCTTTCATAAGAGAATAAGTTTAATTGCGTAGCAGTAATCGACGGTACAGGCAAGTTCCCTAACTCAGACTCGAGTTATTATCTTTCAAGCATGTTAGTGGATAAATTTTGTTAATTATTCCACATCTTTGATTATTGATTCGCACTTAGTGCATGTTGCATATGTTCATCAGGTATGAAAGGCTGATCACCTTCATTACCATAAGGTTCAGTTAAATTGTTTATGGTCATTATTAACACCTTGTATTATTGAATTCAGTCATTCAATTATTGAAATTCTGATTCATGTTCTTTCACAATAATTATATTGTTGAAAAAAAAACTCTAAAGCTTATTCATTCTTTCAATCATGATATATCCTTATTATATTTAAACTTGCTAAGCAAAATAATTGCTCACCTTTGTTATATCTTGATAACAAATTTCAAATTAATACGAATGCTCGAGGAAAGACAGAGACAGAAGCAAAGGACAAGATTATAGTGTTATGCATGATAACCAAATTAGTTATTTGATGTAAGTTAATTGTGTAAACCTTTTGTGAATCTGAAGGTGAATATGTATTAAAATAAAGGTTATAGACCTTGGGATATGTAGCAGAGATTATTGTATAAACAATTTATGTTTATATCTTTCGCAGTAGTTATAAATATGATGTATCGTGACGTACCAGGTTCGAGGTTCAAGGGACTCGGGTTTGGGGGCCTCACAGTGAGGATATCCCGAGTAGGGAGACTTGACCAAAGTAGAAGTAAGTAGTTCTTTCCGAGTTAGGGATCTCTTCCTCCTTTAATAAGAGGAAGCTCTCCCCCTTGTATGCATAGAATGCCTCTAAGGGAACCTCCCCCCGAGGGGGAAGGTGTAGTAGGTGTGACGAACGAGATTTTTGTAATGTTATTTAAATATTTATTGAATTAAATAAATATTTTCGATGATTTAATTATTGAATTAAATAATTAATTGATAAATTTGTGGTAGATTAATTTAATTATATGTGTTACATTAGTTAAATTAATGTGGAGAATTTTTATATTTAAAGTATGTATTTAATTGAGTTTATTTGATTAAATACATTATTTAAATAAGTATAACGAAATTTCTAATTAATTTAATAATTAATTAGAAATTTAATAATTTGTCATTATTAATAAAGAAGAATTTTATTTATGTGACTATGTGATTTAATGTAGAATTATTCTATTTTATGTAATTGATTTAAATAAAATTATTTAATTAATTAAATATGTGACATGAACTATATTATAAGTAAATTATTAAAATAAACCAAAAAGGAGCCTATAAGGATTAGCCAAACAAGGCCTTAATGGGAGTTGGTGCCAGTTATCAACTGACACCATGCTCTGCCAATTTAATTTCACGTATTATCATTATATGCATCATTTTTGTTTCTAAGCAAGTCTAAGATACAGAGAGAAAAAGAGAGAGATTTGAGAGAATCAAAGAAGGAAAGAAGAAATTATTTCAATTGTTGCATAATCCAAGTACCAATCAAGGTAATTCCTTGATTTCATACTTTAATTTATGTTCTTATGAGTTTTATTCCATGAACGTATATTCTAAGTTTTCTGTAAATTAAATTTTATGGCTAAAATTTTTATAAATTGATGTTAGATGTTTGTAAGCATGAATAAATGTATTCTATATGATTTATATATAATTTAGAGTAATTAAATCCATGAAATTACGTTTATATGAGAGTTCAGAAACTTACAGAGTAGTTATGTATGAATATAAACTATATGTATGAAATTGATGCTTGTTTTGCATGTTAATTGGTTAAATTGATGACTAATTATGTTTATGCATGTAAAAACGAAGAAAACGTAAGTTAAACGGATTGAATTGGTTAAGAAACGAATTCACAGTGATTAATTACGTTAACTGTATCAAAACATGTTAATAAAGTATGAACAGTGAAATTTTTAGCCTTTAATTGGTTGTTTAGATTGTCTATGATGTTAAAATCACTGTGTATGTAATGGGTTTTGATTTCATAACATATATGATAAATATGTAGTGATTTAATCGGTGAATTGTGAAAAACTTTGGCCAAATTTGGTATTTTTTGTGTTCTTCGCAAATTGCAAGAATCGAGTTCTGGGTCCACTGCTTCGGCGGTAGAAATGAACTACATTTCCCACCCCGACGGTAAGCTCACCCCGACGATAGAAATGTATTACATTTCCCGCCTCGGCGAGACTTTTGTGAAGAAACCCACCGCCTTAGCGGTGGAACCAAAAAAAAAGAGTAAAAAGAAGAGAGTAAAAATTTTCTTCTTTGTGATCATGTTATGTTATCGTAGACATATCTAAAGCTTAAACTAATGTATGGAATGAATATTAAGATATTGTGATGGGTGGTAAGCATATACCCATTGATTATCCGGTGATAATTGAGTTGTTAAAATGAAAATTGGATGAGAATGAATACTGAAGTGTTTATAATACTGTAACTAATCATTGTTACTGCTTTATAAACGAAATGTATAGGTTGGTTAAGGAACATGAATTTTAAATTATAATCTACGCACGAGGCAAGTATTTTATCCTTACTTATTACTTTTACGCAAGTTTTCTAAACTTCACTCTTATATTGAGCAAGTTTATTATCTCTACTTTTCATTGAGCAAGTTCTAAAACCCCATCTCCCTTTTATGCAAGTTTCTATATTCTACTTCATATTGAGCAAGTTCTTTACATAGTTCATTCAAGTTCATGAATTCAAATGTGTTATTCTGATTCCTTTTAAGTAATACTTCAGTTATATAGAGTTTATTCGATTGTATGCCTTTGAGATTCAGTCTCTTGTTCTTGAATATCTTTCATATTAAATTATCACTACTACAAAATAGTAAATAGACAACACTAAAACCATAACGTTTTTATAAAAACGTTATGGTATATTTTTACACAACGTTTTTTTAACAAAACGTTGTAGATATATATGAGAAAACGTTATGTATTTAAAAGGGCATTTTTTTTGTTTTAACTAGATAACGTTTTTTTTTAAAAAACGTTATCTATCTAAAAAACACGGAGCTCAAGTGAACACTTAAAATTAAAAGACATATCCTCTTTCTCTCAATTTCGTTCTTTCTCTCTCTCTCTGCCGTCTGTGAGTTAGGGTTCTTTTTCTCTCTGTGCTCGTCACTTTCGTTTCCTCTCTTCAGTTTCCTTTCTCTCTTTCAGTTTTTCTCTTCATTTATCCTTCTCTCTCCAGTTTTCCTTCTCTCTTCATTTTGACTTTGTAGCCAAGGTTACTGAATAAAAACAATTCCGTCTCTTTATCTTCTTCGCCGCTGCCTTCCGCCGATTCATCACCACCGCCACCTCCCAGTGCGACAACGGTCCCAAACCCTAGCGCACTGGCTTCACGCGTTGCCGTTTTGCCCAATGCGACGACTGAAGTGGCCGATCTCAAATGGAGGAAATGCGCGGGTTCTGTGGCGGTTGATTACATACCCTGCTTGGATAACTTGAAGGCCATTAAGGCACTGAAATGGAGGAGGCATATGGAGCACAAGGAGCGGCATTGCCTTAACCCCAGTTCTCGGTGTTTGATTCCGATTCCACGGGGATATAAAGTTCCAGTTCCGTGGCCTAAGAGCAGGGACATGGTGAGATAAGATTGATTGTGTTTGGTAAGATCTTTGTGTCTTATTGATTCTGGAATATTTTGATGTAAAATGACTGTCATAATGATTAATTTTTTTGATAAAAGACTATTTTTGAACATTTGTAAGACAATCTAAATTGTGTATTAGATCATTTATGCATAAATTTTGGAATTGGGTTTGCTTATAATTGGAATTTAAGAGAATTAATTGGTTGGGAAAGGATCGTTGTTCTTGATGTCTTATTCCAAATGGTAGTGTAGGTAATTTTATGGCAAAGCACAGTTCTATGATCTTAAAAAGAATTATTTGCATAACTGCATAAGCAAAGTTCAATGTCTTTTGGCTCTAATAAGGTGTCAAAGATTATGAATGAACATAGAATGAGAAATAGGCCGAGAGCCTGACTGCTGGAATCTATACTCCATCTAGGACTTGTAAATATTTCTCTCCGGTAAGGAAGTACATGACAATATGTAACTAATAAGGTTGAAATCTAAAGTTACTGATGGTTTCTTCTTGAGTGCAAATTCAACTATAAATTTTATTGTTAATTTTCAGTGTGCATCAAAGGACATTCTATCTAGAAAGCAATGCATATAGCAGATGTGAAGTGGTAGCAATGGAATGGTTGGTGCAAGAAGTCCTCAACTTCCAGTGTATTGATAGTTTCATCTCTATAGTTGTATAATAAATTAAGGGCCAAACATTATAACATTCAATATAAGTGTTCTGGCTTATTCTAATTCATGTACGTGATGTGTGGTGGTTTATACTATTTAAAGTTGAAGGCTAATTAAAGTTCACTGTGGTATTGCAAAATTTTATTTTGGGGATGGATTTATATTAGGTAAAAAATGACTTATTTGTTCTATTTACATATATTTCTATTGCCTGTTTTGTATTTGTAAATTATGCTTTAGAACACACAAATACATAAATAGCTTCCATTAAGTGTGTTACAAAAAGTTGCCTGTTATTTGTTCTCTTATGATTCAATATATGGCATACCCTGTTATTGCTTGGAGCCCTTGGTACTTTGACAAAGCATAATCACTTGTTTTTAGGAAAATTGAGTTTACATGTTCAATAAATTAGACTTGAAATATGTACAGGTTGCATCACTACTAAGGAGCTTGGGACTGTGATGAGGTCGCTAGGGCAGAACCCTACTGAGGCTGAACTCCAGGATATGATAAATGAAGTGGATGCTGATGGTAATGGAACCATTGACTTTCCTAAGTTCCTTAATCTCATGGCAAGGAAGATGAAGGACACTGACTCCGAGGAGGAGCTGAAGGAGGCATTCCGAGTTTTTGACATTGAGTATAAAAATGAACTTCAAAAAAAGAAAAAGAAAAAAGAACTCGATGAACAGGGTAACTAGTATTAAGGTTTCCTAGTTCCTTTGTCACCATTTTATTCAATGGTTTTAAAATCAAACTTTCAAGGGATGATGTGGTCTGTTATTCTATTTCCTTTATGATGTGTTTTAAACTTTATGTTAGCAGCTTTAAAAATTATTCCTTCCTCATTGTTTCCTCTTTCTGTTGGATGGGATGTTTTTAATAATTACTTACTGTTTGAAGTACATGAAAATTCTTACTCTTACTGTTTGAAGTGCATGAAAATTTTAGTGAATGCCATGAGTATCTTGGTTAATGTTTGGTTTGGATATTCCTCTTTGGTTTGTATATTTCTTGCAGAAATGTGGTTTTTGGATATATGCTTTTGGAGTGTTTTTAAGTTTCAAATTGAAACATTCATGGCATGCAAGTATTGCTGTATTCCTGGTTGTGACAGTAGTTAGATTTAGGTTGGTGATATGCATTGCTAATTTGGTATGAAGCTGCAATGATTGCAGGTGCGAGGGAGGTTGGTGTTTCTCCTTCTATTGTTGGATCTTTTCCTCGGAAAGAAGCTGCACTTGTTGAGGTATTAATTATCTTTGTGATTTATTACTTTAGAACTCTATGCTTTGAGGTGAAAAGTTGTTGATTGCAGGTGGATGGAGTTTCCACCTACTTCTGATGATTACAGACCTATGATAAAGTTTCCTGCTAGAATGATCAAGTATACTGCTTTGCTCGTTAAATGGATGCATTCACAGATGAACTCCACAAAGCTTAACCATGCTATGGGAATTCAAAATGTTGTTCAATTAGCCTCATGCACCAGAACATTCAACTGTGTTGCAGCTCAGAAGTTTGGTTTATTTTGTGGATGCATGTAATCAAATTCACAATTCAATATAGTAGTAATTTATATTGAAAAGTGAATTTGAGATGCATATATGGATAGTTTGGTATATTTTTTGTTAGTAATTTGAAACTGTAAACGAATGGTATTATTGGGATGTATTTTGAATGGTTGATACATTTTGGCTTTAAATTTAAATGGGAATTTAGACCTTTTTTAGCTATATATCATGGCATTAGCAGATTGTAGGTGCACTGGTAATATAAGTGAACCACAATTTTTTATTTTTTTAAAAAAATTTGTCTAAATAGATGACACATTCTAAATGTTGTGTAAATGTGTCTAAACGTTGTCTAATATATTAAACTACAACGTTTTCGAGCATCTACTAATTTATGGAACACAAATCGACAACGTTTTTTCTTTAAAAACGTGGTATAATGTGCCTAACTACAATGTTTTAAAACGTTGTATAATGGTGTCAAATAGATGACACCCTTAACCACGACGTTTTACTGACAGAAACTATAATGTTGTTTACGCGTTATCTATTTACTGTTTTGTAGTAGTGTATCGAACCTTAATTGACTAACGAACCCTTATTGATTCAAGTAATCCATAGTTGATGAGCGTTCTAAATTCTAGAAGCATTATTGAAGTAAATCCAAGCCAAACTTCCTTTAGTGCGGACTCTGATGTCAAACTGAGATGAACAACCCTTATATAGGGGATTATTTTACGTGTTAGCGTTTAGATGTTGTGCACATACATGGTACAAAGGGCTGATCCCCCTAAGTACGAGAAGTAAGGTCTATATAGTCTTACGACTGTTAAAGGTTTAAAGTAGAAATACTTGATAACCTGGGACATAGTTCGTGGTCTTGTGACCCTCAGATGTTCTTTTGATTCTTGTATTCTAGTCTTGATTAAAAAGTCAAGAATTCGATTATCCGATATCCATTTGATTATTCGCATGTTATTATTATTATTTATTGTGTTATTTGTTGGGCAATTGTTGCTCACCCTTGCATAATAACATTGCATCTAAAGTTGAAAGAACTGACGAGCCATCCACTAGTAAGGGCAAAGGAAAACAAACAAGTGATGAAGACTTATTATATTTATTTAAATGATGTTAATGTAATAGACTTATGTTATGTTTCTGCATTAATGTATTATTAAGGTTAGATGACCTAGGATTTATTTATTAATGATGTTGTAACCCTCTAATGGAAGATTTCTATTTTTAATTAAAAGTTTTCATTCATATTTAAATGGGTAGTTAGATGTGATGTGATGTATTTGGATAGTGAACACAAAATCTTGTGGAAACAAAGTACCCGGATTTGGGGGTGTCACAGTAGGAGGAAAGTCGTGTGCACTCTATGCAAGGCCGTTATTCCTGAAAAGAATAGAGTAGGGCCTTACCCCATTCATAACTATGAGCTATTGAGTTCTCTATCCAAATTACCGATTTTAAGAGGAAAATGAATAAGAACAGTTTTTCTTATCTTCTCATATGAGTTTTAAGTGACTAAGTTAGAGCTACGTTCTTCCCTTCATTGTATGACTAAGATATAGGCCTTAAAGGCCGCTTTTTATCCTCTCTAATAAGTATCCCTTCTATTTTTAATGTTTGTTAAAAGCTCCTTATTAACGTTAGTGTATAGGGTATACAGTGCCTTGACTACTAACTTTAAGGGTATTCAATTTTCATTTCATCTGGGATAAGCCATCTTTTTCTCAACAATGTCTTTGTCATTTGATCCAATATCGTTCCGTTAGATAGGAATATATTTGATAAATACTGATAACTCTCTGATAGAGTATTAGATGAAAAGATCCATTAGACAATGAACTATTAGTTCTAAACCATCCTTGGCGATTAATCAATAAGTTGATGTGATTTTTTTGCGTCTTCGTAATAAACCAACGTTTATATATAGATGTAGGAGGATCTGTTTAGGAAGTAAGAATCCCGTTTGACATCACTTCATCTGTAAATAATTCTCAATGTGAAAACATAAAGATAAATGGTTGATCTTTGAATAGGAGAAATAGTGGATTTGTAGGGTCCCAAATGAATTGGTTTATTCGAAAAATGCCTTATTTTTTTGGATGATCTATCTCGTGTCTTGTACTATATGCTTCCACTTTGCAAAAATTTCGAATCATTCTCTTGAAGCTCATCCTCTTCACTACAAAGGATCTGCTTGCCCCGAAATGACCTGGACCAAAAGGGAAATCCCAATTTATTGGGCCTTTTGATACAATAAAATAGAAAGCCCTAAAGGTGTCATATTCTAGGAGTCCAAACTATATGATTAACTAAATCCTCCCTCTATCTGTTACGGGTTGAGGGCTCTTTCTCCTTCCCCTTCTTCAAACTCTGAGTCATTTTTTTTCGTAAATAATCTCTGATCAAGGATAAAACAAAATTCATTTTACATCATATCTAAAGGATTCCTTAGTTTGGGCTGAAAAAACAATGTCACTTGAACATTATCAAAATGACTACAATCTTTTTTTGTCTGCGAGGATCCCACTAAAGCGCCTTTTACTTCTAATAGGCTATGAACTAGATCAAAATCACTCTCAACGAGTGTATAAAAAGTGATCCATTTTCTCATTGGGTCCGGATAGAGACCAAAAATCTTGAGCGACCGATTTGGCAGAATAACTCAAAAGATAAAGAAGTATCGTTAATTTCTTCATGCTCGTTCCAAGTTCGAAAGTAACATTTATATAAATAAGAATCCACTTCGTTACATGATTTCTTCATATAGATAGATATATGATCTATTGACATGAGAAGAGTTATCCATCAAGATTTGATATAATTTATATTTTGGTATTTATGGACAATTTAAATATTTGATATATTTTTATTTATTAATTAGTATTCAGGTAGGTTTAATTATTTTGTGTCTGTTTATGTTTTGGGCTTTCTTTTTAAGTTTATTGAATTTTATGTTGTGTCTAGCTAGAAGTCCTGGAATTAAGTAATATAAAAGGATTTTTTACCTATGTCATTTTGTGTAAATGGGATAAAGTGAAGTGAAAAATGTCACGATATTCTTCAAATTAAGGGTTAACTACATATTCGACTTCAAAATATATACTGTTTTACACTTCGTAACCAAAATATATTTCCTCTAATCTCGTTCCCCAACGTTGTGTTAAGTAAACACTATGGACCCTGTTTTCTGATTTCGACCAAATTTTCTACCGGAATATTGACACTGTAACGACCCCAAAATCAGAACAAAATCCATTTCCGACTTTGGTCGTTAACAAACAATCACATTCTAATTTTACAACATTAATCAATGATATAATCAATAAAAATGCAGATAAATTTAAATTTTTTTATAACTTTCTTTCAAATTCTGAATTTGCATTACAATTCAACTTTTTTTTTACTTACAATCAATACCCATATAGATATTAAAACTCAGTTGTTTAAATCGTTTCTCAGTTCCAGAATTCGCAACCTTTAGAATTCATCATCACTTATCATTTTCATATATTTTATGTTTTGCCTCAGACAACAATTATGAATACAAAATTCAACTTTGAATATCTGACTAAGTTTTTTATATGATTCGTTGTAATTCAACAAGTTAAATGAATTGCATAACAAGTCAGTTTTCTAAAATCGTAATCTGGGCTCTCAATACAGCAAGCCATATATATAACATATACTATTTTTCATATAGTATTTCAATCACATTATATTACATTACAATTTTAAGGGTAAAGTTTTCTAATCAAATCTAGTGAATATCTTTTATTCGATATTCTCCAATTTAACACAACTTAATCTATTTACATTATAGACAATCATCTTGAACTAATAGAACTTCAACTAAAGAAAATAATCAACATTTCTTTTGTAACAAGCCTTAAATGTTTATTGCCATGATCATCTGATAGTTCATCCCTTAATCTGCAAATAAGTTATTTGCAAGAATGAGCGTGACGGCTCAGCAAGTCCAACATTTAACACATTTCATGCCTCATATAACATACATATTTTTACAGTGTATTAATGTTTTATACATTTTGTAATGTGCATTATATCCATGCATCAAATAATTCATGCTTGACATTTTCTAAGTATACATTCCATTTCTCACATATCACATATCATAAATAAGTTGAGTTTTTATAACTCAACTAACTTTAGTCATAATTTGACTTTGACAATTCATATAGCATTATAGTACAAAACACATTTTTCAATATACTCACAGAGGCTTTATTACGATATAAAACAATTCACATATAAACAATATCAAGTTTTCACATAACAATTAAGACTGAAAAACTTGCCTTTATTTCGTGTTAATCGATATACGTTCATCACATGTCCTTGATCCAATTTCTATTCATCGGTTGCTAATATCCGAACATTTTTCTTTTTGCCGCAAGTCCTTTTTGATGGTTAATTCTTACTCGAATTTTAGTTGAAATCTCCCTATTATAGCCCTTGATTGTCAAACTTCTTCAATTTTAGTTTAACAACTTATCTTCCTGATGAATTCAGTAATTATAGCTGACCCCAAACGAATTTTGACATCAGTTTGGAAGTATAATAGTTCAGTATTTGAAAGAGAGAAGAAAGAGGTTTGGGACAGATGAGGAGTGAGGATAGAAATTGAAAATAAATTTGTTTTAAGCTCCTTCAAGTATCCTTATAATCTTCAAACACTTAGCCTTGCTTAGTCATGATCATAGTAAGCATGTAATTCGCTACCTCCTGCTTGCCCAAATGACTCAGCCTTAAAGCCCTTGACTCAGCGTAATGCACTACTGTTTTAATTTCTTAGTCATCCTGTATGATTGCTTTAATCATCTCAGCACACATATATATTACTTATATTTATAATACATTTATATTGTAATTCATAATACATATTTATAATAATTACATATATACATAAACATAATTTGCACAATACTTCCAATATTTTCATATACATTAATATATGTATTATTATTACATATATTTTAATTATAATAAATTAATTATTTAAATAGCTTATTTAGGCTGTATAATTTAATTTTCTCATTTTGTCTCATAAATTGTTTCTAAACAATTTATTTACATACATCTTCATTAATCAAATAATAAATTTAATACATTAAATAAAATAACACATTTAATTCAACGAATCATGCAACTATAAAATAATTAATATTAAATTAATTATTTTAATTTACTTATTTAACGTAACAGACCAATTAGAATAATTAATATTTAATTAATTATTGCAACTCACTTATTTAATATATACAACTAATTTTGTATAATTAAATATAATCATTTCCTTCCTTCCATAAAAACGAATTTAATTAACATCCATTTGGCATAATATTAAATATTATACCATTGTTCATGTTACAATTAATATTATAACATAAATATAACTATCATATTTAATTAAATAAATTTCATTAATATCAAATTACTTAAAACAAACATTTTAACCCACTAATTTTCAATTAGTGAATTAACTTATTTTATTTTGTAGCTAATTTAAGCTAACTTATTTAATAGTTTAAATTAACTATTAAATATAATTTTTCATATATATGTATATATTTCACACTTGTATATAAATATTAAATCCATCACATAAATCACATAATACATATTACATTACGTAATACACTATATTATATATAATTTACTTTTCGCATTATAACTGCATGTAATCCAATTATTACTCAAAATTAGATAATTATACATTTATAACATGTATAAAAATTATCCCATCAATTATGGAATTTAATCCATATTTAATTTAACACTCTTTTTGTATAACGAACATTGCAATAAGCAAATAATAACTTATTTAATTTATACAATTAAATAAATTACTCATTCCTTCCATAAATTGTTTCAAATATAATTTAACTCATACATTTCACTTCAAATCAAATATTAATCTAATTTACTAATTTGACACCAATATTCATATATATATATATATATATATATATATATATATATATATTGGTCTCTCACCTCATATTCTTAATTCACATTCCTTTTTGTATAATAATAAATATTATACCATTATAGTAACATAATTCTTATTATCAACTAACTAAGACAAAATAACTTTCTTTACTCAATTAATCAAAATGAATATATTAATCCACCAATTTTCAAATAATGAACTTATTACTTCATTTCATATTCAATTTATATTCGCTTGGCATAATATAATATATTAAGCCACTACTTGAATATATTACACTTATTTGTAATATATTAAAACAATGAGTTTACTTAACTATTAACTCTTTTACCCCAAATATATGAATATATTTCATACTTATATACACATTCACTTCCATATTTTAAATTCGTATTTAACTCAAACTAATTGATTTATTAGTTAAATTCACCATTAAATCCTACTTTGCGACAAATGTATTTATCTCATACTTATATATACATTTTTAATCTACCACATATATAACACATAAATATTTATACATTTAAACACATTATGTCTCAGAATAAGAATTTTATATACTAAATTCTTATTTTAATATCTTCTGAAACTCGGGTTATCACAAACACATGTCCCCAAATTGAATTAAATATATGCGTTGACAGTAGTTGATTTATTAAAATAGTAAAAATACGTAGAAGAAAATAATGACAATGTATTAAAGGTGTATAAATAAATGCGTAAGTAATTTTTAACTAATCGAGTAAAGTAATTAACTCAAGCAATTAACACAAAATAAAGTAATTAATTAACATACTAATTAATCCCAGTAAAATATTTAACTAAACAAATTAAGTAAAATGTAATACTCCTCAGTTACCTAATTAAATCAAATAAAATAATTAACAAAGTAATTACTCAAAAAGAGAACATATAATCAATTTACTCAAATACAATAATTCAACTCAATGATTAATCCAAATAAAATAGTAATAAAAATAATAACAATCAATTAACATTAACAAAATAAAAATGAAAACAAACCTAAAAATAAAATAAAACACAATGAATACCCACTCCCCGGCCCTTTCCTGACTCCTTCCCCCTCCCCCCTTCGCATTGAAAGTAATATGCCCTCAAGCCAATTATATTTGATGTAATAAGCATTTACTTTGTAATCTTATTCAAATATTAATAATAGAATAAAAGGCATATTTTATCCATGTTAATTGGTTGAATTAATAAATGTGATGAACCCATAGTTTTCGAGCAATGCTTTTAGAATCATGATGAGATCATGCTAGTGAGATTTAAATTCAAGAAAGCTCAAAACTAAAATGTTCCTAATCGTTGGATCACTAATATTGGGATTACTGATCCGGATAGATTAGTACATACTATGCTTGATCTTTAGAAGATAATGATTGATTTCATAATCATTTGTGTGAAGACACTAAAGCAAGTATGTAGGTGCTTATTAGAGAATAAGTTCACTGAACGTGACTCGCTTAAAGAACCCTAATGGAGTTTTATTCACCTGTCAATAGGGAAGTTCTTAAGTGATAGTTGTACAAGTGATCCTTGGACTTGAGATCATCATAGTACCTTGTGTATGTTAAGTTATACTTTGTCATATTCCTTAATACCTTAGGGTATGTCATAGGGTATGTACGGGTATAATAAAGTATACACGGAGGTAGGTGAATGATCGACAAAGGATCTACCACTTCTGATAAAGGGAGAGAATGTCCTATGCGATTTGATAAATGACAGCTCAAAAATCCCTGGCCAGGGTTGAATGAAAATTAGAAAAGAGTTTCTAATTTACATTAATCGGAGTTGTGCATTCTTAAATCGAAATGCATATGATTAAATAAAATAAGACTTGTCAGTAAATCCATGTCTTATATTTAATCGGGACATTGTATGGTAGAAGAATTGAATTGTACGGTAACTACTACTGAATAGGTTCTATGTGATTAAACATTGATTTCATATTATTCGGATAGTCGTGATACATTATCGTAAGGTGTCCCTCATGATGTAAAATAAATATTATTTATTTATGTTTGAATTAAAGGAGTTTAATTCATTATAAATAATATTAGAATTGTTCTAATTTATTTATTCTACTACCGGCATAATATTGAACCTAAAGGGTCACACCGCAAAAAGAATAATATTATATTAGAAGAAATTGGCTTAATGATAATAAATTAAGTATTTAATTTATTAGTTGAATAAATTGAAATGCTTAATATTTATAATGATATATTTGGAGAAATATTGAATTATAAATTAATAAGAGAAATCTTATTATTATTATTATCATTTAATTCTTAATTAGATTAAGAATTAATTTAAATGAAATGTAAATATCATTTAAATTAAATGCAAAAGGTGGGCTAAGCTAATAACATGTGTTAGTTGCTTAAATGCAAAACATGTGGGTTAGGAGAATAATGTTACTTACATATTATGTAAGTATTATTCTTGGTAGTATACTAATTGAATTAGGGTTTTCCTAATTCATCTAACCTAGCATTTATTGCACTTAGAGAAGTGCTAGCCTCCATCTAATGAAAGAGTTCTTGATGAAGGGTTCTTATTATTCTTAAGAGTTAGGAATAAAAGATTTAATTGGATTAGCCATCCAAGATTTCTAGGAAATCAAATATTGTTTCTTGTATAATCATTCTTGGTGGATTACCTCTAGAGTGCTACATACACTTTGTAGCTAGTGTTTAATTCAAGGAACAAAGATTGGAGGAGCTTGAAAAAATCAACAAAGGATTGTAGATTGGAAGAGCTTGAAGAAATCAAGAGAGGAGTAGATCTTGTAGCGGTTCAAGAGTTGAATCATCAAAGGTATTATCTCTTGTTAATCTTCATCAATTAATAGTTATGCATAAGGTGATTCATGGATAAGTTGCAAAAATTTTAATTTCCATTTTCCGTTGCGTATTACAATTAGATTGTGATTTTGCAAACTTACACGCATCCCCATCTCCGTCCTCGTCCCTATCTCCGTCCTCTTTCCCATTTCAATCTCCGTTGTCATCCCTGTCCCGTCAGCGTCTAAACAATAGTTTCTCGACCTTTTTTTGGTCTCGATTTAGTTTAATTAGATTTAAACAATATTCATTGTGTAGATTTGGTTGTTATGAAGCTTCAACAATTGAGTTGCAACGACGGCTTCTTTTTGCAGATATGGATTGGTTTTTGCAGCTAATGAGACCTTCTCAATGATGATGAGTAATTGTTTGATTATAGGTTTGAGTTTTTATTTTATTTTTGTAGGAAGCATTTAATTTGTTTAGGAATTGGAGAACTGGGGCAGCAACACCATCATGGAGATGTAGCATCTCATTTGGAATTCCATCTAGGTCATCTTTTGATGTTTGATGCTATCAGAAATTATGGAGAAATTAGGTTTTATATAGCTTAATTGTTATTGAAAAGCTCGCCCTCCCTTACTCAAGTACCCAACTTCTCTCTATAAAAAGTCCTCTCTCTTTTACATAATAATAAGGTCAGTTTTAAAGTTAAAACTTGTTGATTTTTTCATCATCCGATCAAAAAAAAAAAAAATCGAATGAAACCTGATGACAGTCACCCAACTGTGCCATATTGAGTAGTACGGGACGGATTTTTTTCGTTATTTTATACTAAGGACGGTAGATAAAGTTAGGAATTGATACTAATTAAAGCTTTCGGTCATCTCAAAGGAGGATTTTAGTGATCCTCAGAATCATCTTGTACAACGCTTAACAGATAAGAGATTTTTGAGATGCCGCATCCCAACTCATTGTTTTACTGTTGTAACATATCCTCTGTTCTAAAATTAGAGATATATATTTTTTTAATTTGTTCTAAAATTAAAGATATATTTTTATTTTAAAACTATAGAGTGATATGATTCTTTTAATTTGGTATTATTTTTTTTCTATCATTTTCAATATCAAACTATCATAGCTGAATTTCTAACTAATTACTAAAGTTATATTTGACAATATAAAATTATTATTAAAAGTCGTCATTTTATAAATTTATCTTTAATTTTAGAACGGAGAGAGTATATGATAGTGAAAGACATTCATAACTAACTACAAATAATTACAAAATGGAAGATCTACATTTATCACGTTTGGCCTAAATTACTAGCCAAATGACAAAATTAAATCTCTGCAAATACAAGAAACAACAAGTACTAGATTTCAAAATTAATACCAGTTGTCATTCGTATCCGAGTCCTGCGAATCGTCCAATCCTTATCACCACATTAAGGTATTAATTCAACGCCGCAGAATAAACCTCTGATTATACAGTTCTTGTTACTTCTCGTAGCTTCCTTGTTGCTGGACTGGCAATATACCTCTAATTATGGAGTTTGTTATTTCAAGTGCAAACACATGTGAATTAGTGGGATAAAAAGAAGCGTAGTGTTATCCGACAGTAAAAAGATCTACAGACCACAACATAAGAAAAACTTAAGCATGGTGAACAACTAGCAACAAAATATATAATGTCTAAACTGGAAGCTTCCCATCAAACTATTTTGGATCAAATTTTGCATAACATTTACCAGCCAAATGCATGACAAAATCTCATATATACAATGCCATTAAAGGCATAGTATGTACTTTCCAAATTCTAGTTCTCATTCATATCTAAATTACAATCTATAATGTCTATGCGCTGGAGAATTTTTGGGAGGGGGGAACAAATCCAAATTCTTTGTCCCGTCTTATTCTTGAGTTTTTATTAAGAGGTACAAGTATTCCAACTAGGAAAAAGAATTTCCTATACATTTTTGACACGTGTACAATAATTACTTTTTTAACCTAGCTTAAAATAAAAAATTGATAACAATGAAGTGGATTTTGTGTAAAATTCTATCTTACCATATTCTAGGAATGCACAAAAAGCTTGAAACTCGAAGTCTGGTCTGGACTTGACTTGAAAAAAGTTTGAACTGGTCAAGCCCGACCCACAGACTGCAACAAGGTCATATATTGTAGCCCAATATCCAACTTGGTATAGCCTGATAAAAGTCCGGGACTGACTTGGCTTGAGGCCTTGGTATGGCCTGGTGACCGGCCTAGCCCGATGAAGACCTGATCAACAGGCAAGCCTGGCCTGACCTCTATCACGCATCCCATATAAAAACATCTGAGCAGCCCATTCTAGGACAAAAAAAAAGGAAAAAAGATCAAGGCTAAGCCCAGGTCCCATCCCATGTGTAACCCCCCAGGTCCCATCCCATGTGTAACACATTACGATTATATTCCCAAAATTCATAAAGATTCCAAAAGTTAACAAGATTAGGTTAGGTACTTGATTATATATTATCTATTGTCACTAAATAGAAGGATGGGTACTACTTCTGATTAGATAAGAGTATTATTTTTCGAAGTTAAAAGAATATCACTATAAGCATAATAAATATTATAATCAATCTCAATAATATTTTAAGTGCAACTATAACTAAATATCACTTGAAATAAAAATCTCATAATAAAAATTAAATTAAATTCTATATTTGAATAATTTATAAGTTCTATGGTTTTAAGTTTTATATTTTTTATCTAATATTTTAAAATTAAAAATTAAAAAAAATAGAAAAAGGAAGAGACTCAGCCTAAACCTAAACCAACCTTAGCCTGGTCGTGACCTAGCCTGGCCTAAATAATAGGCCTTAAATGGACATTAATTTTATTTTATTTTTTAAATTCGGCCTATTTTGGCTTGTCTGAAAAAAATTTGGATCTAGCTTGACCGTACTTAGTTAACGGTTAAAACCTGAAAGGCCCGAATCAAGTCAGATCCAAATACCTGTTTGTGCATGCCTACTATATACATATGGCCAGATTGGATACAAAGAGTGGAGTTCGGAGCTCCTACAAATGGGACATTTTTTAACGACAATTTATTCACAGTTGCATGCATGGGGATAATTGAAGGGGTAAACGCACTAACATGTAGGGCTAATGGACAGCACGAACAAGCTTATCACTCAAACTACATACTTAACAATATAAACTTGTTCTTTGAAAACATTCTCTAGGATAAAATGATGAACTGTAAATATGCATCGCTTTAAATAATTTCTTCACCAATTTCCTTTTTGATTTAATGACTAAAAAAATAATTAAATTGTAGTCAATTTATCAAAAAAACATACAAACTATTTTTGTTGCATAAAAAAATGACCAAAATTTAACCCTATGAGCTTATCATGTGTCTACACTGACTTGTACATATGATCTGGTCAAATTTTAGTCAAGTAAAGATAAGGTGTAATGTGGATTGAACGAATGGAATTGGTGAAAGAATAGAATTAAGAAGGGAATGGAATGGAGTAAAATGATTCATTTCATTTCAACTTGAATGAGTTATTTTATATCATATCCTAATGAATAAAATTCACAAATTTGACAGAAATGAGATTGATTAATTTTATTCTAATGAAACAACTAAACACAATTTTTTTCATTCCATAAGAATGAGTTATTCCATTTCTACTTTAGTTCTTGCAATTCAAACGTAGCATAAGAGTATCCTTTCGATTACATGCGTCAATTGATGAATTTAACTTGGATTTTGCACAAATTGACTGATTGCTCCAATTAGCAACCAAAAAAAAAATGCCATAACATAAAAAGTTTACAAAAACAATAAAAAATTTACTAAAATTTATAATTTTGCCCCTTGAGCTACAGCCAACAAATGAAGCGCTTATTATTACAAGAAGTTAAACAATTCCTAGAATGAGATTTAGAAGTTTCTCTTTACTTATGCTTATTTTCTGCTTTCTTTCTTCATTTCGACTCCTAGAAACTTAGCTTTTGGATACAAGGCCAGCCTTGATCTTCTGAATGGTTGCTACGTCAGTTTTAAATGACTTTGCAAGAACTCCTTCGTCAACACCAGGGGCAAATATAGTGGAAGGAAGCGAAACTACGGCGGTGCTTGCACTACTAAAAGCAGCAATACCCATGGCTGGTTTGGTGGGATTAGCATTGTATTGATAGTGAACCAATCCTTTAGGAAATATAAACATGTCTCCTGCTTGTAGCGTTTGAGTGTAGAGTTTGTTATTGGTGTCAATAAATCCCACCTCAAGGCTGCCTTTCAGTAGAAAAAATAGACCTGTAGCGTGAGGGCGAATGTGGGGGGCGCTTATGCCGCCTCCTGGCAATAGGAGAATGGATAATGAGACGCTCTGGCCGTTGAGAACTGGGAATTCTGTTATGCTAGCTTTTGTTGTTCCGTTTGGTGAATTTTCGAAATCAAATATGCCACGTAATCCAGTGAATGTGAAGAAATTTTCATCGACTTTTGTCAAGTTATCTGGGACTATGAAGTCGGAGATATCCGGATCACTTCCTTGAACCATTCCGAAATAGGTAAAGGTAGCAAAAATAAAAAATGTAACATGTTTTACCAAGATTGAGGCCATTTTGCTTGACGGGTAAGGAGATGAGATTAATAGTACGTATATAGAAGTAGTTGTTTGGTACGAAAAATGACAAGTTCATTTGCTGATTTATAGTGGCTTGGTTGGGGCTTGATGGTAACGATTCTTGTCCTTTTCGTTAGGTGCTTTAATTGTTATTGGACGGCCGTAACCCAACCGTGCCCTATTGAGTAGTAAGGGAACGTATTTTTTAGACATTTATTCCAAGGAGTCAAGGACGGTAGATAAAGTGAGGAATTGGTACTGATTAAAGTTATCGGTCATCTCCAAGGAGGATTTTATTGATCCTTAGAATTATCTGTTACAATGATTAACAGATAGGAGATTTTTGACATGCAGCAGTCCAACTCCGGTTGAATTATGTCTAATCTTTGCATTGTGAAAGTTCAAAGCAAGGCTCTCTTATTATTTTTAGGTTACTTTAAGAATAGGAGAGAAGTGTTTTTTTTGTTTGCTTTTCTATCGTAAGTAAAAGCAAGGAAACCCAAATCAGTAAAAATTACCAAAATGCGAAATAAATTCACAAACACTATGAAGAATACTATTAGATTTAAGATCGGATATCACAAATAATCACATAAAAATTAAAGAACGAAAAAATAAAAGAGCACACAAATTTACCCAGGTTCACCAATTTAACTAGTCGTGCTTGTCTGATTTATTCATTTAGCAACCCCACTGTGACGACCCCAAAACCCGGTCACCTTGACCTCGGGTCCGGTTCGCCACGATACTACATATACAATACAAATCTCTATGATGTAAAAGTAATTTCTATAATATTACAATACATCTCAAGCTAATCTCAGGTTTTCTAACGTTTAATCGTACATATCATTCTAACTCAGAGTATACAATACATCAGCTTGTAAATAATAGTGCAACATTAAAATAGTATAATATCGCAACATAAACTTTAATTCTTCTGTTAAATATTTTTCTCTTTCATCATCTTCTTCTGACCAGCCATGTCCTTCCACTCTAGCTGCAAAAAATCTGTTTGTGGCGTGGGTGAGCAACAACGTTGCCCGCAAGTTTAACAGTTACACATAACACATAAATCATGTATCATGCATGCTTCACAATATATCCATGTATAACAGTTATACATGTAAACATACCAACACGTAAGTCATATGTCATCATGCTTTTCACTGCACAGTATAAAGTGTAATTGAACAGTTGAAATGAACATATCAGCTAAATCAACAGTTCATAGCATGTTATAATGTAACAACGCATTAACATATAATGACATTTTACACATAAGAGCAAGTTCTGAAAAACTTGACTCGGTCCGTAGTTCATCTCTTATATCATTCGCGTCCAGTGTTTCTTTTTCTTCCAGAATGAACGGATCACGGCTTGACATTTTTTAAATACCTAATCCATTCTGATTTTACGATTTCTACCCCTTGCCACCAACTTGCTTCCGCTCATAAGAATCTTTCAAAACAAGAATGCAACTCACCACTTTATTTGACAAGCCTCCCTCTTTCCCAAATCAGAGGCTTCAAATATTAGTAGCTTCATCACTTTAACAGCAACAAGGAAATCTCTCACTAATGATTTATTTAAGAGAGTTCAATAATTCTCTTCTTGAAAAACAAAGAATAATTTAGACTTCCCATTGTAAGCCCAAGAACAAATTAGGGTCCACATGAGACCTAAAATGGGAAATAATAAATTCAGAAAAGTCCAAAAAAACAAGACATAAGAGGAGCCTCCACGAGTCCCGAGGCAGAAGACTTATGGAGGCAACTCATTTTGGGAATTGGTTGAGGGAATGGATTGGTGGCTAGAAGGACAGGACGATTTAGGCATTACTCAAGTAATTAAGGGTATTTTTGGAATTTCCCTTGAGGTCACATGCTTGGCACACTACCCAGACATGTGCTTGGCACATGATCACTCTACAAGAAATTCTATAAATACTTCCCCTCATTTCAATAGAAAGGGGGTTGATTTCCTTTGGACTCTCTCTGCACCCGAGAAGGCTCTTCCACTCTAAGAGTTCTGCCACGTGTTACTGGAGTAATCGCCTACCTGTTCTTCTCCCCTCTCCAGCTCATCAATCAATTCCGTACTCTTCGTGGATTTCTCTCCTCATCGGTCAATACGAAATCCCACCACATTGCAAGGTACGATTTCCTTGCCTACATTTTCTGGCGACTCTGCTGGGGAGGTGTAGAATTCGTGAAGGGTATGTCCACAACTCGAAGTGGGAGAACTACGGGTAGAGCTTCACCGACCACAAGTATTACCTCACCGAATCCAGCTCCAAGGCAAGCAAATCAAGCTCCCCAGAGTGCAAATCTGGATTTTGACAAACCAATCCTAGAAGACACCTCGGAAGGAAGTTCAACCTCACCACAGATGGCCGACCAACAACCAACCAACACCAGGCAGGCAAGCACAACCAGGCAAGGTGAGGAAGCAACCGGAGAGCAGACGGCCATGAATGTCGTGCAGCTGGAGATGCTCAAAGCGTTGAAAGAGGTACGAGAAGGACAAGGAATGATGATGGTTGTGCTGTCAGAGATGTAGAGGCAACAAGAGGAAATGGGAAATTTTCGCAAACAATTGATGCAAAATCCAACCTTTAAGGCCATGTTTCCAGGAAGTTCGCTAGCAGGACAAGCAAGAGTGGATGACAGCAACAAGGACAACCAGGATGTGCCTTCAACAATGGAGAGCCCTCAAATTCCCATCAGTCATCCGGAGCTCCAAAACAGTGGTGACATACCACAACCTAGACTGGAAGCGAACCAACCTCAGCTAACCGACATTCCGACCACACTTCCAACGTTTTTGCAGCCACAGATGCCAACCATTCCGATCCAGATCCAACGAACCAGTCACCAAGCACAACCAATGTAAGTTCCGCATGATGCAAGTATACACCAACCGATCTCTTTGCCGCACACACCGTTGATGCAACAGTACAACACAACCCCTCAGAGAATTCATACAGCAAGCCAGTATGTGACAAAGGATGATATGATTGACGTAATCAATCAATTTCGCAAACAAACAACCCGACCTTCAGAATTGGACTTCACTCCACCTTACCCGACTCATATCCGGAGACAGCCTTACCCAACAGGATATATTGAGCACCCTCCACAGTTCCCGAAGTACAACGGAGAAAAAGGGAATGCCAGAGAGCATATAACCAGGTTTGTAGAGTCAATGTCACCATGGTTGGGCTACAACGAAGTAAGTAACCACAACCTTTTGATGCGAGAATTCAACAAGACGTTGACGGATAGTGCCTTCAGCTGGTACTATAATTTGGAAAAAGGATCAGTCCACGATTGGGATGATCTGAAATTGCAATTTTTTAAGAAGTTTTTCTATGTGCAGAAATAAGTGACCATAGTAGAGCTCATGAGATTCAAACAAAAGCCGAACGAGGAATTATCAAACTATGTGGACAGATTTAGGGCCCAGGCGCAGAAGTGTGCGGAGCCGATCGAAGAGAAGAATCCCAGAGGTTATTACTTGTGGAGAAAAAGAATTCAAAAATTTGTATAAGCAATGGGTAGAACATGGAGTGGTGAAACCTCCAAGACCCAGATTTATGGTAACGAAAGAGATAAAGAGGAGGCCAGACTTCTGTGTATACCATCAATATGCAGGACACTCCACGATGGATTGTTACAGTCTACAGAGAATCTACCATGAGAAGTTAGCAGCAGGAGAAATTGAATTGGGAAGAGGAAGCAACGTGCTGGACAAACCGCTGCCCAACCATAAGGGGAAAGAAACGTGTAACACTGTTACTTATACTGAAGCACCAGAAAAAAGAGAAGTTGAAATAACGACAAATACAGAAGTGATGGAAGAAAGGACGGATGTAACTGAGTCAGGTCTACAAGTGACTGCATTGATGAGGGGAGCAAAATTTAGAAGATTTTTTGATCAGATAGGATTGACCGAGGAAGCTAGAATAGAGGCGACCAAGATAATCATTAAAGCTGCCGAAACACAAGAGACTTGCATGGCAGTAGGTAAAGGTTTTGCGAAGGTGGTGGAGGAGGAGGAGCACAAAATATCTTTCTCAAAGGCTGATAGAGAGGTGAAATACCCACATAATAGACCGTTGTATGTCACGGCGATACTCAATGGCATGGAAGTGCGAAGGGCATTCATCGACAATGGAGCATCTATAAATATCATGCCCTACAACGTGTTCAAACAACTGGGACTGCCAGAAAAGAAGATTGTCAAAGAGAGAACAAGCATCACAGGTTTTGCCAACCAAAGCACGAGAACCCTAGGACACATAAGGGTAGATATGCAAGTAGGAAAGATTAGGGGACCCGTGACGTTCCATGTAGCAGAAATCGACGCGGCATACCATGTGTTATTAGGAAGAGCTTGGCAGAATGACTATGGGGTGGTACCATCAGTATTTCATCAGTGCATGAAGACAATCTGGAAAGGAAAGGAGATTAAGTTACCTGCAACAAAGAACCCTTTTGCTCTGGAAGAGGCACACATCGTTGAGGCATCTTTGTTTGACGACGTTGCCGAGGAAGGGGAAAATAACATCACCAGGCCTGATTCTATGAAGCTAGCAAGATGGGAGGAGGTGCAAGAGGATAGGTTCGTACCTGTAAAAAAGGAAAAGAAACTAACCTCAAAACAAGGAGAATGTTCCAAAGACAAGAAGCCGGTGGTGCTGGACTCGGAGGAAGAAGGAAAAGAACAAAATGAGCAGATAGTAAGCCAGAAGATGCCAGAAACATAATCAACGCAAAATGGACGGCCGAATCTGAGACGGGCAAAGGAAATAAAAGGAAAGAAGAACATAAGAAAAAATGGGAAAGGGTTGGTAAACCCAACAGGAAGATGGTGTTCCGCTTATGACGGTGTGAGGGGGAGGAGCCTGAGGGTACATCTAAACTCGACAGCTCAAAAAGTGTCCCCCACTCCAGTAACAATGAAGAGGAAGAGATTGTGCATCAAGAAATGGAGCCGACTCCGGAGTGCTTTGAAGATTGGCCAAAACCTCAACAAAATGAACTAGAGGAGGTCGATTTATCAACAGAAGGAGGAATGTCAAGACCGACTTACATCAACAAGGAGTTGAATACCCACCAAAAGGAAGAACTAGTGAGGCTACTACAAGAGTATAGAGATGTTTTTGCTTGGAACTACGATGAGATGCCCGGGATCCATAAAGAATTGGTGGAGCATAGGCTGAGCATAGCTCCGGAAGCTAAACCAGTGAAGCAAGGACCTCGCACGTATTCACCGGAAGTGGAAACACAGATAAAGGAAGAGATTATGAAGTTACTTGAAGTGGGATTCATTAAGCCAATTCAACACCCCGTGTGGCTATCTAGCATTGTACCGGTAAAGAAATCCAACGGACAATTGTGGATATGTGTAGATTTCAGGGACTTGAACAAGGCGTGCCCAAAGGACATGTATCCATTACCCAACATAGACACCTTGGTGGATGCAGTGTCCAATCACGAGATGATGTCATTCATGGACGGGTTTGTGGGATATAACCAGATAAAGATGTCCTTAGAAGATGTAGAAATGACAGCCTTCCGGACCCCGTTTGGGAATTTCTACTACGTAGTAATGCCTTTCGGACTGAAGAATGCTGGAGCGACTTATCAACGGACAATACATGTCATCTTTCACGATATGATTCATGATACGAAGGACTATGTGGATGACATAGTAGTAAAATCTAAAAAAAGGGAGACCCACGTGGAGGATCTTAGAAAAGTATTTGAACGATGCAGAAAGTATAAGCTGAAGATGAATCCGAAAAAGTGTGCATTTGGGATCACTGCTGGAAAATTTTTGGGCTTCTTAGTACACAACAGAGGTCTAGAGGTAGACCCGAGCAAGACAAATGCTATTACAAAGATGCCTTCACCAAAAATGAAAAAGCAGTTGAAAAGCTTTCTAGGAAAGGTTTCCTACCCGAGGAGATTCATGCCGGTATTGGTAGAAGTTACGGAACCTTTCAGTAAACTACTGAAGGGAAAGGCAGAATGGGACTGGGGGCAGGAGCAACAACATGCCTTCGAGAAAGTAAAAGAAATAATGGCCTCGACAAAAACAATGGTAGTACTACAAAGAGGGATACCATTGCAATTATATATCACGTCCACCCCAAAGTCTGTAGGAGGACTGATTACACAGGAGGCAGATGGGGAAGAAAAACCCGTGTACTATATTAGCCGAATCATTAGAGGACCGAAGACCAGGTATTCACAGTTGGAGAGACACTGCCTGGCATTAGTATTTGTCGCACAGAAAATGCGACATTATTTCCTAGCGCATGAGGTAAAGCTCATAACGAGAAATGATCCGATAAGATACCTGTTGTCTAGGTCGGCACTGGTGGGAAGACCTGAAAGATGGATGATGATCCTTTCAGAATATGACATCAAGTGTGTAACACCAAAAACAAACAGATATCAAGCGTTAGCAGATCTGCTCGCTCAATTCCCGAATGGAGAATATGAGCCTCCCTCTTAGGATCTTCTGGGGGGAGAAGTGAAAACAATTATGGTGGTGGACGAGGACTCGGAATGGTGGAGTTTATCCTTCGACGGGTCGTCTGCGGAAGGGAAAGGAGGAGCAGGTGTGGTGTTAACCACTAATGAAGGAAATGAGGTGGCTTTGTCATACAAATTGGAGTTCCCTTGCTCGAACAATGAAGCAGAGTACGAGGCGTTCATATTGGGATTATTGGCGGCTAAAGAATTGGGAGCCAAACTTCTTAAAGTAAGGGGAGATTCAAATATTATAGTACAACAAGTAAGAGGACATTTCGCAGTGAAAGAGCCTATCTTGGCACTATGCCGAACTGTGGCACAAAAAGTAATGGAAGCCTTCAAGAAAGTGGTGATTGAGTATGTGCCAAGAGGACAAAATAAACAATCTGATGCATTAGCCACAGTGGCATCCAGAGTGCATGTTAAAGGAGAAGACTTGGATGTGAAGGTGATTAAAAGACCCACCCTCCCAACCACGGTGCTGAAATTATTCCCCGAAGATATAACAGAGGATTGGAGACATGACATCTATCATCAATTCCAAACAAAGCAAGGGAAAATATCACCAGTTGAACTTCAAAAATACAGCATCATCAAAGGTGACCTATACCACAAAGAAGCAGATGGTGTTTTGACAAGATGCTTGGGGAGGAAAGAAGCAAATAAAGCCTTAAATCAAGTGCATCAAGAGAACTGCGGAATAGCAGATATTGGGTTGTATCACAGATTGCAGCGCCAAGGATATTATTGGCCCGAAATGAAGAGAGAAGCAGACGCGTTTCAACGACAATGTATATCGTGCCAAGAATATCCTGGGAGGAGGAATGTGCCTTCATTAATAACATAGCGGATTGGCGAATCCCTTATATGGAGTTTTTACAGAGCGGCAATCTACCTGTCGAAAAGAAGGATGCAGTTATAATAAAGAAAAAATCACAACGATTCTTCTTACAAAATGGAGAAATGTTTAGAAGAGGGTTCAATGGCAAGCCATTACGGTGTTTGGAGCTAGACGAAGCCAAAGATTTGGTCTATCAAATGCACAAAGATGAACACCAAGGGGGAGCCAAGTTGTACAAACAGCTTATTGATCACGGTTACTATTGGCCGAGAATGGAAAGAGACTGCCTAGAGTTTGTCAAGAAATACCATGTTTGCCAAATCTACGGGAATTTGATTCATGCTCCTGCTGTGGATCTGCGAACCATAGCAACACCATGGCCCTTTTATACATGGGGAATGGACCTTTATAGGCCCTATTCATCCTAATTCCAAAGGAAACATATGGATCTTGACCGCCACAGAGATGTATACTAAATGGATAGAGGCAATCCCTTTGAAAAGGGCTACAGGGCCATCAGTGGCAAATTTCATCAAGGAACATATCATTTATCGTTTCGAAATCCCAAAGATCATTCTATCAGATAATGGAACTCCCTTCATCAATAGGGACGTTAAAAGTCTGTTGGAAAGATACAGGGTGAAGCACTACAAATCATCACCCTATTACCCGAAAGGCAATGGACAAGCAAAGGCCACGAACAAAACCTTGATCAAGATTTTATCAAAAACCCTAGATGATCATCCGAAAATATAGGCAGAACAATTACTAATAGCGTTATGGGCATATCGAACTTCAAAAAGAAAGCCTACAGGTGAAACCCCATATGCTTTAGTCTATGGTGAAGAAGCTATCTTGTCCACCGAAATAGAAATTCCGTCGGCTAGGATGAGACTCCGAAGCTTAGTGAAGGAAGAGAACCGACCGGCAGCCCTTGAGGCCTTAGCTGACTTCCGAGACAGAGCTAAAGAGAAATTAGAACGGTACCATGAAGGACTGCGACGGCAATACAATACCGCAGTAGTACCGCGATAAATTTTGGTGGGGGACTTGGTGCTAAAGACCGCAAATCAAATCATGAGGCGAACACCAACCACCAAATTTTTTCCCAAATGGGAAGGCCCGTATAGGGTGCGAGAAATCTCTGAAAGTGGGTATTGCAAAATATCTCGCGAGGGATCAGATGTTGTCTCGGGCCCACTGAACCTAACGTGGGTAAAGAAATATTATGCATGAGATAGTCATCACAAAAGTTACATTTTACCTCTAAAAATGGCAAACACTATGCTTTTTTTTGCCAAAAGAAAAATTGAGCATTCCTTCCTCTTTGAAATCTGAAACGTTATGTTTTTCGTAAAAAGCAACATAATAATCAATAAAAAATGAACTTTCACTTATTCAAGTGATAACTCGCGAGAAATCTATATCTATATATATATACACATAAATATATGATTTTTTTTATTAAAGATTTCATGTGATAGCATGAATATTATTGTCTTGGAATATTAATTTGAATGATCTATAATTCAATGATGGGTTATAAGAAAAAATCATTTCAAGATAAAGACAACTAATAATGCTAAAGAAACTTCATTCTAATGACGACAATATACATAATTTTTTTTTTGAAACAGGAAATAAGGAAGTCATAAAAGGCCATGATCTAAAGGCCATAACATATCAAACTGAAGAGGAGGCAGAGCTAAGGCCTCTATGTTAGCAATGCCAGTGTCCCGAATCTTTGCATTTGCGGTCCTCCACCCTTTAACATCTTGAGCAGACGACTCTAAATTCTGAAGCTGGGACTCCAAATTCCGGAACTGGGTTTGCAATTTGTCAATGGCTTCGTCAAGAGTCGAAAGTTGTACTGCAAATGACTTATCTTCATATTGACACATAGCAACCTCCGAGCGTAATGCAACAACACGAAAACTGGAACTAAGGAGATCCAGCGGAGCACGAAAGGGAGACATGTCAAAACCCATGGAGGAGAGGTCATCAACTTCACAACTAAATCGGTCTAAGTCCTTGGCTCTCAAAGAATGAAGGGAAAGACTATGCATCTCAAAAATAAGGATCGCAAGTCTATCTAGAAAGAAGGTTTGGGTGGAAGCCCCACGAGTAATCAGCTGATCAAATATATACGGGAACCGAGCCAAGAGACGTTCAAGACTTGCCTGGCTAGATGAAGAAACCTGAAAACCTCTCCAAGAAATAAGAGCTCTGGTTGGATAGAGGGAAACTCTAGTATGGGCCACTTTGGAAGCAACCATGGGATTAATGAGGCAAGAACTGTAGGAGTCGGAGACTGCAAGATTACCGGTGATTCTATGAAACCCTGGCTATTTGGTGGAGAGCCAAGGTCACTAAAAGGCGACGTGACAGAATCGGGATAAAGGGAATCGAATAAGGCAAGCCCCTCAACGGGCAAAGGCAAATCCTTCATCCTCTCAGCCTGAAAGGAAAAATGACACAACATAACAAGTTATAAAGGAAAAATAGAACCTCAAAAGACAGGTGTAGGTCAGCCAAAGAGAATTCTCACAAGATAACCGATTGAGAGGGTGTCGCAAGACTCCGCAGAGAACAAAACCTTGGTTTCCCCACCCAAAGAGCTAGCAACGATACCTTCCCTGTCATGCACGATCTCGGCAGAATCCTTCTGGGGAGGATGGGAACCTGTAACATGCTCTGAAGGATTGTCCCTCGATGAAGGAGGATTTGTGGCCCTATGATCATCAGAATCAGAATGGGCATCACCGCTACCATCAAACCCATCATGTTGAGATACTGCAGGAGGGATGGAAAAGGGAGTCATACTGTCCACAGCAGAACTTGAGCCCACATCAGACAAGGAATCGTCAGCATCAAGACTAACACGATTATCATGTGGCGAAGAGGATTCCGCAACAATAGTCACAAGTTAGGGAGGCACACAAGTAGTGGGAATCGACGCCTCACGTGCAGTACCTACAAGAAACCCAATAGGGACATTACTATCATCATCCATATGAACGTTAAAAAACGTAAATAAAAATGACACAGTTTACTACCAACTTTCGGCGTCTCTTGACCGGATCCTCGGTTGCGGGTATACTAGAACTAGCATCATCAAGGGGGCATTTTGCCAACGGCTTCAAGATAAGTGTGGTCCCATTTATTGTTCGCCTAATGACATCCTGACAAACTGAGTCCACAGTTGAGCCTATAGTAGGAACCACCTCATAAACAATAATAGCAAGTCCTCTCGCTCTAGAGCGAGTAACTCTCATCTCCTCGGCAACCGAGGATACCTGGGGAGGAGCTTGAG
The DNA here is from genome assembly GCA_034770075.1 of Aralia elata. Lineage (NCBI taxonomy): Eukaryota > Viridiplantae > Streptophyta > Magnoliopsida > Apiales > Araliaceae > Aralia > Aralia elata. The sequence continues at coordinate 7,689,239 of CM068382.1, forward strand.
GAGGAACCCGGGATAAATCTTGAGGGGGGAGACGCCTAGAGGTGGTAGAAGCATGAGATGGCGGAGCCTCGGGAGGATTCCGAAGGAGACTCTCTGCAGAACGAAGGGGAGAAAACTTGGGCATTGAAGCCTCACGCTCAAGGAACCGACTGCTGGTTAACCAACTCTCTAAAAGGGTGTTGGGTCTGGGAGAACATAACAGCTTGACCCACCTAATATTTTTGGGAGGAAAAATCGGCAACGAATAAAGCATAGTCTCATCCTGCCATATTTTCAGGTTAAGAAGCCAGAAGTTGCGCTCACTAGCCAAATAACGTCCTTCTCGAGAAGTATTTGGAATGACAAAAGGAAGAGGGTCGTAATGAGCAGTCGGCAGTCTCAGGAGTTCCTATACAAACGACTGAGATACAGGGATAAAATTATCAAGAGCACTCTCATAATCCCCCTTACAAGAATGTCCAAAAGGTCGATACTGATCAAAACCGAACTGTCGCATGACTCTTTGAGGAGAGTAAAGAACGGTGTCGAACTCGTCATCCTCGACAAAGTAAGGAAGCTCGGTAGCACGGAGGAATATGAACCAAGATAGTGATGACCCATGCAAGCCCTCGACGCTTGAGAAAGAGCGAAAGTCATTCCTATAGAAGTGAGGCAGAAGACCACCCTCCGGAACTATAGTATAAGGACGAGCAACGAAACAGGAGAAGTCATCAATATAGAGCCGCAAGTCTGAATTAGCATTGTGATTAAACCAGTGAGAGGTGCGGGGAACGACATGCAGCGATGGTAAAGGGGGTGAAATCTTCTTCTTCTTAGTGGAAAAATTTAACGAGGTAGAATGGCCCCGAAAGCGCTCGAAGAGGAAGATCTGAAGAAAAGAACCCGGGATGAAGCAATTCACGTCATACCTAAACAAGAAAAAAAAACGTCAATGAGCAAAAGCAAAGTATAGTGTGATATGTACCAAATGAAAAAAAAATGAACCTTCCGACAGACTCTCTCATAGCAAGGACAGTCTCGTCCAAACGGCGATACAAGGTCCCTAAGAAGAGAGGGGCAAGGGGAACTTGTAAGCCCCGAGCCAATAAAGCTGCCAAGCTGAACATACGGGTTGATGGACCATCTATCGGTGAACCGGGAAAGATAAAACAGGACAACCATATAGTCGGATAAGCAGCTGGTGGAAAAGGACATTGCTCTCCGTGGAGAGCGAGAACAGACTCGCTGTAAATGGAATCGTCCCAATGCCCGGGCTTGTAGTCTCGGAAGAAGTAACGCACCTAAGATAGCCATGAGATCTTTTGCCGATTAAGAGCCTTGAAATCAGGTAGGAGCTTATCACCTTGAAATCGTGATGTGTAACTGAAAGCTTTCTTTAGGGCCTTGGTCAAATATGCAACGCAATCGGCATCTTTCGAGGACAAGCTGGATGGACCGCATGAAACCAAAGCGGTGGCAGGGAGGCTACAAGTCATAATTCAAAAATGAGTACGTCATTGAAAAAAAAATGATGATAAATGAACGGAGCAGAATGGAATGGAAATTTACTGGTAAATGACGTAGACATCTTCTAGAGTAGGGGTAAATTCCCCCCAAGCAGTGACGAAGGTACAGGTAGAAGAGCACCAACGAGAAAGCAGTAAGATTAGGGTATCATGGTCTTGATAGATATGAAGATCCCTACATAGCTGGATGCATCGCAAAATACCAGCCTTCTCAAGCAACTCTGCATGACCAGAATTTTTAAGGATCTCGTCGGTCCAATGCTGCCATCCCTGGAGGCGATTTCATGAGTCAAACACGAGGCGAACATGACTGAAAGGGTATTCCTGTTTCTCGATACACATACGGGAAATACGATCAGAACGGGGAAAACTCTCCCGACTCTCGTAAGCCACAGCGTACAGAAACATGCCTTCTTTGTCAGGCGAAGGAAAGGCTAAACGATCATAATCCTTCACGTGACTCCAAAAGACATCAAAGGGACCAAAAAAAGGAGCTTTTCCCCATTCACTTAGGAGGGGGACTTCTTTGGCGGTTTTTGGGTTTACAGAACGCTCGTCAGAATTGGCCTATAACAAGGGCGACTGGCATGAGAAAACAATAATAAATAAATAAAAAAACTGTGCACATCAGGATGCCATTATGTCACTCACTTTTCTTGGAGGAACAATGTTTATGTCAGTGTTACTATTCATCGTTGGTACTATGCATTAATGGTACTATTTATGACTGAAAATCTCGTGTCGGAGAATTATACCTGAAAATTAAAAAAAAAAAAAAAAAAGGGGTATTGTTCATGTAAGAGTACTGTACCGAAGTTACTGTTCAAAATATATATATATAATGCTAGTAATATATATATATATATATATTAAAAAAACGATCACTATATATATACACATATATATTATCCATGAGCCCTAACCAGGTATTAGGCTGCAATGCGAAGGCTAACATAAAAAGAAGAGGGGACAAACATACTGTTAGTAGTACTTTTTCTCTAAAAGAGTAGTGGTGTTGCTGCCGCAATAAAGCCTAATATAAACAAAAGAGGGGACAAGCATGTTGCTAATGGTGCTTTTTCTTTATAGAAGAATGTTGTTGCTGGATTGGTTTTGCTGGGAAGAGTACCACTAATCACACTTAGGAAATCACGTCGGAGAAGAAGGAAGAAAAGCAACACATACCCATCCTGCTAAACTTGGAAAAATAAGATAAGTTATTGAACTATGTTCCTCTCTCGTTCTACTTATTTTAAAGTATTAAATTACATTAGGTCATTTAAATTCTTAAAAAAAAAAAAAAAAAAAAAAAACGCACCCACTGCGCTCTCAAAATTAACTGAAAGTTTTTTTTTTTGTATATATATAAAAAAAATATAGATAGAGAAGGAAAGGAAAATACACTTACAGATCTTTCTCACTCTAAAATTATTATTTTTTCCCGAAATCGATGATGGGGTGCGAACGATCAACCCTGTCAATACTATATACTCTTCACTCTTCCTTTCCATCTGTGCCTTAATGACTGCTGCACTTTCCTTCGTTTTTATCTTCTCTCTTATTTTTGTATGCAGTTACATTTGATAGTCTTAGCTCTGCTTAATCATTAGATATAGCAGAGTTGATTTCGATTTCACATTCAATGGAACTGTCATGTTTGGCTTCTCGAGCAAATGGTTACATTTGATTAGCATGCGATTGGGCACTAGCTTGTCCGAGCACAAAGGAATGGGGCCTTATTGTATTTTATTTTTTCTCTTACAAAGTTACATTTGATAGTCTTAACTCTGCTTAATCCTTAGATATAGACAGAGTTGATTTCGATTTCACATTCAATGGAACTGTCATGTTTGGCTTCTCGAGCAAATGGCTACATTTGATTAGCATGCGATTGAGCACTAGTTTGTCTGAGCACAAAGGAATGGGGCCTTATTGTATTTTATTTTTTCTCTTGCAAAGAAAAGAGAATTAAATTACAGCTCGCGTACAGTCACTCATACTACCATTTATTTATTGTTTTCTCTCTCTTCCCACCAACTCTTGAAAAAAAAGGCTTTATATTATAAAAACACGTTCAACATTTCCAGCGGTGGTGTTTCACACTTATCATGATATATACACAATATATTACATATAATATATATTATATTATATACATTCACTGATATGTATATACTTTTATATATATAGTTTATATATATATATATATATTCTCTCTAGATTCGTATATATATTCCTTCTCGAAAATCCAAACAAAGGTGATTGTATATTTTATGATGCCACATGCATTGTTCCTTGCGGGAACCAACACAGTATACACGATGCATTGGAATACATAGAATATATATATATATATATATATATATATATATATGTCTGTATATATATATATATGTATGTATATATATATATGTATGTATATATAAAGGTCATGTACACATGATGCATTAAGAATATCTTTTATGAATACTTACATTTTAAATTTTCATATGTTATTTGCAAGAATTTGGAGGCATCATTGGTTATCCAAATTGGAGATCCCATCCGTCGACACTTCGGAAGAGAGATTTCAAAAATTCAATATTTTTGCACGATCTTCACTTTGAAAGCGTGACTCACGTGCAGGGGGCAAATGTAAGCCCAAGAACAAATTACGGTCCACATGAGACCTAAATGGGAAATAATAAATTCAAAAAAGTCGAAAAAAACAAGACATAAGAGAAGCCTCCACGAGTTCCGAGGCAGAAGACTCATGAAGACAACTCATTTTGAGAATTGGTTAAGAGAATGGATTGGTGGCTAGAAGGGCAGGACGATTTAGGCATTACTCAAGTAATTAAAGGTATTTTTGGAATTTTCCTTGAGGTCACATGCTTGGCACACTACCCATACATGTGCTTGGCACATGATCACTCTACAAGAAATTCTATAAATACTTCCCCCCATTTCAATAGAAAGGGGATTGATTTCCTTTGGACTCTCTTTGCACCCGAGAAGGCTCTTCCACCCTAAGAGTTCTGCCACGTGTTACTGGAGTAATCGCCTACCTGTTCTTTTCCGCTCTCCAACTCATCAATCAATTCCGTACTCTTCGTGAATTTCTCTTCTCATCGGTCAACACGAACCCCACCACATTGCAAGGTACGATTTCCTTGCCTACACCCATATATGTCATGAACCGATTTAGGCCCATTCTGCCTCATTACGCGTTCGTGAGGAATGAGGCAATATTTGTTAGCCCAAGTTGCATACTACTATCATCAGTCCAAACACAAACAACCCTTCCAAGTAAAATTTCTAACTTCGATTCCAGTTTTGCGTGAAACCAGTATAAGAGTTATCATGCGTGACAGTTCCTCCACGGCGGCATTCCTCCGTTCAGGCTTAGAATCTGGCTAGCTTCAAGACGGTAATCGTCAATCACTCTCTCTCTTTAATATTTTCTATATTACTCTTTGCTTTCTCTCTCTTTCTACTTTCTCTCTATGTGGAAAACAAGTCTACATATGTAGTACTAGTGGTAATGCGGGTTGGAAGAAGGTTGAAGGAAGATTCAAGTCTTCTTCTTCATCAACTCGTCGTTGTTCTCAAGTGCAGACGCACTTTGGGAGGATTTTAAAATGGTTATACACCAGCTCTTGATATATGAGTATTCACATTATAAAGAGAGATATAAGTGGGCTCATCATTTTCTCTCGCTATATCCATCCGTACATCTATGTATATATAAATGTCTCTCTCTATAATTTATGGATAGTCTACTTTCTCTTTTCTTTCTATGTACTGGGGTCTCTCTCTCTCTCTCTATATATATATATAAAATCCACACCGCCCCACTCAAACGTTTCTCCCCATTTTGATTATTTAATCATCCCCTCACTCAACTGATGAAAGTCTTTTTGGAGTTATACGAAAATATAGAGAGGAAAAAAATGGGTGCTCACGGGTTCCTCTTTTTAAAATTATTCAATTGCTTCCTTTCGACGGCTTGTTTTTCTTTTCAGTACATTAATTCCATCACAATTATCATGGTTCACGAGTTTAATTTATGAGTTGATAATTATTGACTTTCCTTTTGCTTTAATAATTTAAGGAAGTAAAGCTATCATGCATGTATTCTATATATATATATATATATATATATATATATATATATATATATATATATTTAACTCTTTAATACTATTAGTGAACTAAGCTAGTAGGCATGCATTAAACTGAACATTGCCTTATGGCTGTCATGTTCCAATAGTTTTTGTCAATATGAGGCTACCCATAAATGTCGCGCTTGTTAGTTTGTTTGCTAATGAACGGGAACGGGTCCTTCGCATGATGGGTTTAATTCTCTTAATGCCCTCTCAATTATTTCTTTATCACCTTTTGGCAAGTTAGAATTCTTAACAGTACAATTGTATCCCTAAAGAAAGTGTTCGCTTACATACTTTTGGCTATTTATTTTCCTTTACCTTGCAGGACATGCATGCAATATATATATTACCCAATATCATTTAATATTCATTTATGTGATATTTATAAAACAAATATATATAGTTGGGGTAAATTTTATACATATATGTATAAAATCCTTTCATAAGGAAAAATGGAATTAACCGATTATAACACCTTTAGTGTAACAAATCATTAATTAAAATAATTAATATTTACTTCATTAATTATTTTAAATAGCTAATTTAATTTATACAATTAATATTGTATAATTAAATTTAATTTATTCCTTCATTCCATAAATTATTTTCAAACAATTTATTTACACATTAAATATATTTATTTAATATACATATTCATTACTCGAATATGAATTTAATATACTAAATTAGTTCCAACATATATAAATATATTATATATATTGAACCTCATTTGATGTTTAACTACATCAATTTGTCATAATATTATATAATAAGCCATCATAATAATATATTACATTTATATGTAAAATATTATTAAAAAAATGAGTTTAATTAACTCCCTCATTTCATTAAAACAAAATACATACATTAATTCACTAATTTAGTAAGTGAATAAATTAATTCGTATATAAAATTTAATTCATCATAATTTAATCAATTGCCACACGAAGTATATTATTTAAATAATATTAACTTATAATATAATTTTATCTTATCGTTAATTAATTAATATAAATTAATTAACCTTCTCAAATTCCTTATTTCATTAATTTAAATCATTTATTTAATAGTTAAATTACTATTAAATATTAAATTTATCAAATAAATCACATAATAAGAATTTTATTTATTAAATTCTCATTTTACAATTAGAAAATAATTTCTAAAAACTCGGGATATCACACCCACACACTCTACATGATACATATACCAAGCAATGGTTTTATAGTCACTAAAAACCCTAACTTCTATAACATAGGCTCAATCTCATAAGGCTCAATACATTAGTCGAACCAAAAACGGGGCTACTAATAATTTCCCAAGCCCAAATACACATTACGCTTGGCTTTTAGGGAGCGTTGCTCCCTTGTAACCCCCGTCAGCTCACCTGCAAGCTAGGCAGCTGTTCGCTCACCGAGGATCGAGACTCCCGACTACCCTGTCGTAGTCTGGTCATTCTTCGGATCCACAAAAATATGAACTAATCCCAACAAATACTAAATCTAGAGATCACTCGAAACCCTAATTCTCAATATACCCAATCGCACAATAGCGGCCAAAAGAGAAAATACAATGAAAACTCTGAATGATCATATATCTATCGAGGGGACCAATAACTTAACATGCCCAATAAGATAAGAAAGATGAAGTTAAAACCGCGATATTCAACTATAAATGCTAGAGTTAAATACACTTTAAATTTTTATGTTTTTGATTTTTTACAATCTAAATCTTAGTGTTTCAATTCTTTTCTTCAAAAAAAATAATAATTTTAAGATATTGAACCTTAATGATCATAAATTTTTATAAATAAAACCTTTGACGCAATGAAAACTTGGTTAGTTTAACATACTAATAAACGTAGGGATTAGATAACGTTCTAAGGCCGACAAAAAAATGAACCTTGATAAATTGAATTAACAATGAAAATAGAAAATTCTCCAAGAGAAAACAAGTATATTATTAAGAATTGAATTGTTATTTTAATAAAAAAAAATCTCAAGACAACCTATATTTGTAAGCCTAGATAGTTTCCTATATCTACTCAAAAGGATTCCTACGTCTAATTTGAAAAAGATAACAAAAACTATTAATTAACTTTCCTACCACTATTTGAAAAATTAAAATAATTAAATCCTAAAACTACTAAATTTTTCTAAATAAGAAATAAAAATACATCAAATAAACTAAAACTCCATAAGTTATAAAATATATGAAAATCCTAATATTCATTAATATTTTTCACCGCATCATTCTCCCTTTCTTAGAAAGAATTCGTCACCGAATTTTAAAACAAGCAAGTATCAAGCACCAAGAACGAATCTTCAATTTCCATGAGATCAAAATTGCATCTCTTTTCTTCTCAAAGAATAATCCTGAAGATAAGTGAGAATACCAATGTCTTCTAATTTACCTAGAAGACAAAGAAATTTCGAGGAATAAAAAAGTCAATAATTTTAATATCCTCAAACACTGTAACAATCTCATGATTAGTTTTATTGTTGTAATATCTCCATCCTTAGACGTCACAAAATTTTCAATGATCGTCTCGATAATAGGTGACTCGTCTGAAACTTGAAATTCTAGACAATACTAGTGTTTATCTCAGGGTGACTTTGCTCCAAAATAAAATTCTCATCAAAATAAAATTAGTTTTTCATCAATTATAACCTCTAAAGTAGTAATAGGTATGCCCAACTCAGAATTTGACTTCTTAACATTTCCTTGATCATCAATTGTCACATCTATTTTTGATTCTCTAGGTGAGTATTCAAGAATTACTTGCATATCAATGACCTTCTCAGATTCACTAACTGGAATCTTGGGCTTTGACTCAATTATTTTGTGGTACCTCAATGAACTTTTTGGACTTACGAGCTTGTAAGATGGTTGAAAATTTTGGCGCATGTATCTTGTCAGCTAAATAACATATATAACCATCATATGGCTCAACATAAAACTCCTCATGGTGACTAAAGAGATATGCAACATATTTATTTAATATATAATTAATGTACTAATAACTCTTTAGATAAAATCTTTGAATCAATAAAAAAATTTATCTTTGACCAACAAGAAATTTTATTCCATTATTGACACATTCTTTCATACTGAATATTTTTTCACCATCTTGCAACACTTCCAGCAAGCAAATAAGATACCATCTTAACTTTGTCTTTATCAAGGATTTCAAAATAATAAATATATTTTTCAACAATATCAAATAGCCAATGAATAAAACCATCTTAGTCATATGCACGAGCATCAATAAAATAATACATATCATCATGGCTACAAATCCTTTTATCCATATTAAGAACTCACAATTCAACCAAACAAAATTTTAAGTGTCAAATTGTAATTTCTAACAAAGCAAGGAGCTGAAATTATAATTTTACCAAATTAGTTCAAGACCCATATCGTGTGGATATTGTGTCGGGTGAAATTCCCTCTTCAACAGACGGCGATAGTGGTGGTTTGTGACGTTGATGATGCAAAAGCTCCATACGTGCCATGGGACTTTGTTCTATCTACTCTCTTTGCCATGCCTTCTTAGGATACAAATTCGGGCTCTAGACACTAATTGACGCAATGTATTAACACATGGAGATTAGATAACGTTCTAATGCAGACGAATGACTAAACCGTGATAAAACCTTGAATTAAGAAGGAACGTAGACAATTCTTGAAGAAGAAATAAGTATATTATTAAGAATTGAATTGTTATTTTAATAAAAAAAAATTCAAGACAACATATATTTATAGGTCTAGATAATTTCATAAATATCTACTCTATAAAGGATTCCTACATCTAATATGAAAGGATAATAAAAATTATTAATTAACTTCCTACGACTATTCGAAAAAAGAAAATAATTAAATCCTAAAACTACCACATAAATAAGACATAAAAATACATCAAATAAACTAAAACTCCATAAGTTATAAAATATATGAAAATCCTAATCTTTCTAGTCACCGCAACAAAAAATACTAAATTTGATAATCAAAAAGTTTTATTTATAGAAATTCAGAGACATTAAAGTTTTTAAAATTGAAAGATCAGATTTTAAGTTATAAAAAGAAAAAAAAACTAAAGTGTATTTAAGCCTAAATCATAAATCCTCACTTTCAATGCAAAGAAAATAGCATATCGGAATCAAAAATTCTATGCGGACATGAAAATTAGACATGAAAAATAGACATTAGTGTATTTGAATTTCACTTATTTGTATTTTGACCCCCAATGGTGGGTAAAAATATAAATAGGTGAAATTCAAATACACTAATGTCTAATTTTTATGTCTGCCTAGAAGAACTCTATCGTAATTATCCAGAATTTAAGGTATGACATGAGAGACGAAAAAAGTGGTGGTATAAGTGTTACGGATTACTACCATGAATACCCGTTCGAGGCACTGGCTATGTCCAATTTTTTTAGATATTTTATTTTGTTATTATGTGATTTAGATTTATTCCATAAAAATGATTTTCTAATTAGATAAAATTAGTGATATATTCTCAAAATTATAATTAAAAATATATTGTATTTCAAAAAATATATGTTATAATTAATAGATGTCTAATAAACTCAGGAATAGAGAAGAGATAATTGAGAAAAAATATTTTTAATTAGAAACATATATTAAGTTTAATTCAAAATATATCTTTGAATAGATATCTAAGCAAGTGAGATATTATTATATTATAAATAGAAATACATCTTTAGTACAAAAAAGCCCATAAATTCCCAACTATAGGAAAATAAATAAATAAATTTCAAAAACTTCTTAACATAAAAGCATTGCGCAGACAAATACACATACTCCATCCGTTTTTAAAAAGATGGTATAAGTATATTTTTCAAAAGAAAAGAGAGTAATTTTTTTTAATATATTTTTCCTTAATAGCCCCATAATATTATATAAAGTGATGTATCCTTTTATTCTTTTATATTAATAGATCCCACTAAATGACATACTTACCTCTCACTTTTTGTATATTAAGCTATCCTTCTGAAGACAAAAACAATTATAATTTAAGTTATCCTTTTGAGATCGGAGGGAGTATAAGATTATAGTATTACCTTGAAGGAGCAACCAAGAAATCAATTATAATGAAGAAGCTCAAGAAGGAGAGAGTTTTCCCTTTTCTCGATAAAATATGGATGATCTGAAGAATAAAATTGTGTGGGTACACTTTAATATTGATTGAATTTTCTTAATATTTGTAATTCAGTGTATTGTAATTCATTCATATGTTAACCTAGGAATTTAATATGAATACTTGCATACACATAAAAAATTATTTAACCTTGACCTATATATGTATGTATTAATTTTAGAAGACATACATAAACAATCAGGGAAATCAATTATTAATATCATTGATTAAAGGGATTTGTTATTATTAATGTGCTCATTCGAGTTAACTCAAGGATTATCTAAGTCAACTCACAATTATTTTAAAACGAAAATCTCTTGCCAGCTTATTATATACAATTTTGGAACTCGTGCGAGTCACAAACTATCTTTCTTATATGTTTCTTGTTTTTCTCTTTTCTTGATGATTGTAATTCATTTTAATTTAGGTTAGTTGGTTTTACAATTATCTACTAATTTAATGATTATTTAAATTGTAGGTTCCTCTTTTAGATTATTATTATTATTATTATTATTATTATTATTATTATTATTATTATTATTATTATTATTATTATATCCACACATACATATAATATTATTATCATCTTTTTATTTTATTTTATATTATTTTATATTTTTAGTTTGTTCCATCAAATGATCTCATGATAAAATTAATAGATGAATATGATAGAAACTAAGAATGTGAATATCATTAATTATAATCCCTCCATCTCACAGTAAATATCACAACGCATTATATATGACTTTTTGATAATCAAGAAACTCTAAATTGAATAAAGTGCTTTTACAATATATATATATATATATATATATATATATATGATGACGGAGAATTAATGTGACGCCCCCAAATTCAGGTACTTGCAACCTTTATTTAGTGCGCACGATATCCAAAGCATAACTAAAAGTAAATACCAAACTTATATAAAAGTATTACATCAGAGTCTCAAATCCCAAGGTACATAACCTTAACTACCTAACATGATAATTAAATATATACAAATATTTAACTATCTATTACAGGAAGCAATAAACTTTAATCTGCGACTTTTTCTTTGCCTTTGTTTCCTGCTAACCCTGTAGTATACTCCGGGTGCTCTGAAAACATTTATAGACAAAGCAAGAATGAGCATAAAAGTGCTCAGCAAGTAATATATGACTATAAAGTATGAAAGAATAAATGTTTTCAATGGAGTGTACTTCAATAGTAGAATGAGCTGTTAAGTAATATGAACTGAAACCAACTCATGATAACCATTATCATTAAAGAATACGCTGAGTAGTTATACAAACTATGAACAATAGTTTCAATTTTATTGAAAAGGTTCCAAGCAAAGTTTCTTTTGCGAACCGTCTGAACTTACGGGCATGGTGGGTGATCAGCCCGATATGCCCTGCGTTGATCAACACTGCTATTTGTGAACCACCATTAGGTTCACTCCTCACACTCATAGAGTGCTACAAGTTTGTACCGCCCTTGAAGCGGATTTCAAAAATATATTCCTATATCGGAAATTGTTCATACTCAGCTTAGAATTCAAACAATAATTAATATAGTTGAACAACAATAACATTTCGATAAAAGAATAGAAATGTTATAAGTTTAGTCCAGCCCAAACAATTGGCTTGGACTCTTTTTAAACAGTTCATGCATATCAGATATCATTATAATATGCAAAATAAAAATCTCACCAATCTTGTGAAGCTGATTGGAATAAAAAGGATTTAATTCCTTTTTATCACTTTATTTATAAAAATATGAACTTACCTTAATATGATCAAGTCAACTTACTTGATTGACTTAGAGAGAATTAGTGTTTAGATACTTGCCTGTTGTTTAAGTATTGATAAAAATTCCGCTAGTCCAATCCTGTGGATCCTACATATATATATAAATATATGAAGTAGGATAACTATATATTATAGCGATTCAAGTATAGGAGTGAATATCACATAAATATATTATGGATATATATTTAAACACATTTTTCAAATACCTCATCCATGTTATGGCCCAACCTTTTATCGACTACTATTGGGTTCGATTTTGATAAGAGCACCTTATTACTCTACTATTAGAATACTTTTTAAAAAAATTATAGGTTGTTCATTACTAAATTCCAAATATTAGGAATTTTGAGGTTTATAAGCTTAAAGTTTGAAAACTAGTCATTTAGCTTTCATTCTTGATGTTTTTGAAAAATTCATATATATATTCTTTTCAAAAACACCTAATCTATTACTCCCGACAGTTATAATTGTTTTAATAAATTTGACGTTAACTTAGTTCATGAATACTACGCACTTTCAATTTATATACCACTTGTAATTTAATTACATGGGTACCTCATTCTTTTATATCTAACTTAGATATTCAAGGTGAATTTGTAGCGTATCTTGTGTATTGAGCGTAGTTATAAATCAAATAGGGAAACTATAGTTACCAACTCATTTTATAAATTTATTCTTATAGGTTAATGTGTTAAAAATTAACACATTCTAATATATTGCCAAAGCAGCCCTCTAGACACACTATATCTATGCTCTTAATACAATTATAAAGAATTGTAAATTTAATATAGATTTTATATATACTTAATTATTAAAAAAAAATTTTACACCAACCATTATAGCTAAATTCTTAAATTTGCATCATGAGGCTAAAATAGTCTATTCAAAACTGCTATGGCAGCTATTCGCTGCCACTTACTGCTGCTAATAGGCAGCAGCCTTTATTTCTGCTACTTTCTTTTGTATAACTTCATTTCTTAGCTTTCTAGTTCAATCATTATGAACCTTAGGTATGTTATAGGTGATGCAACCATGTTTTAACATGTTACAACAGCTGTAACAACTAAACGAGCTACGCAACTTAACTTGATTACTAAAATCATCCTGCTGGCTTTGCCGCGGATGTTTCCGTTGGTTTGTTACACGCTGTGTGTGACGGGTTGCTAGCACGCATGAGTTTGCACAGAGTTACTACATTACTACTAGTAAGGTGCCCGCTGTGGCCTGTTATGGCTTATGGGCTGTTGCTATCTTCCACGTGCTACTGCTAGCATCTAGTCATCTACCTGCTGCTGTTGTGTCGCACGCTGCTGCACATTACTGTGCATGCAGCTGCTGCACACACAGCAGCCCCCTACTTCCCTAGTCGCGTAGCTAATTATAACTTCTAATACGTACGCACGATAGAAATCACGTTCGAATACCTTATAGACACTATAGTAGACTAGTTTAAAAAAAATATTAATCACCAATTTCAGGTTCGAAATCAGTTCAATTTGTGCGGGAAAAAAAAATAGGCGCACTAAGTTAAAAATTTTCATTTTCCAGTTAAAATACGTTTTTGTCACGGTTTAACTTCATGAGGCTATTAAGTTAATAATAGTTCGAATATACGAATTCAACTTGGGTTTCGACTTCGCCACATTTTGGGTTTTAAACTAAAATGGCTCTTTTAGGCCATTATACGAATATATCGCGCGCGTTATTGTTATGGACTGATTTTTACGGGTTTGGTTTACGCTTTAATTCCATCTCTGCCATCCTTATTGCTCCGCACAACAACAACTAGTCTCCACGGTTCTACCTCAGTCCATAACAATCAATTCACATCACAAAACATACAAATTTCTTTTATTTCTAACTCCCAATACATGATATTACATATTAGGCATTTTTAAGCATGTATTGGTATTAATAACATATCGCAGTCCTATACCTTCAAGAATATGCATGATTACCTGTGTAATTGGTAGATATATATCTTATATACCTGGTTTAGAACATAAAAATGCCAAACTTCACAATTTAATCAAAACAGCCCACATCATGTAATAAACCTTTAACAGTTTATTTAAAATTTTTATCAAATATAAGATATAAGGAATTAGATTTCTATTTCAATTCTAACTCCTTCCACCAAATTTCAGTCTACAAAGAAGTTTAAAAGAAATCCATTTATAACCAGTTGATGAACTTCTTACCATAATTCTTGAAAGCAAAGCTTTGTATTTCATTAATAATCTGTCATTTGTTTACCACAAAAGAAATTCTATTATAATAACATCTATTCTATCCACTGTTAACCCATTAAGCAAATAACAGTTTCACATTGATAGAAACCCCAGTTATACCATTTACTAACCCACACCATCAAGAACTAAATCAACTTGATGCATTAGTATCACCCAAAATTTAGCAAATTAACCAAATTAAACACATAGCAGAATAAGTCCCTTTACCGAAAGAAGAAAAGAAAAATAAAAAAAATAAAATCAACATCTTAATCAAGAATTCCCAAATTATAAAACTTATTTGAGATTAAAGCCCTAACATGAAACAACAATTTCTCAATCCAATTACACGGCTAAATTCATTAATACGATTACCGATTGAAGCTTTTAATCTCATAAGCCATTACCAATTTAAACCCTAATTCAGAAATTACCTAATTTGAGCCCTAATTAAGGAATTCAAGCATACCTGAAGCAAATTCGATTCTTAATACAACAATTCTAAGTCCTTCCTTCTTCTTCTCCCCACACGAATCAACAATCTCCAGCCCCTTTCCACGCGAAACAGCCGAGTCCCAACTCAGGAGTTTCAGCCGAGTCTCTCTCTCTTTCCTTTTGTGTATAAACTATCTTCTCATTCGGTAGAAGCAAAAATCTATTCATGATTTCTCTCAATCTCGCCAGCTCCTGCTTAAATTTCTCATGAATCATCAGCCCTCCAACCCACGCCTTGGCCACCTCTTGCTTCAGTCGGGTATGAGGAGAAAAATTAAGCCTAAGGCTGTGTTTGGCAGGACAATGGTTCTCTTTTGATTTAATATAAATCCCTCATGAGTATTATTAATAATTACCCAATAAGAAAAGGAATTAAAAACCCCTTCACATAAACCATTATAAACCCATTAGGAGATTATATTATTTATCTTTAAGGTAGATTATTAAAATAATTTATACTACTACATTATTTTAATAACCTATAATATTCTACTACTTAATTAAAGAGTCTCAATATAAATAAACCACTCATTAATCAAGTAGAGGGAATAATATAATTAATCTAGGGTTTAAATATTAAAATAATTTAATCCCTTAAATTATTTTAATAACCCATAAAATAATAAAATAATTCCCTAAAAATAAATACAGATAACCCCATTAAATAATATAGGCAATATTATAATTAACTTAAGGTTTTAGAATTAAAATAATTTTAACCCCTTTAAATTATTTTAATAACCTGTAAGCTAATTAATAATATCAACCCAATTATTCTAGGATTCCATCCCACAAAATCTTAACTTGCAACCATATATATATAAAAATATATATGTCACAATAGCCAATGAAACTAAATAAATAAATAAAAAAAAATTTATACCTAAAATTCATATATGAAATCTGACTAGAATAATTATACCTGTGCCTTTAAAAACTTCAGGGTTTTACAATTAAGGTTGAGAAACGGCTACCATTTACATAAGAATACTTTTGATAGAATATATATATATATATATATATATATATATAGGTGAATTTACAAAAGCGAACTACTAAAAAGCGAACTACAGACGAACCGTCGTCTTTGGTGTCTATGTCGACTATTTGACCCGTCGCCAATTTTTCCATGGCTACGGCTACGGGTCGAATCGTCGCCATAGACATCAAAGACGACGGTTCGTCTTTGGTTCGCTTTTTAAGAGTTCGCTTTAGAAGCTCTCCCTATATATATATATATATATATATATATATATATATATTGATTGATGTAGTAGTAGTATACACGAAGATGAAAAGGTAAAATAATTGAAGATAGTATGATTGATATATTGTTCAAGAGAACTAATTATAATTATATTCATTGTATTTGGACATATATTATTATTATTATGTAATTTGTATTTGAAAATTATAAGCTGATGATCGAATTACCATTAAAATGACTAATCAAATTAAATTTTTTTCAATTGACTTGTTATATACGCATATCGGTATACGGAAGGTATTGCTTAGTTTATATATTGGTCTATTCTTACAGTTATATGACACTGAAAGACAATCTATTTTGGGCTAGCTAGTTATCTAACCACAACTAATTAAAATATATATGGAATCTTCACATTTGGCTATTTGCGAACATGTTTGGTACAAATTACTAGCCAAATGACAAATATACATCTCTGGAAATACAAGAACTAAAGACATGAAACTATCAAAATCCTTACCCAAAGTAAGTACTAGATTTCAAAATACCAGTTGTCATTCATATAATCATATCCAAGAGTCCTGCGAATCTTCTATACCCTATCACCACACCAAGGTATTAATTCAACGCTTTAGAGTGTACCTCTCAATTATACAGTTCTTGTTACTTTTTGTAGCTTCTTTCACGCTTGCTGAACTGGCAATAGTAGGTAATTCGGACGACGACTTGTCCTCAGTCATGCTACTCTTATAGGTTATTACAATTTAGTGGATGGAAGAAGTTATTTCAAATGCAATCACATGTGAATTTGTGGGAAAAAAATATATAGTGTTATCCGACAGTAAAAGACAATCTATCTGCTGCAACATAAAATATATAGCTTCAGCATGGTGAATAACTAAAATATATGATGTGTCAAAATTGGTTCAAATTTTGCATAAAATTTACTAGCCAAATGCATGACCAAATATAATATATCTAATGCAAAGAAAAGGCACAAGTATGTACTTTCCATATTGCAATTGTCATTCAAATCATCTGTCCTATTCACTATTGAAATTTTGTATGTGATGCACACCTAGAAGGGGATGAATAGGAGTGTATATGTGTTCATAGACTATGGCAAATTTTAATTTTTCTCGCACAGATGTAATCGAGACAGGCAAATTGGTTGTCTGTTATCTACTGTCTACTTTGAATTATTCTTGTAATTTTTTTGTCTAATTTCAGAATAAAACTAACTACTCGTGCAGTGACGTTTTCAGGTTTTCTAATGCAGGAAGTAAGTGATAAATAGAATTAAATAAATAGAATATGAAAAGCAATAATCAACCACACATGCACACCAAGATTTATACTTGTTTCGGCCCCTTAATTCTCCACTGTATAGACCTACATCCAAAGTCAGGTATCAATTGCTACCCAACAAGTTTCTTTTAATATTAATAAATCAATTACAATAATATCAACTCCCTATACAATAAAATTCAGAAAACCTTTTAAGTACATAGTTCCCTTGAGGAAACCTCCTCACTTGAGCATCTCTGCTCCCTTTGAGTACTACTACTCCTTTGGATACCTCTGCCCCTTGAACTCTCCTTGAACAATATTAAAAGAAATCCTTTACTTCACTCTGAAACCCCCCTTTAATTTTACAAGATAAGAAGTTTAATACGTAAAGGGAATAAAACTGAAACTAATGATCTTAACTAAACAATATAATTCAAGGCTTTTGTGACGACCCCAAATCCGGGTACCTCAAACCCGAATCTGGTGCTACACGGTACATCCCATTCCATATAATATAATAGACATGAATGTAATTACTATATTATTACAACACGTCTTACTCTCAATCCCAAGTTCTATTACCATAACATCATTCCAAATACATAATAAGTCTTAATATTACATTATTACTACTATAAATAAACTATGACGCCATCTAGACGTTCATCTTGCCCTTTCCCTTGTCCTTACCGGAACCTTCGGTCCGCTCGGACTTAGCTGCAATGTTTAATATAAAGCAAGAATGAGCATTCAATTGCCCAACAAGTATAACAGTTGAATAACAACAATATCATCAATCATATCATTTCTCTTCGACAACTGGACAATAGTTGCGAAATATTCTGAATAAACAGGAATCATACTTTGCTTTCGTTTTAAAAATATATTTTTGAAACGACATTGAGTGGTCATAAGACCTTGAACGTTCTTTTTGCTTTCTTGAAAAGGTACACAACATTATAACTGCAAACCGTCTTACTTACGAGCACTTCTAGGTGATCAGCCTATTGTACTCTATGTTGATCAACACTCTAGCTGGAAACGACTATATGCGTTTGTTTAGGCGCTCGATGCCTTGTCAGAATAACTGACTAAAAACTGCCCCTAATATTAGGGTTGTTCATCTCATTCATGTCTCGGAATCCTAACCAAAACAATTCGGTTGGATAGCTCTACTTAATCATCAATAACATTTCAAGGATTTATTATCAAATCAATAAAATATCTCAATATTTGTCTAGCCGAAACAAATGGCATTGACGTTCTCTATAACAGTTCATATATATGTGAACTTGAAAGCTTCAACAATTTATGTCATAACATAGCTCGAATACTTGTGCAAATATTGAAAAATTTACATAAGTAAGGAATTCACACAACCATATATGTATTGCGTAAATCGAAACTTCAAACATCGCATGAGAGTCAAGAGAATATAATCAAATGAATCAAATAAACTTGCACAATATACGTCTCTTGCCCAACACAAGGGTTAGACAAGGGTTTAGGAAACTTGCCTTAAGCGCTTGCTACTAGTTGACGTTAATCGTCCTTCAAATATGTCCTACGCATTTAAACATATATTCACATACCAATTAGTCTCACAATAGACACCAAACATTGGCTTACATTAATCAAGACATTATAATCATTACGAACATTGATTGCCACTACGACTACCCAAACGAAAGCCAAACGAAAAATGCAACTACGCTATTCATTTCATTTAAGCAAATCTCACGTGACTTAGTCATTTCATGCTTGGGGTCATTCAACTATTACACTAACATATCATGCATATGCTTTGGGGTATTTATAACATGTTGGGACTATATAAACATGCATCGCATCAATAACACAAAGCAGCAGAACAATTCACCTCTGCAGACCGGCGCAGCTGCGCAGGTCTTGTACTTGGGACTGGCGCAGCTGCGCCACTCTAATCCGGGGACTTCCAGCTCTGCAACCCAGCGCAGCTGCGCAGGTGCTATGCTTGGGAGTGGCGCAGCTGCGCCACTCTGCATCCAGGGACTTTCAAGTTCTGCTACTGCAGAACCCAAAAATCCAAACCAATGATTCAGTCCCATTTGCTTCTTGGCCATTATACAACAAGTCTATATGACTTAAAACATGCTTTTACAACTGAGTTATGCATCATAACATCATTTAATCAATTAACCATTCCTAATTCTCATGTTCCTTAGAGAAATCATTCTCTTGGACATTAAACCAAATAGTTGGTGGGCTTGGCTTTAGAGTTCATAACTCACAACCTATCATTACATGGTTACCATTGACTTCACATATGAAATCAATTTCCATGGCTTCTGGACATATACAACCAATACACAACCAATGCACACAACCAAACCAAGATGATTACAACTTCATTATTAACAAAATATGAATAACAGTCCACTAATGTCCATTTCAGTCCATTTCTTGATTCCTTATGCAAAGGTTTGATTCTCATTCATTGTTCCACTTTTACACATTATTAACAAGCTTTATACAGAGCTAACAACATATACACACGTTCATGAACAACCAAGCAATTTCAGCAACATTACTCCAACAAGTAATCATAGCAAAACTAGAAACTTGGAAAGAAAGTGGAAATGAGTTAAGCTCTATATTGCATACCTCTTGAGCTACTTCTAAGGAGGCTAAATGGACTCAAAACCAGCTGCTACCACAATTCCTCTTCTTTCTCAAATCACCCGAACACACTCTTCTCACTATTTTCTCTCAGGTTTCAGTTCTCTTACCAAGCAACAAGTGAAAGGAATGGAGGCTAAGCAATGGGAGAGTATATATAGAAGAAGTGATCAGAGCTTCATGGATGGGTTGTGGGCTGAGCATGCCAGACACGGCAGCTCCCAATGCTCGGGTAGGAGAGCTTCGGCTCCTCCAAGGTGTGGTCAGCCATTGGGCCCCTTCCCTTCTCCCGAGTTGTTCTTCCTCTACCAAATGCAACGTTGTTTCTCCCCAAAAGCTCCACGTTCTTCCTCCTCTTCTCCTCTCTTGATCACTCTTCTCCCGTACTCTTCTCCTCCAATTCTCAGCTGATTGTTATAACCCATTTCCCTTCATGGGTCATGGGTTTGGGTCGTGGATGGTGGGTTTGGTTCATGGATTAGGTCCATGGGTTTTGGGCTTCACTTAATAACCTTTTGGGCTTCTCTTGGACTCCAAATTTAATACCAATTGGGCTTCTAATAAAAAAATCAATTGGGCTAAAATAAAATCCCACACTTGGATTATTAACCCCTCTCATTAACGCTTTGACGAAATTATGAAAAGTCATAAAATCGAAAAGGCATCTTGGCGTAAATAGCGTTTTAGTGCTATTTCTCTAATGAGTTAATCATCTCCAATAAAAATAATATTAATCAAAAATTATTACCTACACATCATATGTAGTAATAAAATATTCACACACATAACACGGAATAATATTAATAAAAGTTCAATTTATTCAATAAAATTCATAGGCTCGTATTACAAAGCTACCCACGATCCGCGATCGTTACAGCTTTAAGATAATAGTTAAGTGTATTGAATATTTTCAACAAAATGAATTTGTATGTTTCAGTTATCTTTCTATGAATGAAATAGTTTGATATATATAGATTTTAAAACCCAACAATCAGAAAACTGTTAAGGATAGGAAGATAAAAAACTAGTTTTCAAATTAGTTGTAACCAAGCGGATCCTTGGGTAATTGAAAATCTATTTTGAATATGTATATTATAAGATGGATTTTCACTAGTTCCAAAATCTACTATAACAATTTAATACATAAGCCCAAAATTTTGTTCTATAAGAAATCTCAACTCTATAGGAATAAGTAAACTCAGATTTTCTCTTTGTTTCAAAAATTAGTTGTATCATATCTTTATAGCCCCATTACAAGAAAAATCCTTATTTTCGACGGAAATTTCCTTTGGAATTAACCATTTTTCGTTGGAATTAAGTTATTTCACAAAATTATCCGTCGAAAATTCGACCAGAAATAATATGATCAGAATTAATTCTGTGACGAATTTCGTTGAAAATAAAAGTTATTTCCAACAGATATTTTACAAAAGTTTTATACGGTTTGACTGTATTCAAATACGATTTGACTTCATAAATAAATTAACTTAATACCGTATATTACTCAAAATATAAAATTAAAAATTATACCAAATAATGTTTAACAAAAAATAATAAATTAGACAATAAAACAAAAAAAAAAGTAATAATTAATACAATATATGTATCAAAATAAATTATCACATTTAAATTTTAAACTTTTATAAATTAAAAAGAATATATAACAAATGGATCGTATCTATTTAAATGATAATTTAAATGACAAAAAAACAATATAACTTTAAAATACAGAATAATTAACTCATAATTTGTAAGTACCAAGTAACAATTAACTTAAATCATTTTATGGAGTTGAAAGGTTAAAAATGGAAAAAATCAAATAATTAACAATTAAAAATAAATAAAAATATTACTTATCATTAACACTCAAAGTTTTGACACACAAAAAATCCCCCTAAAGTTAATTAATTTATTAAAAATAACTTAAAATGGAACTAGTCATTTATGTATTTAAGAAAAAAATGGAACTAGCAATTTTTACCTAAATAAAAAAGCTTAGAAATCAATTTAAATTAAATTAACATTAAAAGGATCTTACATATAGAATGAAGACCAAGTTTCATTCATAACCGTCATCAGAGGTAGAACCGTGGGGGGTCGAGGGGGGGCATATGACTCTGGTATTCCAGCGACTCCCCCAAAGGTATCCTGCAAATTTGCCTGATGCTGCCATGCCGCCCTGCCGCCTCACGACCCTCACGCCTTCTTATTTGCACTGCAGTATGAGTTGCTCTAATATTATTCTTTATTCTTCAATTCCTTTGATCTTCTATTCATTCACACTGTTAAACTTAGAGTCTAACATTGACCTAATTCCACTGTTCTTCAATTCCTTTGATCTTCCAGTGCCCCTCATTTTGGAAGAATTATCGGAAACATTCATGCTCGGTACGTGAACTACATTTATTATTATTTTTTCCTGTTGATCATGGCCATAGTATATATGTATTCAATAATTCTATGGAGCCCGGGCAATGGAAACCGGTTTGGGGACCGGTTTTTTTTTTTTGACTCCCAAATAATTTATATGATTTATTGGAACTGAAATTTAAAAAAAACAGTGATTTAGGTATGATTTGGATACATATCAAAAATAGAGTTACACAGTCTGTTTAACTCTGTTTTTGATATGTATCAAAATCATACCTAATTCACTGTTTTTTTTAAATTTCAGTTCTAATAAATCATAAAAATTATTTGGGAGTGAAAGCAAAAAAAAAATAAAAAATATTTTGCCCGGTCCCCACCCCGGTCCCCAAGTCCCGGGTAGCGTAGAAGGACTCATATGTTTTTGCCTTTTGACTTTTTAATCTTTCATTCTGTAGTTCACCTCAAGTACATTGTGTTGGACAACGTGCGTGGTGGTCCTCATCCATTTGAGAATAAAGAATTTGGGAGCCTTGGGAGCAAGAAGAATAATGGGAGCATGCAGGAAGAATTTGGGCACCCTTGGGAGCAGAAAGAATTTGTACAAGAAACCTTGTTAGTGGTCATTAAACCAAGATTGGTTGTCCCACCATGCTTCCCATGCGTGTCCTTTGGCCATTCACATGAGACTACTCCTCTTGCATAAATTATCAGCATATTTACTTGTAAGAAGTGTTAGTATATATACTTTGTGGTTTTAATGATGACAATGCATATATGGGCTGAATTGATATTGTATTGGTTTATAATATATTTGGGCTACATTAGTCAAATATGTTTTTGCATGTTAAATATATTATGGATTGCATAGTTTTGTATGGGTGATATATGTGTGTATTATGGACTATTGGGCTGATCTATAAAATGGATTTCAACAGGTTGCATTTTATTTATGATTGGAATCTGTTTCTCTAATATATTGCCAAGTCAGTTTTTTTTAATATAGCTGGAAAGTATTGTTAACCTGTTGTGGCTATATTGGGTTATATATTTATATATCTTTGATAATCTGTTTTGCTATGAAGACCAATTCAAATCTGAATTGGAGTGTTTTAAGGAGTTTGGAATTGGTGTTTAATTCGAAGTAAAAGATAACAGGTTGGTTTCTAAATATTCTTTATTTCCTTTATAATAGCCTGTTATATTTTTTGAATTAATATTGTTGGGATATATCTTTCTCATATATATATTATTCTCCTGTTATCTGATTATATGTTTTAATTAGTTACCAAGTATTTTTGGTAATTTATATTCCTTGATTTATGGGATATATCTTCTGCAGATTTTGGCTTGGGAATTTGGTTTATATTGAACTATCTTTTTATTCCTATAAAAATGGTCTTTCACATTTAGTCAAATTGGTAACCTATTGCAGCTAAGTTGGTTGCTTGTTATTAGGCAATAGATTTACTAAGTCTGTTGTACCTTATTGGTTAAGAGAAATCTGCTGATTGGCTATTAGCTGTTGGACATTATTGTTTGCTGGATATTATCTATTTTACTAAGTCAATCAGTTGTGAATAAAATCTGCTGGGCAGATTTTTAGTTGAGCCAACTAGCTGTTATCTTTAGAAGGCTAACCAAACCTGCAGAAATAAGAGGATTCAAGTCTACTAGCCGTTACCTTCATGCTATATATTCTGTCCAGGCTGCTAAAGGAGAGGAGACACACTGCTCAAGAAAAGAAGTCATATATTATTCTCCTGTTATTCATCTCATATTTTAAAAAGTCTAGTTTCAACTTTGTGATTAAATTCCCATATTCTTGTAAAGCTGAAATTCAGTATTTCCATAAGAGTTGCAAACAGATTGGAAGCTAGGTTAGCTTAGTGCTTGACGTGTGAGTCAAGGTTGTTTCTTTGATAGCTTTCAAGGTTACAGTGGTGCAAGAGTCTCATTAGTGAGAAGGGTTGCAGAGGTGCAAAGGGGGCATTGGTGTCTATTCAGAAAGCTTCATTGAAACAGGGAGTTCTTTTGTATTGTGTATTGGAAATTTAATTAATAAAATGCGTCTCCAATATCATTTGATATTGGACGTGGAGTAGGCCATTAGATTAGAGGATAAAGGTTGAACCACTTAAAAATCCTTGTGTTGTGGTTTGTTTATCTTGCATGATCTGATAATTTAGTTTTCTGCATTTTCTGGTTTCGAATTCTGTTGGTCTTTAAAATTACACTAAAACCGACAGGGTTACTTGTCTGATTATAACTAAAACAGACAGGGTTACCTGTCCGATTATAGTCTACAACAGTAAACTTAAAAAATTATCCACTGTTATTACTTGGGGGTTTGTTCACCTATTCACCTACCCTCTAGGTGTGCTTACATACACGAAATTACAAGAAGTGTAGCAATCCGAGAGCTTAATGCCAATTCCAGCTGGTTGTACTGTTGGTTACTTAAACCATGTGGTTGAGCTAGTGAAGCAGTATAGTAACTAAACATATAAAGTCCAGGAGGAAGTAATTCAATTCTTCTTTTGTGTAACAGAAGTGGTGTTAAGGGGCAACGGAATTAATTTTTACTGATGTATTTTGACCCCCCCTCTAAAAATTTCCTGGTTTCACCACTGACCGTCATCATTGACCCATTAAGTCACCATTACTGTCAACATCTCCAATGCCCGATAGCAACAACCATCTCCAACCCCCGACAGCAACAACCATCTCCTACCCCCGTCTCACCACCATCACCCACCCACCACCACACAACCGCTACCAACAAACTCACCCTATCACCAAATTCAAATCCATAATTTGTATCTCTATCTCAGCGCACCACTGAACTTCAAAATTTCGCTATCTTCGATCTAAATTCTTGATCCAATGTTCTTAATTACAAATTGCGGCACCATCGACTTTGAGAATACCATCTGATCTACAATTCTAGATCTAGTGTGCTTAGCAATCGACTCACGAGTTCTAAAAATCCAGTGGTGCAAGTTTTTTTCTTACTTTGTCTCTCTCAATATATATATGTAGTAATATACATCAATCATAGAGGTTTCTCCATGGTGCGACTCAGAGCTTGGTTAGGGCTTGAAGGAGTTGAAGAAGTTTTAGATATGTGAGGATGGTCTTGATGGTGATAATGGTGGTGGCGGCGACGGCGATCGGTGGTTGGTTGGTGGTGGTTTCTTTTGATAATGATTTGATCAGATACAAGATGGAAGGATGATTTAGTTGTGGTGGTGATTTTTTAAATTTTTTTTACATTATCAATGTCTTAATTAAGTCTTTAAATTAGTTATTATAGAAATAATTCCTTAAATTAATATTTTTATTGTTTAATGAAGTCGAACCGTATTTTAATACAGTCAAATCGTATAAAACTATTAGTCTTACTAGAAAATTACATATTCCAGTCAATTTCAGTTGGAATTTGAATTTGGAAGGACATTGTGGGAAATTAGATAGTTGATGTAATTGATGTGTAAGCCCAATACTTTAGGGGTCAAATTGCGAGGAGGGTGGAACTTGATGTAATAAACGTGTATTTTACCCTTAATAATTTTGCCCCTCTAGCTAGAGCTCACAAGTGAGGCGCTTATTAATACAACAAATTACAATTCCTATTATGAGATCCAGAAGTTGCTCTTTACTTCAATTTACAATTACGACTTATTTTCTTCTTTCTTTTTTCATTTTGACTCCTGAAATCTTATCTTTTGGATACAAGGCCTGCCTTGATCTTCTGAATGGTAGCTACGTCCGTTTTAAAAGACTTGGCAAGAATTCCATCATCAACACCAGTGGCAAATACAGTGGAAGGAAGCGAAACTACCGCAGTGCTTGCACTACCAAAAGCAGCAATACCCATGGCTGGTTTGCTGGGATCAGCATTGTATTGATAGTGAACCAATCCTTTAGGAAATATAAACATGTCTCCGGCATGAAGCGTTTGAATGTAGAGTTTGTTAGTGGTGTCAATAAATCCCACCATAAGGCTGCCTTTCAGCAGAAAAAATAGACCCGTAGCGTGAGGGCGAGTGTGGGGCGGGCTTATGCCGCCTCCTGGCAATAGGAGAACAGATAATGAGACGCTCTGGCCATTGAGACCTGGGAATTCTGTTAGGCTAGCTTTTGTTGTTCCGTTATAGCTTGTTGGTGAATTTTTGAAATCAAATATGCTGCGCAATCCAGTGAACGTGAAGAAATTTTCATCAACTTTTGTCAAGTTATCTGGCACTATGAAGTCGGATAAGATATCTGGATCACCTCCTCGAATCAATCCCATATAGGCAAAGGTAGCAAAAATGAAAAATGTAACATGTTTTACCAAGATTGAGGCCATTTTGCTTGAAGAGTAAGGAGATGAGATTAATAGTACTTATAAAGAAGTTGTTTTTTAGTACGAAAAATGAGCTAGCTGATTTGCTGATTTATAGTGGCTTAGTTGGGGCTTGATGGTAACGATTTTTGTCCTTTTCATTTGGTATTTGCCAGCTTCACAATTCTGTAAAGAGAGAAGAAAGATAAAGAAATTCATCCTAGCTAGTATGTAGAGTTTAATTGAGGCCATGTTGCTTGGAGTGTAAGGAGATGAGACAGATAGTATATATATAAAGTTGTTTTTAATTTGGTACGAAAATTGACCAAGTTCATTTGCTGAGTTATAGTGGCTGGTTTGGGGCTTGATGGTATCGATTCTTGTTCTTCTCATTTTCTAGTTTTGATTAGACAGCTGTAACCCAAATTTGCCTTATCTTGGGGTTTTTTTTTTGACATTAACACTATGGACATCAGATGAAGTGAGAAATTGGATTAAAATTAATGTTGGTCATAGCTTTAAAAGATCCTTAGAATCATCTATTACAACGTCGAAACAATGTGAGCAACTTTTAACACGTTGAAAGCCTGCGAATTACTTGAGAGTAGATAACTTTAAGATAATTTTTTCATCTTCAAAAAAAAAACAGAAAGAAAGAAAGAAAAAAAGATCAATGCCTTTAAGATAATTGTTGCTTAAGTTGACAAGTATTAAGTCAACCTTGTATATTAGACCTTCAACTTATGTGACGCCCCCAAATCCGGGTACCTTCAAACCCGTATTCGAGGCTACAAGGTACTAATCATTCACATGTATCTATCTATAAAGTAATAACCAACATGAAGGTAACTAACATTATTACAAACTTATTCATTACAATCCCAGGTTCTAAGATATTTAGAAATTTGCATTACATGATACTAATAATAATTTAAGTATTATGACATATGACATAACATTCGTTTATTACAATAAACACTTGTCGAATACTCGTTCAGCTTTCCTTTCCCCTTGTCTGTTCCTGAACATTCGGCACGTTCGGGTTTCACTGAAAACATTTAATTTCAAAGCAAGAATGAGCATTTAATTGTCCAGCAAGTATTAACAGTTCATAAATAACATATCGCAAGGATTAAATGCTTTCTTGGAGATATACTTTTACAATGAAACAAGACTGTAAAGTATCTGAAACATTCATAATAACATGACTCGCTTTTATTTTCGAAACGACATATTGACTTTAGCTGAGCGATCAAAGGACCACAAACTTTTTCTTTTCAAAAAGGTTCTTATAGACATTCATCTATTAACCGTCTGGTCTTACGGGCACAGTGGGTAATCAGCCCGTTATGCCCTGCGTTGATCAACAATATCTTATCATAATGACATTACGTTCTGCGTAACTGCCTTTCAGCAAAATTAAAACTTTTCCAAATAAGGGATGTTCATACTCAGTCTTGAGTTCAAACCAAAGCAATTTAGTTGAACAGCTCTATCTAGCATCAATAATATTTCAAAGACTTAAATTGAAAGCAATGAAACATGTGTCTAGCTAATTCAAATGGCATAGACTTCTTTTTAAACAGTTTATGCATATATTCATGCTTTAGAGAGGTGCATTATAGCACAATCATTGAACAACTCAAGATATTTGCATTCGATATATGAGTAGAATGAAATTTAGAACATTTGCATAGTCAGGAGACATACACATGACCAATTATTGAGCAAGGATAAAGAACTCGTATCAAGTAGAGAAACTTGCATGTAAACAAATATTTCACAAGGATAGAGAACTTGCCTTTAGCGTTCTTTAAGATTGACGTTAACCGTCCTTGATAATTTCCTACACATATAATTCATGTATACATACCAATTAGCCACAAATGAAGCTAATTATTGGTTTATTTTAATTTCTAACTCATATTTTACTGTGTTCATTATATTGAATTTAAAACCTTCTTGGAGTTTTATAACAATTAACATCACGTCTAGACATTCATACATTGAACATTCGCATCATACTTATATGAATGTTAGTGTTCTATTTTTTGTATTTACTATTTGTCGTTTCTTATAGTTTTTCGCTTTATTAGAGAAATAAAATATCATTTACATTGCCATTTCTTGCCACGGTGCTTTGACACTTAACAGTCAAGCTCATTTTGATTTATATGAGTGCGTTGAACAATACACTTGAATGTATGCTCAATGTCTTATTGCTTTATTACGTATTCTATTTTAAATCAATTCTTTAATAACTTCTTGGTTGACTTAAATTATTCTATAATAGAGTTATTTATAACATCTATACGCATCCTAAGTTGAATCATACAACTTAAGTGTTTCTTATTTATAATTTTATCCAGTTTTTGTTGAGATATGTTTGAGTTTGTTAGTCAAGGTTTGCTTAGTCAAATAAACTCCTATGTTTTAGGAGAGTTAGAGAGTCAGTCAAGTTTGTTGAGTTTGTTTTTTAATTAGACCAAGTCTTCAGCTGTTCCACCACAATCTCAGGGTTGTTGAGATGTGGTTTTGTATTTCCAGTGGCTATTTAAAGCCAGTTCATTGATATTAATAAAGTATCTCATTTTAGCTGAACTTATAAGTCTTTGTTTTATAACATTGTGGTATCAGAGCTAAAAAGGGGCCTGGGTGTGAGAGAGATTAAACATTGTGTGGGTGTGAGAAGAAGAGTGTGAAAGTTAAAACAGAGAGTGTGTGTGAAGAAGACAACTTCGAGAAGATGGCCACTGATGGACAGAACTTGCTAAGCATCCCCAAGTTTGACGGTGACTATGATTACTGGAGTATGCTCATGGAGAACCTCCTCCGCTCGAAAGAGTATTGGAGCATCATAGATCCGGGATACACAGAGCCTTCCTCCACAGCCGTGTTGACAGCCAGCCAGACCAAAACTCTAGAAGAACAGCGCGTGAAAGACTTGAAGGCTAAGAACTATCTTTTACAGTCCATCAACAAGTCCATTCTGAAGACCATTACTCAGAAAGAAACTGCCAAGCAACTGTGGGACTCGATGAAGATCAAATATCAAGGCAATGAAAGGGTTCAAAGGGCCCAACTCCAAATTCTTCGCAGAAACTTTGAATTACTAGAAATGAAGCTCGGAGAATCAGTAACCGACTATTTTGGCAGAGTGATGGTAGTAGCTAATGATATGAGAAACTATGGAGACGACATGCCAGATGTAAAGATTGTTGAGAAGATTCTGCGTACACTCACAGAAAAATTCAACTACATCGTGTGCTCAATCGAAGAATCAAAGGATATTGATAGCCTCACTATTGATCAATTGCAAAGTTCCTTGCTTGTACATGAGCAAAAATTCAGAAAAGCTGGAGGAGATGATCAAGCACTGAAGGTGTCATATGAAAACAGAACAGGAGGACGAGGGAGAGCACAAGGAGGCTTTAGAGGCAGTGGAGTTATGAGAGGCAGAGGCAGAGGCAGAGGTCTGAATAGAGCAACCATTGAGTGTTTTAAGTGCCATTAGTTGGGGCACTTTCAATATGAGTGTCCAAAGTGGGAAAAGGCTGCTAATTATGCCGAGATAGATGAGGAGGAAGAACTGCTTCTAATGGTCTTGGTGGAAGAGAACAAATCAAGTAGAGAAGGGGTGTGGTTTCTTGATTCAGGCTGCAGCAACCATATGACAGGGAACAAACAATGGTTCACTGAATTTGATGAAGATTACAGGCACTCTGTGAAGCTTGGAAACAACATGAGAATGGATGTGATGGGCAAAGGTTGTGTCAGGCTACAAGTTGGAGATGTCAAGCAGGTAGTAACTGACGTCTATTATGTTCCTGAATTGAAAAATAATCTGCTCAGCATAGGTCAATTTCAAGAGAAAGGTCTAGCTATTCTAATTCAAGATGGAGCTTGCAAAGTCTATCACAAGACAAGGGGTCTTATCATGCAGTCAGAGATGACAACAAATCGTATGTTTGTAGTGCTTGCACATGTAGTTGCCCAACAATCAAATTGTCTAAACACTACCACATAGGACATCACTGAGTTATGACATCAAAGGTACGGTCAATTGAGTCATAAGAATCTTTGTACTTTGCAACACAAGAATTTAGTGAAGGGACTGCCTCAACTTAAACCTACAAACAAAGTATGTACAAGCTGCATGGTTGGAAAACAACACAGAGATGCCATACCTAAGAAAAGCAAGTGGAGAGCTTCGAGGAGACTTCAGCTTATACATGCTGATTTGTGTGGTCCCATAACTCCAACTTCAAACAGTGGAAAGAGGTACATATTAAGCTTTATTGATGACTATAGTAGGAGGATATGGGTGTATTTTCTTGTTGAGAAAAAGGAGGCATTTGCGATGTTTAAAGTATTTAAAAACTTTGTTGAAAAGGAGAAAGGATTGTATATTTGTTGTTTGAGAACAGATAGAGGTGGTGAGTTCACCTCAAAAGATTTCAACGAGTTTTGTACTACTCATGGCATCAAAAGACAACTTACAGCGGCGTACACACCCCAACAAAATGGAGTAGCAGAGCGTAAGAATCGTACTATTATGAATATGGTACGATGCTTACTCATAGAGAAGAAGATACCAAAGTCCTTTTGGCCAGAAGCTGTGAGATGGGCAGTCCATGTTCTTAACAGAAGTCCTACAGTAGCTGTGAAGAACAAGACACCAGAAGAGAGCTGGAGTGGTGTGAAGCCTAATGTTGAGTATTTCAGAGTGTTCGGATGCATAGGCCATGTGCATGTTTCGGATGCCAAGAGAACAAAACTTGAAGACAAAAGCTTCAAAGCCATCTTGCTCGGTGTCAGTGAAGAGTCTAAGGCTTATAGGCTCTACGATCCTATTGCAAAAAAGGTTGTGACCAGTAGAGATGTTGTATTTGATGAAGGCAACTGTTGGGATTAGAGTGAAAAAGAAACTGATCTAGAAATGCTTACTTGGGGCGAGAATGAAGAGCAAGAAAGTGCAGCAGAAAATGAAGGTGACAGTGAAGAAGATGAAGAGCAAAATGAAGCTGAAACCGACAGTAATGAAACAAGTTCTGATAGTAGCAATACTCGTGAAAGCTCACTAGAAGAAGCAGCTGAAGCTAGAAGAGTTACAAGGTTTCCAACATGGATGAGAGACTATGAAAGCGGGGAAGGTTTGTCTGAAGAAGAAAATGTACAGAATTTTGTTATGTTTGTTTCTAATGAGGATCCTACAAGTTATGAAGAGGCTGCACTAAGTCTTAAATGGAGAAAAGCAATGGATGTTGAAATTGCAGCCATAGTGAAGAACAAGACGTGGGAGCTAGTGGACTTACCTATGGGAGCAAAAAGGATAGGTGTGAAATGGGTATATAAAACAAAACTTGATGAGAATGGGAAGTTTGAAAAGTATAAAGCACGGTTGGTAGCAAAGGGCTATGCACAAGTACACGGAATAGATTTTAGTGAAGTGTTCGCTCCAGTGGCTCGTTGGGACACAATCAGAATGGTGCTAGCATTGGCGGCTCAAAGAGGATGGATCGTGTTTCAACTTGATGTTAAAAGTGCCTTCTTGCATGGTGAGTTAAGTGAAGTTGTTTATGTGGATCAGCCTCTTGGTTACATAAAAGAAGGTGAGGAAGAAAAAGTTTATAAGTTGAAAAAGGCACTTTATGGCTTTACGACAGGCACCAAGGGCATGGTATAGCAAGATTGAAGGATATTTTGTTGAGTCAGGTTTCAAAAAATGCAGCTATGAGCACACACTATTTGTGAAAGTTGAAGGAAAAGGTAAAATTTTGATCGTAAGTCTTTATGTTGACGATCTTATTTTTACTGGAAATGATTGTGTTATGATTGAGAATTTTAAGAAAGTCTATGATGCATAAGTTTGAAATGACGGATTTAGGAGAAATGAAATACTTTCTGGGAGTTGAGGTTAAGCAAGGAGCAGGAGGGATACATTTGTGTCAGAGTAAATATGCAAAGGAAGTGCTAGACAGATTCGGAATGAACAGAGAGTAATCCCGTGAGGAATCCAATTGTGCCTGGTTCAAAGTTGTCAAAAGAAGGAGGTGGAGCTGAGGTAGATGGAACTCGGTATAAGCAACTTGTTGGCAGCCTCATGTATCTGACTGCTACTAGACCAGATCTTATGTATATAGTTTGTCTCATCAGTCGATTTATGGCTCATCCAAAAGAAGTACATTGGGCAGCAGCTAAAAGGATTCTACGTTATCTCAGAGGAACTATTGATATGGGAATATACTATAGAAGAAAAGTGTTTGATGATTTGGTGGGTTATTGTGATAGTGATTATGCTGGTAATGTTGATGATGCTCGAAGTACAACTGGTTTCGTGTTTATGTTGAGTGCTGGGGCAGTATCTTGGTCTTCACGAAAACAGCCTATTGTAACTTTGTCAACTACGGAAGCGGAATATGTTGCTGCTACAGCTTGCGCCTGTCAGTGTGTATGGATGCAGAGAATTCTTAAGAGTCTTGGCTATGATCATTGTAGGTGTGTGACGTTTTGTGACAATACTTCTACAATTAAATTGACCAAGAATCCTGTGTTCCATGGTAGGAGCAAACATATTAATGTGAGATTTCATTTTATTCGAGATCTTACAAAGGACAGTGTTGTGAAACTTGAATTTTGTTGGAGTAGTGAGCAGCTTGCGGATATATTCACAAAACCCCTGAAGTTGGAAGCATTTGAAAGGCTTCGGAAAATGCTTGGAATTGTGGCTAAAAGTGAAGTAAACTGAACTGCTCTCAGCAGCTTCAGTTTAGGGGAAGAATTGTTGAGATATGTTTGAGTTTGTTAGTCAAGGTTTGCTTAGTCAAATAAACTCCTATGTTTTAGGAGAGTTAGAGAGTCAGTCAAGTTTGTTGAGTTTGTTTTTTAATTAGACCAAGTCTTCAGCTGTTCCACCACAATCTCAGGGTTGTTGAGATGTGGTTTTGTATTTCCAGTGGCTATTTAAAGCCAGTTCATTGATATTAATAAAGTATCTCATTTTAGCTGAACTTATAAGTGTTTGTTTTATAACAGTTTTGTATTCAATTCCCATTTGCTCTTATACTTTCATTTGAATTGGTATTGAAACTTTACAATTGAATTTTATCAACTTATAATTAGTTTCATTTAGCTTCTTTATGTTTACCGAATCAATACTTGAAAGGCATTTAATTGTAGTGCAGGTTACCACTGCTTAGCAAAACCAAAACTTTCTTGGTGTTCTGCAGTAGCGGCGTTGCAGCTCCCCAATAAGCCTTGGTAGCGGAGCTGCGGCACTGCCTTATGAAATTATTTAATTTTTCAGCATGGGCGCTGCGACGCCAGTTTTATCCTACACATTGGCGCTGCGGCGCTAGTGTTCAGTACCCAGGTTCTGCTTCTGCGAATTTTCAGTTCATTCAAGCCTCCTACTTGTTATCATATTTAAAGCTACACCATTCCAAATGACTTGGGATTTGATCCTATTCCAAGATCTTGCTACAAGGTAGGACTCCCACCATTGTTTAGTCTTTAATAACATCATTTAGACATATCAACTAAGGCTCAAAAGTCAGAGTTTGCCTCTGTACTTTTATGAAATTTGTCATTTGATTCCATTTCATCCTTTTTTGGCTTTTAAACTTGTTTTGGTTCCTCTACTGGACTTAGGGAACCTCAGATAATATGCTCAAGTGTTACCTAGTTCCAAACTTTGGCAATTTCTTGGGTTTTGCATTTTGAGAACTCATTTGAGCAATTTTCCAAACAGTTAGCATACATTCTTCGTTTTATTAGGTTTCACTTTTATTTGCCCATGGATTACCTATGATTTCACCATGAAAATCCTCTTCCTTATTCCTCCACACAACAACAACTAAGAACCTTGTTTCTAAGTTATAATTCACAATCAATTACATAATCAAGTTATATATGAATAATTTCTATTCCTTCTTCTACTTTCAATTTCCATAAACAAAGAAAGGAAGAATTGGGATTTTGATGATTTAATTCTTACCTTAGCTTGGGCTTGTTGAATTTTAGTTCCAATTGTTTCCCCAAATATTAAGTTCCTCTATTGCTAGATCCTTCTTTAGCTTGCAAACATGGGAGTTGGATAATTTCTTTGTGAGAGATAGGGAGGGAGTAACGAAAATTGGGGATGGGAAAGGAGGGCTGATATGTTCTGCTCTTAGCTTTCTAATTTCCTTAGCAGCTTAGTCAATTTCATTAATGCTTAGTGTCCCATGATGATTTAATAAGTTAACAGCTCTTGCTTCTCATTTAGTTACTCAGCCTTATGTATTACACCTCCTGCTTAGTTAATATGACTCATCGTACTTATTAACATACATCCCTCCGCACATATCGCATAATGGTACATTACGCGTATATGTACCTCAATTATTTCGAAATTTGGATAATTAATTATTTTTAATAATTACGAAAATTATTTCAATAATTACGAAATAATTCCATAATTATATTTTATCACTTTTTACGCAATAATTAATATATTAAAATAATTAATATTTGTTTTATTAATTATTTTAAATTCTCTCATTCAATATATACAACTTCATTTGCATAATTAAATAATATCATTTACTTCATTCTATAAATTTTTGAAAACAATTTATTTATTATATTAAATATATAATTTAATATATTCCTTATTTATTCCTTACGAATAAATTTACCTATTCATTATCAATATACACATAAATATATTGAACTTCCTTTCATATATTCACGTAATTAATAATTTAAATATTATGCTATTACATCGAAGCATAATATTCACATAATAAAAATATTAAATATCACACTATTCATAGATACACAATATTCATGTATTTAATTTAATTATACCACATAATAAGAATAAAATTAAAATTCTTATTTAATAAATTCAAAAATTTCGAGATGTCACAACTTCACACTAGAACACTCGACATGGAACTAGCACACCGTTACATTTGAGATTGTAACCGATTCACTAGCATTATGTTAGGCTAGGTAGTTACCCACAAATAATGACAAAATGGAAGTTCTATATATGACTATTTTGGAGCATATTTGGGATAAATTAATTACTAGCCAAATGACAAAATAAAATCTATCCATAACATGAAAAGCAGTGTGTTAACGCTTGATTTTGTCCGCGCGTCCAATCCACTCTCCGCGCGTGTACCTGCACAAAAGTCCCAACGGCTTGGGCCGTGTGGAGACTCCTCGGGTGTAAGAGTAAGTAACAAGCTACGAGGTACGCTAACAATGGAGGTCAAATATTTAGTAGGGTAAAAGTGTTGTACCTGGCCTTCATTGTTACTCGGGTATTTATAAGGATCCACTTGGCTACTTTCTACTCCTATTAGGAATGTTCTGCCCAGAATCCTTATTAAACCCGGATTCAACTACCTTGATCCGATAGAAATATAATCCAGTAAGGAACCACAAGGGCTTAGAATACTGGCCCAAGCCTGTTTGGACTGGAGAGTCCTCATATAATCCACTAGGCGTAATTGGCCTTTGGGCCGAGCCCACCATAAGAAGCCTAATCCAGCCTGTTAGGATTTATATCCGAACATTGCCCCCTACTCCCTTAGTATATAATATGTACTGGGGGAGTGAGTCAGATGATTTAATCAGCCGGATATTTAATAACAAGGGAAGAGGGTATATGTCCTCGGGAACCCGAAGGCATCAGACCGAGAATATCCCTCCTCCAGGTGTCTTCAAGGATTAGCCGAAGATAGGGACTCTCTAAGGCGTCCAACCAAGGATAATGCCCCTCGGATGCTCGAAAGTATGAGAACCGAGGATAGTGTCCCTTGGGATCCTTAGAAATGTTGTCTCGAAGATGGAGAACCTGGTCACGATATCGGGCTTCTCTGATGGGTAAGCCCCGCTCACAGATGTGTATTTGGGCCCAGTCTTTCTGTTTCGCAGCCCAATAGTGATATCCTAGCACAAACGGCCCAACAGTTTGAAATTCAAAACGTTACGGTTGGATACAGCTGTTAGGCACTACAACTTATCAGCAATAACTTCTCCCGCCTCTAGCCTCATCCGTTGGATAGGATCAATTTCGGCCGTCGGATATCCACTTTTATAGAGAAAGTTAACCTAGCCATCATTTCTCACCAGTGCAGTCGTTTTTACAGCGGGAGAAATAACCTTCCAAAGATCTCGTCTTCGTGCTATTCTGCTTTAGGATCGATCGTCCGTCCCCTTTCCCGAACATCTTCAAGTAAGTTATCCATCTTCCTTCTTTTCGCGATGGCCGGGGGTAATCAAGCTTCATCTTCCCATGTTGAAGATGAGGTTACAGTAGCTCAAGCCGGAATTCCTGAAGGTCAGCCATGGAAACTGGTAATAATAGAGCGGATGAGAGATGTAGAAGAGTACAATAGGACTAAATACTTCTCTTTAGAGTATAGAGTAGCCAACATTCCTTCTTCTATCAAAAACCCCTTTTTCGATCTGCTGATGACGGAATTCTATATTCCTGAATCTTATGAAATTAGGAGACCCGAGGGTGAGGAAAGGGTGTACTGGCAACCCGAAGGGGGGTGGATTCCGATCCATCGCCAGTTGCTTCTATTCGGGGTGCGCTTTCCACTCCGTCCTTTCCTTGTAGAGCTCCTTCATACAGTAGGGCTTAGTTTAAATCAATTATCCCCAAACTCTTTCATTCATTTAAATAGTTTCATAGCTTTCTGCTCGTCCGAGAGCATAACTCCGAAGCTCGATTTCTTTTTTTAATTCTTTTCCCTCTCCGCCTGTAAGGAGAAGGGTTTTTATCAAATAATCAAGAATCCGGGTAGAGATACCCTAATGGATACCCCATCCAGTAATAAGGGATGGCATGGGGATTGGTTCCTCATCAAGGGGCCGGACACTGAGTTGGTAGGACCTTGGTCTAACCCGAACAAAGACCAATTAAACCCGAATCGGATTACCCGAAGAAGGTTGGAGGAGTTCGAGGTTTTGTATTCCAAGCGACCATCGGTGAAGTGGAACCGGCTTCTTTTGAATGACCAAGACTGGTTACATGATCATAGCTGTAAGTCCATTTAAATTTCCCGAATGCATATTATTGCTGGATTGATAATGTACTGATCGCTTCTTTATCTTCTGTGCAGTGGCTGACTCTGGAAGAACTGCTGATAACGAGGCAATTTTTGAGGCAGCTGGTGTGCCGAGGACAAAGCTGTCAGGTGCTGAAAAGCTGAGGCTGGCACGCCAGAAGAAAGCCTCGGGAAGCAAAGTGGTGACCTTGCCCGAGGGGACTACCGCAGGAGCTTCAGGACCTGGCCCGACCGAGGAGCCAGCGAGAGCTGTAGAGCCCAAGCCCAAAAAGAGAAGGCTGGTGCGCCACTCCTCAGCTGAGGTGAGGGTGGTTCCAATCGAGCCTTCCTCCACTACCGGGGGATCTACCAGTGGCGCCCCGAAGGAACTGGTTGCAACGGCTTCTTTCGACGCCGAGTCCCCTCACCCCGAGGAAGGGGCACTAGTGAGGAAGAAGAAGCAGAGGGAATCCACTCCTCCCCCTCCCACCACTGATCAACCGAGGGTGGAAGAAGTGGGGACTTCTGTCGGGGCCTTGGATCCCTCCCCGATCCTAATTGATGTAGCCGAAACCGATCAGGGGGATCTAAAGGCTCTGATGGAAAAACTGTTCGAGCATCACACCAAGGTAAACAAGTTTTCTTTTTAAGTAGTAG
Organism: Aralia elata; assembly: GCA_034770075.1. Taxonomy (NCBI): domain Eukaryota; kingdom Viridiplantae; phylum Streptophyta; class Magnoliopsida; order Apiales; family Araliaceae; genus Aralia; species Aralia elata. The sequence continues at coordinate 7,728,134 of CM068382.1, forward strand.
CCATAGTTGTGTTATTTGTTATGTTCTGACTTCCGACTATTGCCTTTCAGGGGAACGATCTTCTCCTCGAGGTCTCTAGTCGAGTGAAGACCTTGGAGCACGACTTGAAGAGGTCCTCCGAAGAGTGTGCTCAGGCGAAGGAGCTTCATTCGAAGGTTCGAACCCAACTCCGAACGCAACATGATAGCTTCCATATTATGAGGAATGACTACGAAGGAATGCGCTCGGAGAAGGTCAAGACCGAGAAGGAGTTGTCAGCCTTGAGGGCTCAAATACAGACAGCGAACGCTCGAGTAGCCGATGCTGATGTTAAGGTGGGAGAGACCACTAAACAGGCTGAGGCTGCTATGAAACGGGCTGAGGAAGCAGAGGGGAAAAATAAGGAGCTCGAAGCTCTTCTCCGAAAGCAGACGGAGCAACTCAGCCAATCTGACAAAGCGATCCGTCTGCAAACTAACCAGATGCGAAATCTGAAGGACAACGTCCAGATGATCGTTGAAGGCTGGGCCTCGAAGGAAGCAGATTGGCTGAAGGGTCCCATTGCCCCCGCATCGTCGAGTGTTCTGGCACCAAGTCTTCGACAAAAGGTGATCGAGGACTACAAGATCTCCTATCAATTCCATGAAGATGTCCAGGATGCCGTGGTGAATGAGTTCAATGATGGCTTTGAGTTTGCCCGAGAACTGGTGCGGGAAAAGGGTCATGATCCTGATGCACTGGGGATTATTATTCCCGAAGATTGATTTTATTTTTATTTTGGTTATGTAATATGAACACTTTGTAATGAAGATAAATTTCTTTAATGATGTGTGTGAATATTCTATCTTATCTTTCCTCTTGAGCCATTCTTACTTATCAATGTGCATAGCTATTCTATACCCCTTCTCCCCATTAACTTTATTAGGAAATTGCTAATAAGGTTAATCGATGTATCAAAGTGTATGTAAAACAGCAGACAAAGATAAAACAGAAGAATTCTCATTAATCTCGAAAAGATAATCAATATCAACCAACACTTAAGCCTCCGAAAGAAACTAAGTACATAATATCACTGATAATATCTTCGGAGCCGAGCAGCATGCCATGTGTTCGGGACTTCCTTTCCGTCCATATGTTGCAATTTATAGGTTCCCGATCCCAATACTTCAATGACTTTATACGGTCCTTCCCATGTAGGCATCAGTTTTCCCGTTTCTCGAGGTGTAGACGCTTCTGCTTGCCGAAGAACCAAGTCTCCTGCCTTGAATGTTCTTGCCTTAACATTTTTGTTGAAATGCCGGGTCGTTCGTTGCTGATAGGTAGCTAATCGGAGAACCACAGCATCACATTCCTCTTCTAATAGATCTAGGTTTTCCCGAAGACCTTCACTATTGAGAATTTCGTCGAAGTTTTGGACTCGGGAGGAAGGTATCCCAATCTCGATAGGTATCAGGGCTTCGGTCCCATAAGAAAGCTTGAAGGGTGTTTCTCCGGTTGTAGTTCGTGGAGTAGTTCGGTAGGCCCATAGGACATGTAGTAGCTCTTCGGGCCAGGCTCCTTTTGCTTCTTCAAGTCTTCGTTTAATGTCGTTCAACAAAAGCCTGTTTGTTACCTCAACCTGTCCATTCGCTTGAGGATGGGCCACTGAAGTTCGCCGATGCTGAATATTCAGTTCTGTCAAAAACCCTTCGAACTCTTTCCCTACGAACTGAAGACCATTATCAGAGACTAGGACCATGGGAATTCTGAACCGATAGACCACCTGCTCTTTGAGGAATTGGAGACATGTCTTCTCAGTGATCTTTGCTAAAGGTTTGGCTTCGACCCATTTGGTGAAGTAATCTATTGCCACAATAACAAATTTTACCTGACCCTTACCCTGAGGGAGTGGCCCGAGAAGATCTATCCCCCAAACTGCGAAAGGGATGGGAGACAATATAGGTGTAAGTTCTTCGGGAGGCTGGTGTGGTACCGAAGCGAACAGTTGGCATTTATGGCATTTTTTGACGAAGTCTTTGGCGTCCTGAAGCATGGTCGGCCAAAAATATCCTTGTCGCAAGATTTTATGTGTCAATGTCTTCGCTCCCACATGATCTCCACATATCCCTTCATGGACTTCCCGAAGCGCATAATCAGATTCTCTGGGACCAAGACACCGAAGTAAGGGCGACGAATAGGATTTCCTATACAGTGTATCCTCAATAAAACAGTACTTTGTGGCTTTGAATTTAATCCGTCGGGCCAACGCTCGATCATCGGGTAGCTTATCAGTTTTCAGAAACTTGACTATGGGGGTCATCCAGGAATCTTCGGATTCAATGTCCATTATTGTCTGAACCATTGTGCTCGGTTCCTGGAGAGTTTCAAGGTAGACAGATCCTTCCATTTCCCCCTGGTCAGTTGTGGCAAGCTTCGAGAGAGCATCAGCCATGGCGTTATCTGCTCTGACTACTCCAATAATTTGATACTTAAGGAAGTGTCCGAGGAGTGTCTGCACCAGCTGTAGATATGTCTGAAGATGTGGTTCCCTGGCTTCATACTCCCCCAACACCTGTTTTACCACGAGTTGGGAGTCGCTGTATACTATCAGGTTTTTCACCTCTAGACTTCGGGCCAACCTTAGACCTGCTATAAGTGCTTCATATTCGGCAACGTTGTTGGTAGCTGTGAACCCGAAGCGAATAGATTGCTGGACCCTGAATCCTTCGGGAGAGGTAAGAATTACCCCTGCCCTGCTGCGAGGTCCGACGCTAGATCCATCGACAAATAATGTCCATGCCGAGTCTGTAGTCGGATTTAGTAATTCAACTGGCTCTTCTTCTTCCTCAGGGAAAGAACACTCACCAATGAAATCCGCCAGAGCCTGTGCCTTAATTGCTGTTCGAGGTCGGAAGTCAATGTTGAACTGGCTTAACTCTACAGCCCAAGCTGCTAGTCTCCCCGATGATTCGGGACGATACAGTACCTTCCGAAGGGGTTGATCTGTAAACACTGTGATGGTTCTCCCTTGAAAGTAGTGTCGAAGCTTTCGACTAGAAATGATTAATGCGTAAGCCAACTTCTCTAAGTTTGGATACCTAGTTTCGGCATCTCGAAGAGCATGGCTTACATAATAGACAGGCTTCTGGCCCTGTGTGTCTTCCCTTATTAAAGCTGACCCAACCGCAAACTGCGTAGCCGATAGATATAACTGTAGGTCCTCATCGGGGAGAGCTTTATTGAGGATGGGAGGAGAAGAGATATAATGCTTGATCTGTTCAAAGGCAAGCTGGCACTCTTCCGTCCAAACGAACGTCTTTTGGTTCTGAGCCCCTTTCAGAGTATTGAAGAATGGAAGACACTTCTCTGCTGATCGGGCCACAAACCTCCGAAGGGCGGCGAGTCTTCCTGTTAATCTTTGAACATCTTTAAAATTCTTCGGGGACTGCATCTCAAGGATAGCCGATATCTTTTCGGGGTTAGCTTCTATCCCTCTTCGGCTTACCATGTACCCCAAGAATTTGCCCGACCCAAGGACAAAAGTGCACTTGGCGGGATTAAGTCTCATATTGTGGATCCTGACGTTCCGAAAGCACTCTTCTAGATCTGACAAGTGGTCTTCGTCTCCCATGCTTCGGACGATCATATCATCCACATAAACTTCCATATTTCTGCCGATTTGATCTTTGAATACTTTATTCATCATTCTTTGATAGGTCGCCCCAGCGTTGATCAGACCGAACGACATGACCTTGTAGGCGTAGATTGCTCGGTGAGTGATGAAGGATGTCTTCGGGATGTCTGGTTTGTGCATGGCAATCTGATTGTACCCGGAAAAAGCATCCAAGAAGCTCATTAAAGTGTGTCCCGCAGTGGAATCAATTAGTTGATCGATGTTCGGGAGAGGATAGTAATCTTTCGGGCATGCTTTGTTAAGATCCGTGTAGTCTACACACATCCTCCACTTCCCGTTATGCTTCTTCACCAGCACCACGTTGGCAAGCCATTCCGGATAGGTTATTTCATAAATGAAGTTGGCAGCCAATAACTTTTCAATCTCTTCATCTATCACCTTTTGTCGCTCGGGAGCTATATTACGCCTCTTCTGTTTAACGGGCTTGTGGCTGGGGTTGACACTCAGTTTATGTTCGGCCACATCCCTATTTATTCCTGGCATGTCAGCTGGTGTCCATGCAAATATGTCTGAATATTTCTTCACCAGCTCGATGAGTCTGGTTCTAACGCCCGTTTCCAAACCGGTACCAATTTGTACTGTCCTGGTGCTATTTTTCTGAAACAATGGAATCTCTTCGGTTTCTTCAGCAGGCGTAGCTATCGGCTCAGAGCCTCCTTCTGTAAAAGGTTCTAGCTCAATTTTCATCGTAGTTTTTTGCTTACTCACCCCCACCGAAGTCGCCTGGATAGTCTGGAGATAACACCTTCTGGACAGATCCTGATCACCAACCACCTCTCCGATCCCATTCTCGGTCGGAAATTTCATTTTCAGATGCGGAATTGAGGTGACTGCCTTTAAAGCCGCCAAAGTTATTCTCCCGAGAATAGCATTGTAGTTGCTTTCCACCTGGACCACATAAAACCTTATCATGATGGAGGCTTGTTTGGGAGCCGTGCCGAAGATCGCGGGTAACTCTATCGTCCCTGCTATTCGGACTGGGTTGTTCCCGAAGCCATATAGCGGGGACTCATTGCAGATCTCCAGCTTCCTTCCCCCCAGATCCAGCCGATTGTAGGCATGGCTGTAGAGTACATCCACCGAACTCCCATTATCCACCAGCATCCGTTTCAAATCCATGGTTCCGACTTGAGCTGTAATGACCAGGGCGTCCTGATACGGTGTAACTATTCCCGGGGGGTAATCCTCATCGGAGAAGGTTATAGGTTCTGTTGGGGTAGTTTTAGATTGTCCAGACAACTGATGGACCTCCCTGCCGAAAGCTTTTCTTTTTCTATTGGATAGTGCTGATATCGGTCCACCAGATATACAATCCACGACTCCCTTTACCGCTCCCGAAGATGGCGGTGGTGGAGCTATCCGATCAAAAGGGCTCGGTTTGTATCGATCAGCCACATAGCAATCCAGGTTACCCCTCCGAACTTGCCTTTCAAGAAAATCTTTCAACTGATAACAATCCTCAGTATCATGCCCCTTGGCTTCATGGTAATCACAATATCTGTCCCCATTCTTTTGTCTAGCGAAGACTCTGATCTTCGGGGGCTTTTCATAAAAAGGCTGGTCTTTGATTTCCTTGATGATAACAGCTCTACTCAAGGTTAAGGGAGTGTAGTCCTTGTCATTATCCCTATTACCTCGGTCTCTCGAACCATTATTCTTCTTTTGCCGATTATCGTGGGAATCTTTCTTGCCGTTCCCTTTGTCGTTGTTGTACTTCTTATCGGCGTCCTCTCCTCGGGGGTCTCTCTGGTGAAAATCACCTGTATTTTTCGAGGTGCCCCGAAGATTAGCGAGCGCCTCTTCCAACTCGACGAACTTATCGACTTTATCATACGCCTCGGGCAAAGATTCGGGCGCCTTTGAGATAATCTCCTCGATTAGCCTGCTGGACTTATCCACATTCAATCCCATGGTTAAGAAGTGGATCACCTGCTTCGGATCTATATCGTTGACCTCAGATACAGCCTCCCGAAATCTCTTTATGTACTGCCAAAGCGTTTCATTCGGTCTCTGTTTGACCTGCATAAGGGATGTGATCATTTTAGCCCGCCTCTTGTTGCTGCCGAAGTGGGTGTGAAATTGTTCTTTCAGATCATCCCATGAGCGTACTGATGCAGATGGGAGGGAGACCACCCACTCCCGAGCAGTCTTCTTCAGGGTGGATAAGAATAGATGGCACATGGCCGCTTCATCATGACCATGAAAGAGCATGGCTTGCTCGAAAGTGAAGGTATGATCATGAGGATCTCCAGTTCCATCATACATCTCCAGGTTTGAGGGAACCTTGTTCTTCCTATCGATCTTCGCATTAGCCAAGTCTCGGGTGAAAGGAGTGGCCCGAGGCTTTTTGGTTCCTGACGGTTCGGCCCTTCGGGGTGATGATTCCCCAGTATGACTTCTATCAAGGCTTCGTCGGGAACCCTCGCGACGATCTCGCCTGGATGGTGACCGGGCTCTTTTTCTCAAGTCCCTTGTGAAGATGGATTCAGACTGGGCCTGGTTATTATCTCGATGCCGTCTTTGGGGTCGGTCATCTCTTCGTCGGTGGGGAGCAGAGCGGGAGGCCGAGCCTCTCTCGCTCAGCAACTGTTGCCCAGCTTCGTTCAGTTCTATGTACTGCCTGTCAAGCTCTTCTTGCTGGATGTCTAGAGCTTTCTTTCGATCAAGGATCTGCTGAAGGCGTTGTCCCCGTTCGGCTGATGTCTCCCGGTGTGGCCGAGATTGCACCGGTCCGTGAGAACCATGGTTGCTTTGCTGTGAATTTTCCATGTGGATTTGTTTTGATCACGAAAGCGATTTACTACTAAAAGGCCCTCCTTCTAGCGCCAATGTTAACGCTTGATTTTGTCCGCGCGTCCAATCCACTCTCCGCGCGTGTACCTGCACAAAAGTCCCAACGGCTTGGGCCGTGTGGAGACTCCTCGGGTGTAAGAGTAAGTAACAAGCTACGAGGTACGCTAACAATGGAGGTCAAATATTTAGTAGGGTAAAAGTGTTGTACCTGGCCTTCATTGTTACTCGGGTATTTATAAGGATCCACTTGGCTACTTTCTACTCCTATTAGGAATGTTCTGCCCAGAATCCTTATTAAACCCGGATTCAACTACCTTGATCCGATAGAAATATAATCCAGTAAGGAACCACAAGGGCTTAGAATACTGGCCCAAGCCTGTTTGGACTGGAGAGTCCTCATATAATCCACTAGGCGTAATTGGCCTTTGGGCCGAGCCCACCATAAGAAGCCTAATCCAGCCTGTTAGGATTTATATCCGAACACAGTGCTTTCAAAATCTCCCTCAAAACAAGTACTAACTTTCAAAATACCAGTTGTCATTTATATTTAGTGCGACTCCAAATCGTCTAAGCCCTACACCAAACTAAGGTAGTCCAACGCCCCAGAATATGCTTCTAACCGTACCCATATATAGCATCCTACAAAGGCACGACTCTCCCACTTGAAAAACTCTTCATTGAATTCCCAGTGTTATACTGAAAATCTATCTAAAAAAATTAGTGTGCGTTGAAATGGACTTTCCTGGAACTCATGGGCCTGCCAGGCCTCGATTAGGACGAGACTTGTTTATTGATGGTTGATCGGGGTTTGGAATCAAAGCCGGGTTATGCCCTTGGCCCATACCCACCCATGTATATATTTTTATAGAAGTTGTTTATATTTGTGTATTCTCTACGTTCCGATGTCATTAATTTTAAAGACAATTGTTTATCACATGATGTTTATAGTATACAAGTTACTTGTAAAATATGCGAAAAAACTTATAGATGCTCAAAAAGAATATGCAAATAAAATCCATTAACTTTGAAAAATGTATTTTTGACGTCCTCGGGGAACATAGGGCGTATATGTTTACAATTTTATTTTTAGTGTATATATTCAAAGCCTTGTGGGGAACACTATAAGTTAAGTTTTTCAAATTCTGTTGGAGTTAGGACGGTGTGGGGTTTGCAAAACTAAACCCAGCCCCAGCTCATTTTTCATCCCTACTTTCCATATGGAGGGCTCCTCCTCCTACTAAAAATCTGGGCATTTGAGACGGACAAAATCCGTCTCAAATACAGCAGAATTCATCTCGAAATTGATTTTGAAACGGATTTTGACCGTCTCAAAATCTGTGTCAGTAGGTCGCGTCACTAATTCTGTCTATCTCAAAGCAAAAAATTAGATACGGAAAATGTCCATCTCAAATCCGTCTCAAACAATTAGATACGGAAAAAATCTGTCTTAGATCCGTCTGAAAACTGACCCATGGGGGAGCTGAATTTTGAGACCGATTTTGTCAGTTTCAAATTGGGCGCCCTTTTTTCGTACAAGTAATTTTGAGACGAAAAAATTCGTCTCAAATCCATCTCAAAATTGGCAACAACTATTCTTCTTGCACATATTTTGAGACAGACACCATCCGTCTCAATTCCGTTTCAACTTTGGCGCTAATATTTTTTTAGCGCGCATATTTTGAGACGGACAGCAACCGTCTCAAAATCCGTGTCAACTTTGGCGCCAATATCGCACATTCTTTGAGACGGAAAGAAGTCGTCTCAATATGTTTATTGACAACAAATTACAAATATTTTCATAATTTAATTTCAAATCTAAATGAAAGAAGTTGTTGTCATAAATATAAAATTGTATTCAACAATCTTGATAATGAAAATAACAACAAAACAATCCCTTTCTTGAATTCAAACAACTTTTCAACATCAAAATTGTAATAATAAAACTCTTACTACATGAAGCCTAATACAAACACAAGGTTCACACTACCTAATCAAAGAAAGACGAGGCATATTTAGGAATCAGCAATGGTAACCTCGACCTCAACACCGGGTTCAATGGTAATGGAAGTAATCTGCTTAACAACATCAGGAGAGCTGAAGAGATCAATCACACGTTTGTGGATGCGAAACTCAAATCTATCACGTGTTGGTTCCTGGACATTGAAAGGGAAAGGTTTCAAGCCAGAGTAATTTCAGTTATTAAAGCCAAACAAGCAAGCCCTACCATTAGTGAGAATTATACTACTTTTACACATTAAGAACATTTAGCACAAAATTTCAAAGCATCAAAATGTAGCGACAAATACTTTTACTATCCCACTACGTACTATGTTCATGGAATTTAATACTTTGTAATTAGGCGCTTATCACACAATGTCATTTGGTATACAACTTCAAAGAAAAGATTAATTCTTGACTGACCTATCTGATGGCAGTTTTGAACATAATCAAACAAAGTATAAGCAAATTAAACCTTACCCATTAAAATTGAAATCTAAACTCAATATTGTGAAATTTTAATTTCTTAAGAGCAAATCTCCCAAACCCCCCCCCCCCAAAAAAAAAGCAAAAAGCTCACAAAACCCAACTTGTACCCTTTAAAAATAAAGCCCCATTTTCTAGCCCCAGTGAGAAAACCTTCAGATCATGCAAAAATAAACAAAACCCAGTTCAGAATTTGAAAAATAAGCTAGGAATACTCACAGAGAAACACAATGAGCAGATTCAAATGGAAATGGAGACTGTGAACCACCCTTTCTCTCATTGCTGCTCTGTAGCTCAGACTCCAAAAGGGGAAAAAATAAAAATTATCAAACAGTGCAAGAACACAGACGAATAGAGATTGTTAAAGCAAGAATTAGAACTTCAATTTAAAAATTAAGAAATGGTGGGGTTGTGAAAATAAAGAACGGGCGCCATGAATAAGAAATGGTGGGGTTGTGAAATTAAAGAACGGGTTGTGGGACTAGAAAGTAGAATTAAAAATTTAGGGTTGTATAGCATTACTCATTTAATTATCTTTGTGCACACAACAGTGGTATCTCCAAAGATATCAACTAAGACTATTGAAGCTAAAAGCAGACAAAGAAAGCAATGAGAAAGGTAGAATATTGAGCCAAATAGCCGAAAATCTGTGAGTTCCCTCCCATTCCTGAAAAGAAAAAGGAGACACTTGAAACCCATCATAAGAGCTCTGTAGCTTTTGGTCCCATTTTCGTTTAGAACATAATATATCAAACATGTATAATTGAAGCCAAGTTTAGAACACAATATTTCAAGCATGTATAATTGAAGCAGCGTGCTCCAACCAACATATCACCACCTGGTTTTTACAAATGTGTCATCAAAGAAAGAGATGTAGTATACATATATAAATACACAAATCCACATGAACTAATAATGCATACATAAATATCTAGGTAATCATATGACTGATTAAGCATGGATGGTTATAGACATGATGATCTACAATTTGAAGAAAGCCTAAATTCAAAAACGGTAAATGTGACAACATGAAATAGTAGCAAGCCAATGCCAATGAAAACATACATATTCACTTATTAAAAAGAAAAAATATTGATATATATATATATATATGTTGGGGGGATGTCTGTCCGTCAAAAGGGAAATATGCAACGAAAGTTAATAGATCATCATCTTCATTTTCAGAAACAACATATGGACATTAAAAACTTGCCTTTGTAGGATCAATTATACCACCAGCAATTAAATCCTTGTATTCTCCATTTGCAGCATTGTAACCATACTTTTGATTGTCACTTGAAAGCACCTGAAGCAAAAAAATAAAAAATAATATCAATCAACCTATCTGGCTTGCCACAACAATACTTCTTTAGAAATCATAGTATCTGCTATACATTTAGTTATATAAAAAAGATAAATAAAAAATGACAGATACATTGTAATTATAGAAAATACCTTTTCAATTACAACATTTCCATTGACACCGCATTCTTGGTAATTAACTTCATTGGGTAGCTCAATGCCATCCTAATAATATCAGCTCCCACCTACCAATCATTCAAATTAAAGATCAAATAGTAGCTACAAGGAACTTTCATACATATTCCTCTGTTGGTGAAAGCCAATGACATATAAACGTACTACCTTCTGTGAGAGCCTCTTGATAAAATATAGGATGCTAATGTCAGGAAAAAAGAAAATAAGCACTACACATTTTTTTAAAAGACAACATGTTCATTCCAACTCATTTAGTGTGAGCCTCTTGATAAAATATAGGTTCAGTTTAACTAGTAAAACATACAACTAATTATGAAGTGAATAACAAACCCAAACCACTCTTAAGAACTAAATAACAAAGAGTTTCAGGAATGCATACCCCATTATGGCAGATCATCTGAGCTTGTATTCATCATGTCATAGAACAAAGAATTGACATCAAAAAAAAGAAAAAAAAAACAACTTGGGAATTGTTAACGCTTGATTCTGTCCGCGCGTCCAATCTACTCGTCGGACGAGTACCTGCACAAAAGTCCTAACGGCTTGGGCCGTTTGTGGACTCCTCTGGTGTGAGAGTAAGTAACAGGTTCAAGATATGTCAACAATGGAGGCTCAATATTTAGTAGGGTAAATAGTGTCATACCTTACCTTCATTGTTATTTGGATATTTATAGGATTCACTTGGCTGGTTACTACTCCTAGTAGGAGTGCTCTGCCTAGAATCCTTAATGGACCCGGATTTAATTACCTTGATCCAATAGAGGTATTATCCAGTAAGGAACCATAAGGACTTAGAATACTGGCCCAAGCCCAATATGAAGAGCCCAATCAAGCCTGTCAAGATTTATATCCGAACATTGCCCCCCTGCTCTCTCAGTATAAGATATGTACTGGGGGAGTGAATTAGAGATTTTAACAACCGGAAACTTATAATACGAAAAGAAAATTAATCTTCTCGGGAGCTCGAAGGTATCAGACCGAGGGCAATTCCTCTTCACGTGTCTTCAAGCATTAACCCGAAGATATATACTCCTAGGGACTCTGGAAGGCGTCAGACCAAGGGCAACTCTCCTCGAACACTCGAAAGTGTAATAGCCGAAGGAGGATGTTCCTTGAGATCCTTAGAGGTATCGTCCTGAGGGCGAATGATCCTGTCAGACATTGGGCTTCTTTTAATGGTGGATCTTGCTCACAAATGTGTGTTTGGGCCCAGTGTTTCTGTCTTGAGGCCCAACAACGCTGCCTTAACATGAGCGGCCCAATGATCATTCCAAATTTCAAAACGGTGTTAGGGGAGACAGCTGGTATACAACATTGCTTATCAGTAATAACTTCTCCCGCCTCTACACCAACAAAGCCCCATCCGTTAGATAGGATCAATTTCAGCCGTTAGATATTTACTTTTATAGGGAGAGTTAACCCAAACGCCATTTCCTACCAGCAAATTCGTCTTTTACAGAGAGCAAAATCCTCCATATCCAAGAAACCTTGCTTCGTCGCTGTACCGCTCTAGGAATCGATCGTCCAATCTCTCCCCAGAACACCTCAAGTAAGTTATTAATCATCTTCCTTTCTTTTCTCGATGGCTGGGGGTAATAGGAACCAAGCTTCATCTTCCCGTGTTGAAGATGAAGTAACTGTTGCTGAAGCCAGAATTCCTGAAGGACAGTCATGGAAACTGGTGATTGTAGAGCGAATGAGAGATGTAGAGGAATACAATAGGACCAAGTACTTCTCCTTAGAGTATAGAGTAGCCAACATCCCTTCTTCTATTAAAAACCCCTTCTTCGATCTGTTAATGACGGAGTTCTATATTCCCGAATCGTATGAAATTAGGAGACCAGAAGGCGAGGAAAGGGTATACTGGAAACCCGAAGGAGGGTGGATCCACTACAAAAAATGGGCCTTTAGCAACGATTTTTCGGGCAACGACTTTATAAGTCGTTGCTAAAAGTATGTGTTTAGCAACGAAATTTGTCCTTCGTTGCAGATTGTGTCAGGCTTTCATTTTTTGCAAAGAAATTCATAAGTCGTTGCAAATTTTCGTTGCTAATTCATTAGCGGGAAAAAATTTCGTTAGAAATTCGTTGCAAAATTTTTGGCCACTTGATTTCCCGTCATCGTGGGCAACGAAAGTTTTTGTTGTTGCTAAAAATGGGGCTTTAGCAACGATTTTTCAGGCAACGACTTATAAAGTCGTTGCTAAAAGTGTATGTTTAGCAACGAAACTTGTCCTTCGTTGTAGATTGTGTCAGGCTTTCACTTTTTGCAACGAAATGCATAAGTCGTTGCAAAATTTGGAAACAAAATTCGTTAGAAATTCGTTGCAAAATTTCTAACCACTTGATTTCTCCTCATCGTGGGCAACGAAAGTTTTTTTGTTGCTATATTTCGTTGCCTAATATGGACCACATTCATTGGCAACAATTTTTATTTTCGTTGCATATTTTATACAACTTTTTGCAACGACTATTAAAATGTTGTCTTAAATTAAGATAATAATCCCAATAAGCATGTTTTTGTAAGACCATATTCGGTATTCGGAGAATTGTCAAAAAATATTCGTATTTAGTATTTAAAAATTATGTCCAAATGCGGACAATATTCGTTTCTATTTTTTATTCGAATAAACAAATTATTCAAATATCCGAATTCGAATGTCAATCACCTAATAAACAATTTATTCAATTTATTTATAAATAGTAAAAATAAAAAAATATTGACCAATTACTAACAAATCACAACCATTTAAAGTTGTAAAAATACATATCATAAATGGGAGACATATCAAATACATCATCATTCATAATTGATCATAAAAATCAATTAAAATTTACTAATATAAATTGTACATATAAGTTGTATAAATTGTACTTATAAGTTGTTCCATATTATTTAATTTATTTTTTGCTAAATTTAAATGTATATAAGAGAAAAGAGATACATATACTTAGGGGCATTCCCCAGACCGATACAAAATGTCAAGAAAGAGAACTCAACATGACAAACAGTGAAACTCAGATTCTAAGACAATACAAGAGCATAAGGCCAAAACAGATCAAATGAGCACTGCATTGGACTTCAAGAACACTGCAGAGCATCCGACCAACAAAACAATAAACGGACGGAATGCTGACTGTGCATATTGGCCCGTTATTTTTACTGACGTGGCCCGTTATTGCTGACGTAGAGGACAGAAATACCTGACTTAAAAATATCCTTAAAGAAAATGTTGCTCACAAGTATCAAACTCCAAACCTCTCCAAACTAGAAACCTTATATTCCAACAAAAGCCACGAGATTAACTACCTATTATGCTAAAATTTATGTAACACTAATATTTAAACCACCTAACATCGTTTCTATGCATGTGAAGATGAGATTATACACTTTTTGGTCACTATACTAGGAATTGTAATAATAATAATAATTGTAATAATTATTATTGTAATAATAATAATAAATTTTAAATAATTAAAATAATAATAAAATAATAATTAAAATAATAATAATAATTAAAATTTTAAATAATAATAAAATTATTATTATTATTATTATTATTATTATTATTATGGTACTAATCCTGCAAAGCCCATCAGTATTAAGACTTAAACAAAATACAAAAGATGATATATTGAGATATAAATTTCAACATAGATTTGGCAGCCATGAAATAAGTCATGCTGCTGCATGCCTGCATTTACCAATGTTAGAAACTAAAAAGTGTTCACAAGACAAAAGTGTTTACCGATGCGATAATTGAAATTTTAAATAATAATAAAATAATAATAATAATAATTTAATTATTATTATTATTTTAATTATTTTGATTATTATTATTTTATTATTATTATTATAATAATTATTATTATTATTATTATTACAGGTATTATTATTATTATTACAATTATTAGTATTATTGAACTCTGGCAAATCTTTCTATTATAAATATTTGTTATTCGCTAATGTACTCATCTTTGTAATTTATTAGATCGATTCTTATACTTACCCATGGGTTTTTTTTAAATTTAAATTTAATTTGATCGAGTCCTATAACAATAAAAAGAAAAATCTGTCAAAATTATAAATTTTACTCGAAAAACATTGATACCCACGTGACTAGTACAAAAAAAAAACCAAATAAATTTTGATTCAGTGGTTAAAAAAACTTTGAATGTAATTTTATATTTAGGGTATTTAATTTGTAACTGCTTTATATTATTTTAGGGTATTTTAATTATTATTATTATCATTTTAAGTATTTAAAATTTATTATTATTAATACAATAATAATTATAAACTATTTGTGACAGTCAATGCAATCATTAAAAAACAAGCATATATGACCAACCAATATATTATGTGATGGAATTTACTAGCAATCACAAAATAGGTAGTATATATATGATGGCTCTTACTAATGTCTAGTTGTGCCATCACTATAGAATATTTGTGACAACCATTACAATCACTGAATTTTTCGCGTAAATTGTTTTTTGTTTTTTGAAGGGAGGCGGGTACAATTGATAAAATTTTCAACGAACACGGGAATATATTTGTTTTGCCATTTATCGAAGGAGGTCTTTTTTCAATTTATTTTTCTTGATTGTGTTTGAACCATCACACAATATTTCATCTATAGGAACATATTAAAACTTATGTTAGAGAATATTACTCATACCTATGCAATCACTTATATTTTTCTTGGTCTACTAGTTTTTTTCAATTTTCCTTTTTTATTTTATTTTTAATTTCATGTACTCACTACAAGAAATTATGTATGTACTGAAGGAAATTTTGTGAAGGAATGAATTCCTTCACATGAGGAGTTTTTAAGTGAAGGAATTGTGAAGGAAAATAAACTTTCAATTGAATAATCAAAGTAAATAAAAGTAAATAAATTTCCAATAATTTAAACTTTAAAATTTCATACATTGACCATAAAAAAAAATTATAAAAAAGAGGATAAGACTCTTATGTGGAATAGACCATAAATGCTAAAAAATTACTCATCTATTCTACAAAAAGAGTTAAGTTTGATTTTTATTCTTAGTTAATTTATGATATCCTACCACTCAAATTGTAATGTAATTAATTTCTTAATAACATTTTTTAAATAATTTATAATATTAAATGTTTTATTAATTAAAATATTAAGTTATAATAATTCAAATTTTAAAATATTGTAAATTGATAATAAAAAATTATAATAATTAAGACTATTTTTGTGGAACAGATCACACATGTGCTAAATTATTACTTTTCTGTTTCACAAAAGAGTTATATTTCAGTTTGTTATTAACTAATTTATGACATCTTAAAATTTAAATTTAAATTTAAATCTATTTAAGTTTTTGAAATAATAATTTTATTTATAATATTACTTTTTAAAGAGTTTTTATTTTTATAAGTTAAAATCAAACTCTTTTTTTGAAACAGAGTCGTTGTGTACTTGGTATGGTAAAAGAGGAGCTTGACGTGAAAGCCAGTACAGAGGCAAACCAAATCGCATCTCACTCTCTGCCTGCCCTAACCCGAAACCCCAATCGCGTCTCCTCCTCCGGTCGCTCCGCGTCTCTGACTCCGCCTCCCCTCTACTGACTACTGGTACGTCAATTGTTTTGATTTTTTGATCTTCATTCCACGAATTAAGGCTAGGGTTTGAACATGTCTATGGGCAATTTTAAAATAGGCATGAATTGTACTGAAATAAGAATTTATGGCTCATGAATTGCTGAATTAATTAGACTAAGACGAAAACCTCAATTGAGAATATCTAATAGATTGTAATTAACTTTTTTAGTTTTCTTATATCATAATAATCATCAGTTTGTGGCGGATTTCATGTTTATAGAGGTCAATTCATGTTTATGGCTTTGAGTATTTTGAAATGAAGTGTTTGTGTGTGTAATGCACATGTAGTGTTTGATAAAATGTCCCACTTTGTAGTCTGTACTAAGAACAGAATACATAAATTTAAAATGTTTTAATCATTCACCATATATTAAGTTCTCACTCAAAATGTTTTTCTTTTAAAAAATTCTGGTTTTTGTGAAATGCTTTTAAATTAAATGCATTCTTAGGTTTCTGATATGTGTGATAATCAACATTGTTTGGTGAACTATTGAATTTGGCCTGATTTTGTGGGATTTTAAAGTTAGTTTGTGTTGGACTATGTCAATTTCGTAATGCCTTTTAGTTTGGGTGCTGTAGATTTTGAGTTTTCTAGCCTAAAGATTGTTGCGTCAATCTGTTTTGGTTGCAAGCACTATGGTAGTAATTAAAAAGTTTAACATTTGTCTACACTAATATGTGCAGGGAAAGTGTGAAAGATTAGCGGTTTAGCTAAGTACTAATTTTGGTGCCATGTAAGCTTAAAACCTAGTCAATTGTAATTGCATTATTTAACCGTATTTGGATGATTGAGTTTTTCACAGTTTCTTTTTAGCTAGTTGTACTAGTAATAATTTGATAAGTGAGCAATCTATTAGCCTACACTTGTAAGAAGCTAACATTTAAATTTTTAAATATTCAAGTAATTTAGATGTTCCTTGGAAGTTAGATTATCTGAAGGATCCAATAGCTGTCCCTGCTCGATTTTGAAGTTGTGGATGAAGACCTGGGGGTGATATTAGAGAAAAGAAAATGCCATTCGTTCTTTGGAGTTAAAAACAGGGTCCCCCATTTAGGAGATCATGTGCTTGAGGTCCTTACTTCTCTTTCATCTTTATTTCCAATTTGTAGGGACATATTAGGTCGCAGCTCATTTGTGTTTGGAAGTATAAAAAGTTTTTTAGCTTTTCAAAATCTATGGCACTAGTTATTTTCTTTCTTTATTTCCCACCTTTTTTGTTATTTTTCTTTATGGGAATAGCAGGAGTCTAGGAATTGTTTTTGTCATTATCTCAACAATTGTCACGTATTTCCAGCTGATGGTTGTGGTTGCAGATATCCATCATGCTGGCCTGCTGGGGTCACTTTAGCTTCTTTATTTCTTAGGTTTTGTGCTACTTAGTATTATTCCATTCTACCAAAATTAATACAAGAAAGGAAAGTGACTGCATAATCGGCAAAAGAGTTTGGAATATGAACAAACAAGATCAACATATACAGGCACTTAGTAACCAGCCTGAATGGAATCTTTCTAAGACAACTGAACTTGAGTAAGCTATTAAGTATGAATAATGCTCTTTATTCACCCACCATCTTTGTACTGGTATTATTCAAATCTGAGGGAGAAGGATCAGGGAGACCTTAACTGTAAAGAACACTTTGGGACGGGACCCAGAAGTTCTGTATGGCCTACGCAGTAGGGCCCATAGTTCCATTAACACTACAATAATTTAAGGAGCGAGGAAATTGAAGATTCCTTGGAAAAGAGATCAACAGATTTCCCTCCTTTTCATTTTTCCCCTTTTAACCTTGGAGTCTTGTTCATCATAACACCCTATCAGTCTCTCTCTTTGGTATAAGCCTATACTGTCAAAGATTAAACAATTCCCTCCAATATATCCACACTCAGAAATCCACTACAACACAATGAAAACCATATCTTATGACAATATCTACCCATCGAATGTAAAGCAAAATCAAGTCAGAAGTTTGAGAAAGAAAAAATGAAGGAAGAGAAGATATAGATAAACTATCCAAGCAGTCTGATTAAAATGCAATAATGACGAATTCTATGAAATCTTATGCAGTGTCTGGTATTTTCCTTGTTACATGTCATACAATTATAAAACTTATTCATTGGAACCCAAGAGGCTATCTTATTATGCTTTGGTTGAATCAAATGGTTAAATGAAAACCTTGGTTAAATTTGTTATTCGTTGGCTGATAAATGTTTATGAACATGCAATTTGAATGTGATTGACCATTTTGAAGTATCAATCTTTATCTGCATAATTAGATTTCCAAACAGAGACTTCTCTAGCTCCCACCTAAATTTTCAAAAGTTGGCCTCATGGATCTACTGAAATTTATGATAATATAGCAGTATTATTCTGGTCACATGTGCCTGTGTGGATATGACACTAATTGTAATACTGGCCTTACTTCAAATATTCATAATATCATGTACTACATTACATTCTCAACAGCTCAAAGCCATATAACTATTATAACACTAACCGAGGCCAAATAAATTAATTGTCAGTAAAAGCAGGAACTACTCAAGGATAACAACCTGAAGAAAAGATGGTGGTGGATTACTTTAAGATCTTGGAGGTAGATAGGAACGCTAATGATGATGATTTAAAGAAATCTTACAGAAAGCTAGCTGTAGACACCCAAATTTTGCATTCCCTGTACTAACCATGACAGGAGGGCAAAATCGTCAATTGAACCGACTTGCGGGAGCGAAGGAATGGACACAAGTGCGAGCGCCCAACACCACCGCAATGTTTGGCGACCAAGGCTGACGTGACAATAAAGCCGTCCGAAGCAGGCCTTCCCGAATGAGGTGGCACGTCTCCCGGAAATTCTCGGACTGCAGAATACGAGCCTGTCAGCGAAAACCGACGTTACGGCACGAAAATCGAGGCGTGGCACGAAAAACAAGAAAGTCAAACCGTCCAGCCGCGGATTGATCTGCGGCCAAATAGTGCGCCTTTTGAAAACACGAAACTCGAAACACGGAACTCGAAACCAAGCGAGTGGAAGGCAGGCGGCCAGCCAGCCTATTTCAAGCTCATTTTCGCTCGGCATACAGGGAGTTCAGTAAATTGGAAAGAATTGGAAGGAAGAAGGAGAATTCAGCAGCAAAGAGAGCACGGAAATTGAGAGGAAAAAGAGAGAAATTTTGCATTCAAATAGGAAGAAAAGAGAGAAAAAAGAGAGGAATTTTATTCTTTTGATTTTGATTGTATCAAATACACTCCTTATCCTATTCAAATACACAAGTTCATATCCATTTGAGATCAATTGCAATGTGAAAATTTCTATTTGTTCTAGCAATTCATATCATATTGATTGGGTAAATTCGATGTACTTTCATGTATTTTGTTGAACAATCATGGATTAGGGATTATTAGTGAGGGTTCCATCGGAACAAAATTCTTCCTAATAACCCGAGGATATCCAATTGATGAAATTTCTAGCTTGTTTATGGTAATTCATTGGGTGTAATTTATTTAGATTGTCATTTCCGGGTATCATGGTGTATTAGATAAATCCGGATTGGTTAGTTATGTAGTATTCATTTTGTGGGCATGTAGAAATCTCGTGTGAGCCTAGGAATGCGATCCCGTGGTCCAAATCCAATGATGGACGTTTTGATGTATGTGATAGATTCAAGATGCTTGTGTTGTAACATGTAACTGTCGGGCCTTAAAACGACGCTAAGGCGAGAATCGGGTTTAAGGCCCCGTATTAGTGGAATATGTGATTGTTGGCGTTCGGGGATATTTTGATGGCTTACATGCCCATGAATAGCCCCGACGCGTGTTTATGCTTGATTAGATTTTGTGACACAAAAATGATTTCAAGGATTAAACGATGAAGGTTTTTAAAAATCAAACAAGCTAGGTTATTAGAATCACGAGGTTAAAAATCGGAAGTGTTAATAAATGTCGATTTCTACTAAATGAGAAGGCCAAAGGAAATCATTTTCAACCATCACTAAAAATGGCTTTTATGAATGAACGAAATGTTTTATTAGACCTTTGTGCATAGGGCTAAAGAGATCCTAGAAATTGCCCATCATTTATGAAAGCAACGTATAAATCTCGATTCCTATTTTGGCTAAGGTTTGAAAAATTCTTGTTTTGCCAAAACAAACGCCTAATAAAATCTCATAGCTTTTGACAAATAAAATCCAACCTTTTGCACGAACAAAGGAGCTCTCTCGTATTAATGGAAACGACGTTCTAAAACATTCCCGAAATAAAACACGATTTTTCATAAAAGCCAAATGTTTCATCTCACCATAATATTCACATAAGCACACACACACACACACACACCCGCGCGTATACACATTTCATGAATCAAAGGATATGAAAGTATCAAGATTGCGGTAACCGTGTTTTCACGGAAGTCGGGGGGTGTCTAACACCTTCCCCTCGCTTAAGCAAGCCCCCGAACTCTATGAATCTCGATTCGCAGACCAATTAATTCGGAGTCACATATGAGCCAGCGATTTATAAAAAACGAAAACTCGGATGAGTTGGTACATCCATTTCAAATATACCAACTGGCGACTCTGGTTAATTGGCTCATCATAAAAACAATCTTTCAAAACCCCGTCGACATTAATGCTGACCTTTTCCAAAAAATCATTTAATCAAGAAGCTAAAATTGGAAAAGACTAAAAAGGATATACGAAGTGAAACCCGGCATCGACACTAGCCATGCAGTGGCATCCTGACAAGAATCCTAATAACAAGAAAGAAGCTGAAGCTAAGTTTAAAAATATCTTTGAAGCCTATGACGTATGAACTCTCTCTCTCTCTCTCATGTCTTAAGAATCCTTTTTATGGTAGTAGTAACATCATCTTGATTAAAACATCTAATTTTTTATTGTTCATATGCTTATCTCAAATTCATGGTTTTGTTGTTTTGTTTTTGTTATTTTTTTCTAGGTTCTAAGTGATTCCCAAAAGAGAGTTGTGTATGATCAGGTGCCACCAGCAAATTATGGCTCTACTAGGGGAGCCACCTTTTCCACTGCCAACGGGCACACCACATTTAACTTTAACCCAAGAAACGCAGATGACATATTTGCGGAGTTTTTTGGGTTCTCAAGCCCGTTTGGAGGGATGGGAGGAGGTGTGGGTGGTGGAATGACAGGGTCTAGGTTCTCAAGTGGTATATTTGGTGATGATTTGTTCTTTGGGGAAGGAGGTGGAGTAGGAAACGAGACAACTCCTCACAAAGCACCTCCAATAGAGAACACTCTGCCTTGTAGTCTCGAAGAGCTTTATAACGGTACTACCAAGAAGATGAAGATATCCAGAGACATTTTTGATTTGAGTGAGTAAGTACTTGCCTAGTTTCAGTTTTTTGATATTGTACTAGATTTGGTGTATTTTTTAGTTAATATTTTATCTACAGTGTTATTAAGAGTTAGGTTTATGCTATGAGATGATCCAAGGATTCTTATTGTAAGAATATCTGTGATCTTGAATTTGTGTCTTCTTTGACATTTATAAACCTTTTGCTTTAAATGTCTTATTGATGCGGTGCAGAACAATAAGCAGGTGCAATTTAACGACACAAACACATTGGAGAGAGCATATCTGTTCAAGAATCAAATGATGGAAAAATAAATCTGAATCTGCTGTAAATACATTTTAACACTTTGCTCTATATTTTCAGCCGTGATTTTTATTTTTATATTACTGAGTTTATGTGGATTCCAGCGAAGGATTCATAATATTACTGTGTTTACGTCATATATCTTTTGGTATAATGTTATATTGTTGTGTTGCTGATGTTGGCCTGTTGCATGTTGCTGTGTGCCTGTGTTGCTGCTAATCTGCTGCTGGTTGTTGCATGTTGCTGCTGCATATTGTTGCTGAGTGCTGACCTCCTAGGCTGGCTGCTTGCTGTTGCTGCATCTTGCCGCCGATGAAGGTATGTATATAATTATCCTTTATCTTCATTTCTATTATGGTATATTTTAGGCATAATCTTATTGCCATACATTATATGGGATATATGTCACTTCTACTTAGGAAAAAGATGTTATTTTTCCATTGATGTTTATCTTGTATTGTTAATACTAAAATGGGTTTACTTGTGTTTGTTTGTGATTTGTACTGTATTGATTGATGTAGAGAGGGTTGGTGTTAGAACTATGCAAATCTTAACTTTTTAAATTAGTTTTTGACTTATACTTCATCTCATATTTGCTTAATATATATTTATAATTTTTCGGACACAATGATGAAAACAATTAAGATGATAAAGATTAAATCAGTCCATCTTTTGCTTGTATTTGAGTTTCTGTCGGTCTATATTGAATTCTTTTAGTATGGAAATAGTGTTAATTTTTTTCTCTCACTACTATTTGATGAAAGAGAGGGAGATGGGTTTTTTTATTTACTATCTCTAATCCCTCTGCTCTACTTTTGTTCAGAGTTGAGGTTGCTTTTCTCAATTTCCCTATCCTTGTGACATTGTGGTGGATTTTATGCTCTACCATGTTAATGGCAGTAGTGCTACAACAATATTAATGGAGACGGTGTTACAGTAGAGTAAATGGATTGGGATGAAGTAAAAGAGAGAAATATTTTTTAATTTTTTTAATTTTGATTTTCTACTTTACTAATTATAAATGTTTAAATTTTGATTTTATGCTCTACCAATTATAAATGTTTAGTTTTTTTTTGTAAATAATTTGAATGATTTTTTTATTAGTTGTAAAAAATGAATTCGGATAAAGGGAAACAGGTATTATCCGTATTCGGATATTATTTCGAATACCGGATACGAAAAGTCTATTATTTATTAAGCTGGTATTGGTTTGTTTCTAGATCTTGTCCTGAAAGTCTATTATTTATTAATTTCTAATTAGGTTAATAGACCTGTTCATGGATTATAAATAATATAATAGCAATCAATACGAATTCATTTTTAATAAATCTATGATGTCTGTGATTATAGCTAGCATCTTTGGGGCATATACTGTATGGAAATTTGTCGTCTCAAGAAAAGTTTTTCCACATTGACTAATAACCTTAACTTTTCCATAATTGTTGTCCTTTCTATATAGAAATCTAAACATTGTTATTTAAGATTGTGTGATGGTATTTAAGATTGTGTGATGCTTGTGGTTGTTGAATGTGACTGAATTCTGACTTGAGGTCAACATATAATAATAATCTACAAGTCTTGTAACAGAAAATATGTTTGCCACTATGTTTACTGAAATTAATTCATGAAATGGCCGATTAAGATTCCAATTTTTTCTTGTAACAGAGCAATCATATAGTCGCACTGAAGGTTCTTTTTCTATTTGGATTTGTAGCAAAAGATATTGTGATTGCCTATTTGTCTTTTTCTGCTTATGAGCAATACGGTGTACATTAGTACCACGTAGCAATTCTATTGTCTTTGATTTTGGCATTAAGTGCCTCTGGTGACTTATTTGCTTCATTTTTCTGACTTGCTATTATTTTTAAATATGTGCAGGAAGACTGCTTCTACGACCTGCCTTACAATACTGGGTATCAAATTTTCGTGCTACGTTTACGGAAGACAAGGGACGAAATTATAAGTGTACTCTCTCTATATATGTAGATATATACTTTGATTGAAGAACTGTGGTAGCTTTAGATGGTTAATTGTAAAGATAATGAATGATCATGTAGTGGATGATTTTATTAAGTTAATAATATTTTAGTTTTTTGTATTTTTTCCATTATTTGCAATGGGGACATTGAGCCAGCCAGGTACACAAAAAGAATGTCAAATTTTGATTTGGCAACAATATAATTCGTTACCAAAGTATTGAACAAGTTTTAATATAGCAACAATTTTTTATACATTTAGCAACAAATTTTCGTTGCTAATGGCATTAAAAATATAATATTTGGCAACGAAAAATTAACCTAACAACAACGGAGAGGATATTTTTGTTAATATAAAAATAAAAGGTAACATTTTTTATCGTTGCAAATCAAATCAACTTTCGTTGCACATATAAAGAAACGACAACATTTAATGTCGTTGCTAATCGACGACTTTCGTTGCTATTGAAAAATAACCAGCAACAAACATTTTCGTTGCTGATTCAGCATAATGTCGTCAAATAATATAATCAGAAACGAAAATCGTTGCTAAAAAGTTTACATTCCGCAACGAAAGCAAGCTTAGGCAACAATTTTCATAATTTACTGCAACGAAAAATGTCGTTGCAAAATGGTGTCAATTGCAACGAAAATGCATGGCGTTGCAAAAAAAAGAGAGTTCATTTCGTTGTCAATTAGCAGGCTTTTGCAACGAAATGGGGTTTTTAGCAATGACATTTTAATTATTCTGCAACAATACATTTTGTTGCTAAAGGATCGATGTCTCTGTACGAAAGCCAAATTTCGTTGTAAAATGTATTACTTTTGGCAACCAAAAAAATCCGTTCGTTGCGGAACAATTAGCAACGCTCATTGCGCAACGAAAGACGCAACGACAGTAAAGTCGTTGCCAAAACCCTTTTGCAATGAAATTTGACACCTTTAGCAACGAAAATCGGTTGTTGCTGAAGCCCCATTTTTTTGTAGTGATCCCAATCCATCGCCAATTACTGCTCTTCGGGGTGCGATTCCCACTCCGCCCTTTTGTTCTTGAGCTCCTTCATACAGTCGGGCTCAGCCTGAGTCAATTGTCCCCGAATTCTTTTATTTATTTAAATAGTTTTATAGTCTTCTGCTCATCTAAGGGTGTAGTCCCGAACATAGACTTCTTCTACCAATTCTTTTCCCTTTCCACCTGCAAGGAGAATGGATTTTACCAAATAATCAAGAATCCGGGTAGAGATACCCTAATGGATACTTCATCCAGTAATAAGGGATGGCATGGGGATTGGTTTCTCATCAAGGGGCCGGACACCGAGTTGGCAAGACCTTGGTCAAACCCGAACAAAGACCAACTAAATCCAAATCGGATTACTCGAAGAAGGTTGGAGGAGTTCGAGGTTTTATATTCCAAGCGACCTTCGGTGAAGTGGAACCGGTTGCTCTTGAATGATTAAGACTGGTTACATGCACATAGCTGTAAGTTTATTTAATTTTCCCGAATGCATATCATTGTTGAATTGATGAGGTATTAAATCTCTTTTATCTTTTGATTGTGCAGTGGTTGACTCTGGAAAGAATGCCAATAACGAGGCGATTCTTGGGCAGCTGGAGTCCCAAGGACCAAGCTATCTGGAGCTAAGAAGGTCAGGATGGCTTGTAGCAAGAAGGCCTCGGGTACCAAAGTACCAACCTTGCCCGAGGGGACTGCTGAAGGAGCACCCAAATCTGTCCCGCCTGAGGGGCTAGCGAAGGCTCTGGAACCCCGGATCAAGAGGAAGAGACTGGTGCGTCAGTCCTACGTTGAGGTAGGGGGCGAACCAGTTGGAATGATTATGATAGAGCCTTCCTCCATGACTAGGGGATCTGTCAGTGGTGTCCCGAGGGAGTTGGTCGCGACTGCTTCCTTTGGTGCTGAATCTCCTCAGCCAGACGGGGAGGCATTACTGAGGAGGAAGAAGCCAAGGAGGACCTCCTCTCTCCCTCTTGATATAGAACAACCAAGGGCCGAAGGCGTAGGGACGTCTGTCGGAGCTTTGGAGGCACCCCAGATCCTCCTCGATGCAACTGGGGTCGATCAGGGGGAAATGAAGACTTTGATGGAGCAATTATTCGCGCATCATACCAAGGTTAGTAAGTCCCTTTAATGCATATCCGCGGTTTCATACTTGCTGCTTTTTGATTCCTGAACCATTGTTCTGCAGGGAACGATCTTCTTCCCTAAGTCTCTGACAAGGTGAAGACCCTGGAGCACAATCTGAGGAGGTCTTCCGAAGATTGTGCTCAGGCGAAGGAGCTTTATTCAAAGGTCCGGACCCAACTCCGAGCGCAGCACGATAACTTCTATCTTATGAAGAACGATTACGAAGGAATGCGCTCGGAGAAGGTCAAGACCGAGAAGGAGTTGTCAGTCTTAAGGGCTCAAGTGCATACGGTGAATGCTTGAGTAGCCGAAGCTGAAGCCAGAGCTGAAGAGGCTGAAAAACGTGTTGAAGCTACCACGAAGCGGGCCGAAGAGGCGGAGGGGAGAAATAAAAAGCTTGAGTTGCTCGTCCAGAGACAGAAGGAACAACTTAGCCAATCAGACGATACTATTCGCCTTCAAACTGACTAGATGAGGAATCTGAAGGAGAATGTACAATCAGTCATTAAAGGTTGGACTTCAAGAGAAGCTGATTGGCTGAGGGGTCCTATTGCCCCCGCACCCCCCAGCGTTCTGGCACCAAGTCTTCGGCAGAAGGTTATCGAGGAATATAAGACGTCAGACCAATTCCACGAAGATGTTCAAGATGTTGTAGTGAACGAGTTCAATGACGGCTTCGAGTTTGCCCAAGAATTGGTGCGGGGGAAAGGCCATGATATAAACAAAGTGTATGCAAAAACAGCAGACAAAGATAAAATAGAAGAATTCTCATTGATTTCGAAAAGATAATCATTATTGGCCAACATTTTGGCCTCAAAAGAAACTAAATACATAGGAAATAAAATTACTGATAATATCTTCGGAGCCGAGCAGCATGCCATGTGTTCGGGACATCCTTGCCATCCATATGTTGTAATTTATAGGTTCCCGATCCGAATATCTCAACCACTTTATACAGTCCTTCCCATGTAGGCATTAGTTTTTCGGTTTCCCGAGGTGTAGACGCCTCAGCTTGCCGAAGGACCAAATCCCCTATCTTGAATGTTCTATTCTTGACATTTTTATTGAAGTGCCGAGTTGTACGTTGTTGATAGGTAGCTAGTCTGAGAACTGCAGCGTCACGTTCCTCTTCTAGCAAATCCAGGTTTTCCCGAAGTCCCTCACTATTGAGCATTTCGTCAAAATTTTGGACTCGAGAGAAAGGTATCCCAATCTCAATAGGTATCAAGGCTTCGGTCCCATAAGAAAGCATGAAGGGTGTCTCACAGGTTGTAGTTCGAGGGGTTGTTCGGTAAGCCCATAGGATATGTAGAAGTTCTTCGGGCCAGGCTCCTTTTGCTTCTTCAAGTCTTCGCTTTATGCCATTTAACAGGAGTCTGTTCGTGACCTCGACTTGTCCATTTGCTTGAGGATGGGCTACTGAAGTTCGTCGGTGTTGGATATTCAATTTCGTCAAGAAACCTTCGAACTCTTTCCCCACGAATTGAAGACCATTATCTGAAACTAAGACCTTTGGAATACCGAACCGATAAACTACTTGCTCTTTAAGGAACTGAAGGCATGTCTTCTCGGTAATCTTGGCCAATGGTTTAGCTTCAACCCATTTGGTGAAATAGTCGATTGCCACAATACAAACTTTACTTGACCCTTGCCCTGAGGGAGTGGCCCGAGAAGATCTATCCCCCAAACTGCAAAAGGTATGGGTGATAATATGGGCGTAAGCTCTTCGGGTGGTTGGTGATGTACCGAAGCAAACAGCTGACACTTATGGCATTTTTTGACGAAGTCTTTGGCGTCCTGAAGCATGGTCGGCCAAAAATATCCTTGTCGTAAAATCTTATGTGCCAATGTCTTTGCTCCTACATGATCTCCACAGATTCCTTCATGAACTTCCCGAAGTGCGTAGTCAGACTCTCTGGGACCAAGGCACCGGAGTAGGGGCGAGGAATAGGACTTTCTGTATAAGTTATCCTCGATGAGGTAGTATTTTGCAGATTTGAACTTTATCTTCCGGGCCGATGCTCTATCTTCGGGTAGCTCATCATTTTTCAGAAATTTGAGTATAGGGGTCATCCAGGAGTCTTCGGATTCGATGTCCATCACTGTTTGGAGCATTGTGCTCGGTTGTTGCAAATTTTCCAAATAGACTGAACCTTCCAAATCTCCCTGGTCGGTTGTCGCTAACTTTGAAAGTGCATCGGCCATTGTATTCTCGGATCTAACTATCCCGATAATTTGATACTTGGGAAAGTGAGTGAGGAGAGTCTGTACGAGCTGAAGATAAGCCTGAAGATGCGCTTCTCTGGCCTCATATTCTCCCAAGACCTGTTTCACCACTAGTTGAGAATCACAGTAAACTGCCAAATTCTTCACTTCCAGACTGCGGGCCAACTTTAGTCCTGCTATAAGCGCTTCATACTCTGCGGTATTGTTGGTAGCTGTGAACCCGAATCTGATAGACTGTTGCACTCTGAATCCCTCGGGCGAAGTAAGAATTACTCCTGCTCCACTTTGGGACCCAATACTAGACCCATCAACATATAGGGTCCAAGCTGAATTTATTTCAGGTGAAGGGTCAGATGTTTTGACTGGGTCTGCTTTCGTTTCTTCGAGGAAGGAACATTCAACGATAAAGTCGGCAAGGGCCTGTGCCTTGATTGCCATCCTGGGGAAAAAATCAATGTTAAATTGACTCAATTCTACTACCCATGCCGCTAATCTCCCCGAAGATTCAGGTCGGTATAACATTTTCCGAAGAGGCTGATCTGTGAGTACTGTGATTGTCCTCCCTTGAAAATAATGCCGAAGCTTCCACCTGGAAATGATCAGAGCGTAAGCCAACTTTTCTAGGTTTGGATATTGATGAGTGTGTTTTATACACACAAATTAGGTACTTTTAGCCTTGATAATTTGTAAGTCTTTAGCTTTTTCGTTTGGTTTTATGTATTTTTCATCTTATTGTTCTATAATATAGTTTTGTATTGCTATTATGAGTTTTTGTGTGCTTTTATGTACTTTTACGTTGTTTTGCAGGAGTTGAAATAAAGGCCTCTTGCATCGATGCATTTTAGGCTTGAATTCGATATTTCAGCTGCTTGTTTCTCATTTTCACCCATGATCCAATCCGAATCTCTCAAAACTCAAAGAACAAAAGTTGTAGATATTTGTCTTAGCTTTCCAGAGCATCCAGAATCATCCCATTTGAAGTTCATATGAGAGAGTTATGGTCTTTTTACCATCGGATTTGGCATGAATTTTACGCATCAGTTGCTTCGAGCTCAATTTGAGACTTGCTCTGGCCATTATCTCGACGAGCTCCAGTTATGAAAGTTATAGAGCTACTTCTTAGCTTTCCATATCCTCTTTAAACGCCTTAATCCGAGTTCGGACGAATAACTTATGACCATTTTTCCAACAGACGTCGAAGTCGGAAATCCTGACTCAGGGACCCTCGCTGCAGCGCGAGTTCCTAGTGTTATTGGCCTCGCTGCAACGCGAATATGCAGTAGCCAAGGTCATGTTCGACGCTGCAGCACGAGTTTCAGGCCAAATGCCCACGCCGCAGCGCCAAGCACGAATTCTGGGCAAAATTGGGTTGTTAAATGCCTAACCTAATGACCCAAAACATTAATCCTTCATCTGAGTTGCAAAAATAAGGAGAGAAAGGGAGAGAGAGGCGGCGACAGAGCAAAAGGAAGGCCATGGCCTTTGGCCATGGTTCTTCAAGAGCTTCAATGGAGGTGCTCTAATGGAGTTTTATCTACCAAAAATGGGGAAGCCACTTTTATCTTTCTTTTCTTTCTTTTTTCTACTATGTAATTAATTAGTTTGTGAACCAAAAATATAATTGAACCCTTTGCTAGTTTGTATTAAATTTCTTCTCCTTTTGATTGGCACCATATGAGTTTGTTCATTATATTTGTGCTTAATGTTTAATTGCTAAGGAATTAGTGATTGGTTTGGTAATCTATATAAAATTGGGAAATGGATTGTGGATTTAGGCCATGAATATAATGACATGTGATTATGCTTGTTCTACATGAGATGGAATACATAATTTGTATGTAGGATAGGAATATACCTATATGTCATGTGTAGCCAATTTGAGAATCTAAGCTTAATGATTCCTTATGCGAAAGTTTATTCATTTGAGGAATGATTATTAAGGCTTCTTTGACATGTGTCTTGTAATGGTTTTTAGAATTGAATGACTTGCTAGTATATAGGATAGGAATATACTTATGTGCCGTATAGGGTGATTTTCATATGGCTATCGGAAGAGGCTTATGAATAATTAGAATTCTCGGTTGACAAATCGTTGTGACCATTATGATCAATTAGAGAGTTAGGAGATGTAAATGAAGCATTGCGCGCCAAGTGTTTGACAAAATACTTGTGTGGGAATATTGTGTTCTTAGTTCATTAGTTATCTCTCTACTTATGTTATTTATTTATGTTATTTAGTTTAATTGTTATGCTAATGAAACCCTTTGTTATTTGAATTTAACTTTCCTATCTCTTTGGTTGGCACCATATGGTTTGGTTCAATATATCTGTACTTTATGTTTCTTGCTAAAGAACTTAGTGATGATTTTGGTATTCTATAAGAAATGGAAGTGGATTATAGATGCATGTCTGATATATTGGCATGTGATTAGGATTTGTCTATACCTATAGTTTGCCTAATTTGTGTGTAAGATAGGAATATACTTATATGTCATGTGTGACCTAATTTAGAACTTATGCTTTAATTCTCTGCTTTGAATAATCGGCATAGGAATGTGAGGATTATTACCTAGCTTTGATGTTCTTTTCAGTTCTATTCCCTTCTGGGTAGATCTTTGATAGGATATGCTCATGCATACCTCGAAAGAGGCGTATGAGCACTTATGTGTTCTCGGTCGACAATCCGTCGTGACCATTAAGACCAAAGAGAGACAGTTAAGATATTCAATAAACATAGCACACTAAGTGTTTGACAGAATGCTTGTGTGGGGGTAAAGTTATGATCTTAGCTTGTAGTGTCTTAGATACCAATCGTTATCCATTTAATTGATTTGATAATTAGAATTAATTAGTTTAATTAATTACCTTCTATCCGACTGTTTAAATAAGATCGAGATGATATAAAATTAGTACTTGGTTAAATATTAGTGATAATTCCTCATGGGATCGACATTCAACTTATCATTATATTACTTGTTAGACCGCGTATACTTGCGCGAGTTTTTTGGTTGCGAAACCGAGCAACAAGTTTTTGGCGCCGTTGCCGGGGAATTATTTATCTAATGCTTCTCTAATATTAATTTCAATCGAATTGATCTTAATTTAAACTTGTTTTCCTGTTTTACATAAAGTCGGGCTGAAGACTATAAAACAAGCGCTTCCTAGAAGGCAACCCAAGTCTAATGTGATGTGTTAGCTAATTTCAGTTACCAAATAGCTACGAGCATGATTCGCCCATGATTCGCCAAGCAAAGCAAGGGGCAAGGCATAAGCCAAGGCCAAAAGCAAGGCACAAGCTAGGCAGGGCATTTTGTTGGCACTTTTGAATGCAAATGGCTCCCAAACGATTTAGGGTGGAGAGGATACTGTCGATGACGATTGACACAACCTCAGGGAAGTCCTCTATTTTTAATGTTTTCTATCTTTACATTGAGGACAATGTTTGTCTTAAGTTTGGGGGTACTCGTGATGCATGGGGTGCTTGAGTTAGTATTATGTTAGTTATTTTGATGTTAGTTATGCCTATTAGTTAGAAATTTTGAAAAATTGTAAAATTTTTGAAATTTTGAGCAATGTTTTAGTTGAATCCATTGAGGGCCTATGATAAGAGCTTGGAGGACAGTTTGTTAACTCTTATGAAATCTTTGAGCATACTAGTTTAAATTTTACCTTGAGTGTTGGTTCTATGATATTTATAATCATTTGCGCTATTAAGGCACTTGCATCCAACTGTTAATTTGGTTGTTCTTAGAGAGTTTATATAGTTGAATTCTTGTGGAAGATGTTGTTGAGATTCTAGAAACTTATTTAAGCATCAATTAAAGCAAAGTTAGGCATTCCTTTTGTTTGTTTGGGAGAAATATTGGATTATTTAATATCTTGGATTAATTTTGAAAAATTTGAACTTTCACCTTCCCGAGTTGGATTATGAATCATGTGGTGAGTCGAGATGGAGCGTAAAATACACTCACTCATGGACACATGTGAAAAGCGAGATGGAGCGTAAAACGTACTCGTTGGGTAGAACAAGTGAAATGGAGCGTAACACGCACTAACTTATAAGCTTAAGTGAGATGGAGCATAAAATGCACTCACGAAAAAAACAATATATATTTATTTTTGAAATACTTGGGAGGGTGAAAAAATGTTGTTAATGATCCAAGCGTGCGTAAATGTTGAAAATCCTTTTGATCCTCTACATAAGTGGTTTGCCTTAATTGCTGAGATTGATGTGGTATTAGGATTCTAGAGTTGATATGATGTATCTTTTATTTAGTATTTGTTATATAATCTTATCTAAGTATGATGGGTATGATGGCTTATACAATTTGGATGCACTCAAATGTTTTAAGGGTCATAATTGTTGTGGAGCTAATGAATTGGTTAAATTGTTAAACTAGCATGCTCTTGAATTTTGTTGGGAGTTGTTGGTTTTGAAATCTTTGAGGCCTTATTCGGATTCATATTGATTCATTGCTCGCGTTGTTGTTAGTTAGTTTGTGAAGTTTTTATTTCTAGTATTTTGCTTGAGGACAAGCAAAGATTTAAGTTTGGGGGTATTTGATGAGTGCGTTTTATACACACAAATTAGGTACTTTTAGCCTTGTTAATTTGTAAGTCTTTAGCTTTTTCGTTTGGTTTTATGTATTTTCATCTTATTGTTTTATAATATAGTTTTGTATTGCTATTATGAGTTTTTGTGTGCTTTTATGTACTTTTACGTTGTTTTGCACGAGTTGAAATAAAGGCCCCTTGCATCGATACATTTTTGGCTTGAATTCAGCATTTCAGCTGCTTGTTTCTCATTTTCACCCATGATCCAATCCGAATCTCTCAAAACTCAAAGAACGAAAGTTGTAGATATTTGTCTTAGCTTTCCAGAGCATCCAGAATCATCCCATTTGAAGTTCATATGAGAGAGTTATGGTCTTTTTACCATCGGATTTGGCATGAATTTTACGCATCAGTTGCTTCGAGCTCAATTTGAGACTTGCTCCGGCCATTATCTCGACGAGCTCCAGTTATGAAAGTTATAGAGCCGCTTCTTAGCTTTCCATAGCCTCTTTAAACGCCTTAATCCGAGTTCAGACGAATAAGTTATGACCATTTTTCCAACAGACGTCGAAGCCAGAAATCCTGACTCAGGAACCCTCGCTGCAGCGCGAGTTCCTAGTGTTATTGGCCTCGCTGCAACGCGAATATGCAGTAGCCAAGGTCATGTTTGACGCTGCAGCGCGAGTTTCAGGCCAAATGCCCATGCCGCAGCGCCAAGCACGAATTCTGGGCAAAATTGGGTTGTTAAATGCCTAACCTAATGACCCAAAACATTGATCCTTCATCTGAGTTGCAAAAATAAGGAGAGAAAGGGAGAGAGAGGCGGCAACAGAGCAAAAGGAAGGCCATGGCCTTTGGCCATGGTTCTTCAAGAGCTTCAATGGAGGTGCTCTAATGGAGTTTTATCTACCAAAAATGGGGAAGCCACTTTTATCTTTCTTTTCTTTCTTTTTTCTACTATGTAATTAATTAGTTTGTGAACCAAAAATGTAATTGAACCCTTTGCTAGTTTGTATTAAATTTCTTCTCCTTTTAATTGGCACCATATGAGTTGGTTCATTATATTTGTGCTTAATGTTTAATTGCTAAGGAATTAGTGATTGGTTTGGTAATCTATATAAAATTGGGAAATGGATTGTGGATTTAGGCCATGAATATAATGACATGTGATTATGCTTGTTCTACATGAGATGGAATACATAATTTGTATGTAGGATAGGAATATACCTATATGCCATGTGTAGCCAATTTGAGAATCTAAGCTTAATGACTCCTTATGCGAAAGTTTATTCATTTGAGGAATGATTATTAAGGCTTCTTTGACATGTGTCTTGTAATGGTTTTTAGAATTGAATGACTTGCTAGTATATAGGATAGAAATATACCTATGTGCCGTATAGGGTGATTTTCATATGGCTATCGGAAGAGGCTTATGAATAATTAGAATTCTCGGTTGACAAATCGTTGTGACCATTATGATCAATTAGAGAGTTAGGAGATGTAAATGAAGCATTGCGCGCCAAGTGTTTGACAAAATGCTTGTGTGGGAATATTGTGTTCTTAGTTCATTAGTTATCTATCTACTTATGTTATTTATTTATGTTATTTAGTTTAATTGTTATGCTAATGAAACCCTTTGTTATTTGAATTTGACTTTCCTATCTCTTTGGTTGGCACCATATGGTTTGGTTCAATATATATGTACTTTATGTTTCTTGCTAAAGAACTTAGTGATGATTTTGGTATTCTATAAGAAATGGAAGTGGATTATAGATGCATGTCTGATATATTGGCATGTGATTAGGATTTGTCTATACCTATAGATTGCCTAATTTGTGTGTAAGATAGGAATATACTTATATGCCATGTGTGACCTAATTGAGAACCTATGCTTTAATTCTCTGCTTTGAATAATCAGCATAGGAATGTGAGGATTATTACCTAGCTTTGATGTTCTTTTCAGTTCTATTCCTTTCTTAGTAGATCTTTGATAGGATATGCTCATGCATACCTCGAAAGAGGCGTATGAGCACTTATGAGTTTCGGTCGACAATCTGTCATGACCATTAAGACCGAAGAGAGACAGTTAAGATATTCAATAAACATAGCACACTAAGTGTTTGACAGAATGCTTGTGTGGGGGTAAAGTTATGATCTTAGCTTGTAGCGTCTTAGATACGAATCGTTATCCATTTAATTGATTTGATAATTAGAATTAATTAGTTTAATTAATTACCTTCTATCTGAGTGTTTAAATAAGATCAAGATGATATAAAGTTAGTACTTGGTTAAACATTAGTGATAATTCCTCGTGGGATCGACATTCAACTTATCATTATATTACTTGTTAGACCGCATATACTTGCACGAGTTTTTTGGTTGCGAAACCGAGCAATCAAATTCTTCACTTCCAGACTGCGGGCCAACTTTAGTCCTGCTATAAGCGCTTCATACTATGCGGTATTGTTGGTAGTTGTGAACCCGAATCTGATAGACTGTTGCACTTTGAATCCCTCGGGCGAAGTAAGAATTACTCCTGCTCCACTTTGGGACCCAATACT
This sequence comes from Aralia elata, assembly GCA_034770075.1. NCBI lineage: Eukaryota > Viridiplantae > Streptophyta > Magnoliopsida > Apiales > Araliaceae > Aralia > Aralia elata. The sequence goes on from CM068382.1 coordinate 7,763,276, forward strand.
AGACCCATCAACATATAGGGTCCAAGCTGAATTTATTTCAGGTGAAGGGTCAGATATTTTGACTGGGTTTGCTTTCGTTTCTTCGAGGAAGGAACATTCAACGATAAAGTCGGCAAGGGCCTGTGCCTTGATTGCCATCCTGGGGCGAAAATCAATGTTAAATTGACTCAATTCTACTGCCCATGCCGCTAATCTCCCCGAAGATTCAGGTCGGTATAACACTTTCCGAAGAGGCTGATCTGTGAGTACTGTGATTGTCCTCCCCTAAAAATAATGTCGAAGCTTCCGGCTGGAAATGATCAGAGCGTAAGCCAACTTCTCTAGGTTTGGATATCTAGTTTTTGCATCCCGAAGAGCATGGCTTACATATTAAACCGGCTTCTGACCCTGCAAATCTTCCCTTATCAAAGCTGACCCGACCGCTAATTGCGTCGCCGATAGATATAACTGCAAGTCTTCATCGGGGAGAGCTTTACTGAGGATCGGAGGGGAGGAAATATATCTTTTAATTTGTTCAAAGGCTTCCTGACACTCTTCTGTCCAAACAAATATCTTTTGGTTCTGAGCCCCTTTTAATGTCCCGAAAAAGGGAAGACATTTTTCTACTGATCGGGCTACGAACATCCGAAGAGCGGCGAGTCTGCCAGTCAATCTCTGAACGTCTTTGAAACTTTTTGGGGATTGCATTTCGAGGATAGCCGATATCTTTTCGGGATTTGCCTCTATCCCTCTTCGGCTTACCATGTACCCCAAAAATTTACCTGACCCAAGGCCAAAAGTGCACTTAGCGGGGTTAAGTCTCATGTTGTGGATTCTGACATTCCGAAAGCACTCTTCTAGATCTAATAGATGGTCTGCATTCCCCATGCTTCGGACGATCATATCATCCACATAGACTTCCATATTTCTTCTGATTTGATCTCTGAATACATTGTTCATCATCCGTTGATAAGTTGCCCCGACATTGATCAGACCGAATAACATGACTTTGTAGGCGTAAATTGCTCGGTGTGTGATGACGGATGTCTTCGGGATATCTGGTTTGTACATGGCAATTTGATTATATCCGGAGAAAGCATCCAGGAAGCTCATTAAAGTGTGTCCCGAAGTAGAATCGATTAGCTGGTCGATATTCGGGAGAGGATAATAATCTTTCGGACATGCCTTGTTTAAATCTGTGTAGTCCACACACATCCTCCACTTCCCATTATGTTTTTTTGCCAGTACCACGTTGGCAAGCCATTCTGGATAAGTAATTTCATAAATAAAATTAACAGCCAATAATTTTTCAATCTCTTCATCAATTACCTTTTGTCGTTCGGGAGCTATATTCCGCCTTTTCTGTTTGATGGGCTTGTGATTAGGGTTGACGCTCAGTTTATGTTCGGTCACATCCCTGTCTATTCCTGGCATATCGGCTGGCGTCCATGCAAAAATATTTGCGTATTCTCTTACCAATTTGATGAGTTTGGTTCTGACATCCGCCTGCAAACCGGTACCAATTTGTATCGTTTTCGTGCTATCTTCCTGAAATAGTGGTATCTCCTCAGTCTCTTCAGCAGGCGTTGCTATCGGCTCCGAGCCTCCTTCCGTAAAGGGTTCTATCTCAATCTTCATTGTAGTTTTCTGCTTACTGACCCCTACGGAAGTTGCCTGAATAGTCTGAAGGTAGCATCTTCTGGACAAATCCTGGTCGCCAGCTACTTCTCCAATCCCATGCTCGGTTGGGAATTTCATCTTTAAGTGTGGGATTAAGGTGACTGCTTTTAGGGCCGACAAGGTTGTTCTTCCCAAGATAGCGTTGTAGTTACTTTCCACTTAGACCACATAAAATCTTATCATGATAGAGGCCTGTTTAGGAGCCGTGCCGAAGATCGCTGGTAACTCTATCGTCCCTGCTATACGGACTGGGTTGTTCCCGAAGCCATGTAATGGGGACTCGTTGCAGATCTCCAGCTTCCTTCCCCCCAGGTCCAGCCGATTATACGCGTGACTATAGAGTACATCAACCGAACTCCCATTATCTACCAGCATCCGTTTCAAATCCATAGTCCCGACTTGAGCCGTAATGACCAGAGCGTCCTGATGCAGTGTAACTATTCCCGGGGGATAATCCTCATCGGAGAAGGTTATAGGTTCAGTTGTGGTAGTCGGAGACTGTCCAGATAACTGGTGGACCTCTCTGCCAAAGGCTTTTCTTTTTTGTTAGATAAAGCCGATATCGGTCCACCAGATATAACATCTACAACTCTTTTTACGGACCCCGATGGTGGTGGTGGTGGTGCTATCCGATCAAACGGACTTGGCTTGTAACGATCAGCTACATAGCAATCCAAGTTACCTTTCTGCACTTGCCTTTCCAAAAAGTCTTTCAACTGATAACAGTCCTCAGTATCGTGCCCCTTGGCTTCATGGTAATTACAATATCTGTCTCCGTTATTCTGTCTGGCGAAGACTCGGATCTTCGGGGGCTTTTCGTAGAAAGGCTGATTCTTGATTTCCTTGATAATAACGGCTCGACTCAAGGTTAGAGGGGTGTAATCCTTATCATTATCCCTATTACCTCGATCTCTCGAGCCATTGTTCTTCCTTGGCCGATTATCATGAGGATCTTTCTTGCCATTCCCTTTATTGTTATCGTACTTTTTGTCGGCGTCTTCGCTTCGGGGATCTCTATGGTGAGAATCACCTGTATTTTTTGAGGTACCCTGAAGATTAGCAAGCGCCTCTTCCAACTCAACAAACTTATCCACTTTGTCACAGGCTTCGGGCAAAGATTCGGGTGCTTTAGAGATGATTTCTTTGATCAATCTACTAGATTTGTCCACGTTCAATCTCATAGTTAAGAAGTGGATAACCTGTTTTGGATCTATATCGTTGACCTCGGATACAGCTTCCCGGAATCTCTTAATGTATTGACGGAGTGTCTCGTTCGGCCTCTGTTTAACCTGCATAAGGGACGTTATCATCTTGGCACGCCTCCTATTGCTGCCAAAGCGGGTGTGGAACTGTTCTTGCAGATCATCCCATGACCGTACAGATGCAGGAGGAAGGGAGACAACCCACTCTCGAGCAGTCTTCTTCAGGGTGGATAGGAATAAATGGCACATGGCCGCCTCATCTTGACCATGAAAAAGCATGGCCTACTCAAAAGTGAAAGTATGGTCGTGGGGGTCTCCTGTTCCGTCATACATCTCCAAATTTGAGGGAACTTTGTTCTTTCTGTCAATCTTTGCGTTAGCTAACTCTCGGGTGAAAGGGGTGACCCGAGGCCTCTTAGTCCCTGAAGGTTGTTCTGCAGCCCTTCGGGGGGATGATTCTCCTGCTTGACTTCTTTCAGGGCTTCTTCGGGAACCTTCACGACGGTCTCTTCTTGACGGTGACCGGGCTCGTTTTCTTAGATCTCTGGTATAGATGGTTTCGGAGTGGACCACACTATCATCCCGATGCCGCCTGTGTGATCGGTCATCTCTTCGTCGGTGGGGAATAGAGCGGGAGGTCGAGCCTCCCTCGCTCAATAGATTCTGTCCGGCTTCATTCAATTCCATATACTGTTTGTCAAGCTCTTCTTGCTGGAGATCTAGAGCTCTTTTCTGGTCAAGAATCTGCTGGAGACGTTGTTCCCTCTCTACTGCCGTCTCATGGTATGATCGAGACTGAGTTGGTCCATTATGACCATGGTGGCTTCGCTGTGAGCGTGAAGTTGCCATGCGAACCTGCTCTGATTAGCCAAACGAATTACTACTAAAAGGCCCTCCTTCTAGCGCCAATGTTAACGCTTGATTCTGTCCGCGCGTCCAATCTACTCGTCGGACGGGTACCTGTACAAAAGTCCTAACAGCTTGGGCCGTTTGTGGACTCCTCCGGTGTGAGAGTAAGTAACAGGTTCAAGATATGTCAACAATGGAAGCTCAATATTTAGTAGGGTAAATAGTGTCGTACCTTGCCTTCATTGTTATTTGGATATTTATAGGATTCACTTGGCTGGTTACTACTCCTAGTAGGAGTGCTCTGCCTAGAATCCTTAATGGACCCGGATTTAATTACCTTGATCCAATAGAGGTATTATCCAGTAAGGAACCATAAGGACTTAGAATACTGGCCCAAACCTTTTCAGACTAAAAGTCCTCTTATAATCCACTAAGCATGATGGGCCTTTGGGCCGAGCCCAATATGAAAAGCCCGATCAAGCCTGTCAGGATTTATATCCGAACATGAATAACATTTCAAGGAAGTATGCAAACAAATTTTAAACCTTTAACTGGACCGAAATGGCATACAGATGATGAAAGTAGCTATCAAACTACTAATTTATACAACATAATACTATAGTTTGAAAAGGAAGACATCCACACATATTAACATATCTCCAAAGAAAATAGTTACAATAAAGCTGCCACAAATTATGAAGTGAAACCAATGCAAGGAAGATCCAAAATAGTTTCTGCAATAGTGACATGATGACTAAAGTAGGATACAAAATGATGTATATAATTGTGATAAGTTATAATCATTAGGCCCAGTGGCCCACCCATATATGGTCAACTAATCACATTTGTAAGCTTTAATTATAACTTTTTCTTGTTTATGCTGCTTTACTCTATTTTCAGCAAGTCTAATCTCAAACTTTAAATATGTAAATGATGGTTCATACAACTGCAAGCCCGCAGGACATTACTAAAGATACTGGGAGTGAGCATACAAATCAAAAACCATACACAATGCGTATTAAAATATGCATACTTCGAAACTTTATTTCAATCTGGCTATCAATAAAGCTCATTCTCACCCAAGACCTCGCCAAGACCACCCCACTTGTGACCAGGGTTACCAGCTGAGTAACAAAATGGAATGCTGTAATAGTTATATGTTTCTTGCAGATTATTGTAAGGCCCAATTTTGTTTACCCATAGAGTTATTGGGTCTTCTATTTGATACTGCAGAGGAAAGGAAATGCAGCTTTCTATTCTTATAAATAGAATTTCCATTCTCCCATATTTCCTTCCCTCCATTCCAAATCAAAACAACAAATTAGACATACTACAAAAAATGAATATCACACTGCTTGTCGCTATCCCTAAATTGATAAAAGGTTACATTGTTACATTCACACAATTGAATATATTTAGGAGGAGAATGTGTGTAAATAGAGATAGAAATATAAAATGTAAAAATAACTTGAGACTTAAAATCAACACAATGACCGTACATAACAGGATCAACCTCTATATCCAATGAGAAATGACTCAGATTCCATTTATGTCCTGCATCCATTTCTTAATTTTCTTTTTCTTTCATAGATATACTATGTCAAAATATCTTAGAATTCTATGTTAAATAAACTAGAAATAGATACATGCAAGAAGTTATTTCATATGTAGTATGTTAAATATTGCGCTTTAACACAACAATTTCATCCAAAGATTAACAATTGCATCGCAAAATGAAGGCATTGTAACATGAACAAGTACACTTGTATGAAAGAGAAAATCAGCTTCAAGGTTACTAACCAATAAATGAAAGAAATCAAGCTCCTTGTGTGTAATCGAAAATTTTATATCAAAAGGTGCAATGTGGAAAGGGAAGTTCCATAATTAATCATTATATAAAAATTGTTGTAGATTTGCAGTGATCAACAAGATTATGAATGCGTAAAACCTGCTCCTCCCTCAGGATAAGAAGATGCTAAATAAGGAAAAGCTGCCCATCCATAGGTGATCTTTTCACAATAAATTTGCTTGCTTTCTGCATCAGATATATATAAAAATGAAATTGTAGCAGCATTAAGGATTTCGTTACATTATTAAGGTATAGAATCAGTAAAGCAATATAAATCATAAAGATGTGAATTACAAACCCAAAATGTAAGAAGTATGGGCTTTTAGAACTAGGGAATTCCATGATATCTTACTTGGATGGATAAGGAGCAAAATTCTACTGCCTCCTCGTTGTGAGATCAAGAAAGCAAGATTGAGTGCTCGAAAATGGGTAAAGAATGCAAACAAAGTATGCCTGCAATTTACAAGAAGAGAAGTTTACGAAGAATGTACTTAATTACCTGTGCCAAACCAGTAAAAACTTCTTGTTCCAAACAATGATACAACTTTGAAAGGCATGACAGAGTTTTCTCAAGCGGAGGGTACCACATTTTAGAAACATCCGGACTTTGAACATCCTACAATTTGGTAACAATGAATTAGTTCATGAAGTTGCATGGATTCTAAAAAGAGCAAGTTCTGCTCCTTAGACCACAACCAATATATGATATGGGTAGGAAATACCTCATTCCCAAGACTGTGATACTTGAAAGTTTGAGGACACAACGCCTTATGACCCTTGTTATATAATGTGCAAGTGTAAACATGTGATGATTAAAGCAGATTTACCCTCTACATGTCACTAAGTATAGAGTAATAACTTTAGGTGTTATTCATGTATAACTACTGCATAAATAGTTTCACAAATGGTAGCAAAAATATTAGGACATCTTTAAAGAGTATACCCATAAATAAGCAGGCAGCTCCAACATTCCATGAATTATGAGGATTGCAAAATCTTGTGCTTGACTAGCATGCATGATTAAATATGCCATATATATATATATATATATATATATATATATATATATAACAACCAGGAGGAAAAGATTAATTACACTGAGACTACACTAGACTGAAAAATAATCAAAGTCATTAAATTTGAAAAACAAATCCTCAAGTTTAGATGACTCAAAAATTTAAAAATTCCAAAAAAAAAATTCAATCTTATTACTCTTGAGTTGTGTGTGGTCAAAGACTCGAAATGCATTTTGCTTCAAGCCAATATTATAAGGGAGTAAACAGGTCAGGAGGGAATTTTTTTAATAAAATGCTGAAAATTTTCAATCCTACATATATTCTGACTCAAACATGATTGTTTGCGGCATTATATATTTGTGGGTATGCCATCATTTTTGAGATTAATTCAAATTGTACAATTGACATTAAAAATGACCCAAAAATATCAACTTGTACTTTATTAAGTAAAGATAGCAAAAAAGAAAGTGCATATTACATATTCAGTATTTTCAAACACACATTAATTAAGCCGCATCATAATGAACTCACCAGTAATGAGAAGTAGTCCAGATGAAAGCTAACATTATTTTGAAGAAGATCAAGTACGAATTTAGAACCTTGTGTCCGTGATGAAGAAGAGGTCCATCACCCTCCCATCTGGAGTGGTAGATACCTTCACTTTCTTTATTGTGAGCTCAAGCTCACAAAGGACCTCTGTTACATCTGCCAAAAAAAAACTAAAGTTGAATGGCACGAATCATTTTAAGTCGGATTAGAGTCTAGGCAGTAGGCACACATATACAGTCTGAAGAAAGGAGTGGCGCAACCAGATACACTTACACCTCAAATAGCAAAGAAATAGATAATGATATCCTTACTTTCTGGCATACACCATTCTGGAATACAAAAAAAATTGATACAAACACCATTATATCCGAGACTTATCCTTTATCATATTCAAAATCATAATAGCAAACTAGCAATATGATAGACAAACAAAAGTTGCATATTTACCATGTAAAAGGCCTCTCCGGTCGTTGCAACAGAACCTCAAGAGGAACACATCGTGAGGCTTGGGTGGCTGTAACTCATTTCTATAAAACAAAATTTCAGAAGCTGAAGAACAAGAAAGACAAGACCCTGACAATCTCTTCTTCAACAGTCCCCATCTTGTGCTTGGTTTTCCAAAAACCCAAAACACTAGGAAACACCATTTCTTCCCATCCTAGGATACATCTTCACCGCACAATTAATGAAACAAATTAGAAAGAAAAAAAATCATAGAGAAAATGTTTAAGAAAGCACAATTTAGTATCTTTCACACTATCTGATTGATTGATTATGTATAACAAAAAAAAAGCAAAATTAAATAGAACATCAAGTACCCATCCGTGAGAGAGTCTGTAATATCTAAATATTTATAGAACATATAAATATGATATTGAATGACTAAAGTTAGCTGTAAAGTTAATTTCGAGGACGAAATTCTTTGACGCAAGGGTGAATGTAATACCCCGAATATTTATGAGACTTATAAATACGATCGTATATGGTTAGAGGTTAATTTAGTGACCTAAAACTAGGTATCGAGAAGTTTCAAACCTTAAGCCCTAATGAGATTGAATTTTATAACATGTGTGCTTAATAAATATTTTGATCTAGGTGTTTTGTGATTTTATAGTGTAAACAATGAATTTGGTCAAATAAAATTTTTGTCAAGCTGCTTAGTCGTGCTTACATTGAAAAATAATTTGTTGTGCTTTCCACGATTTCACCAAGAAGCATCTCGATAAATTATTTTTGTCAAGTTGTTGTGTCGTGCTTGGGAATGACAAAGTGATTTGTCGTGCTTACGGTGACAAGTTGCATTGTCGAGATTGGAAGATATTTTCATTGAGGAGTTTAGATTGCAAGTTGCATTGTCAAGCTTGGAAGATATTTTCATTAAGGAGCTTAGAAGATAGGTTCAATTACAAGCTGCATTGTCGAACTTGGAAGATATTTTCATTTAGGAGCTTAAAAGATAAGTTCAATTGCAAGCTGCATTGTCGAGTTTGGAAGATATTTTCATTGAGGAGCTTAGAAGAATATTCTAAGAATATGCTAGGGTACAAAGTGTAATAAGCCGAGCCCCTAACATGCAATTAGTGAAACTTAGTTTTTCTATAAATAGCAAGCTTAGTTCTTCATTATTTCCTACCATTTCAAGAACAGTACAAGAGCAAAAACACTCTATATTTATATTCTGAGAGATATTGTGAGACAAGAATTACTTTCTAAGCATCGAAGCGCTACGCGATTGAAAGTAAAGCTAGCAACTACAAGAGGTATACTTTAGTGGTTATTATTTTCATTCTTCTTTATATATTTAGTAAGAATATACTTTTACAAGCAGTTATAATGCCATAATTATTTTATGTATCTAGTACAAAAGTCATATTTACAAGCAGTTATAATGTCCGATTTATTTCTCTTATAAAGTTAAAAATATACTTTTATAAGCAGTTACTATATCTGATTTTCTTCAAGTATTTAGTAAGAATATTCATTATATAAGCAGTTATAATGCTGAAATTATTTCAAATATAATAGCCGAATATTCATTTTATAAGCAGTTATAATGCTTAATTTATTTTAAATATAGTTGAAAAATATTCATTTTATAAGTAGTTATAATGCTGAAATTATTTCATGTATATTAGAAGGAGTCTTATTTATAAGCAGTTATAATACCCGAAATAAAACTTAAAAGATTTAATCGTTAAAATGCTTAATTAGCCTAGCATAATCAAAGGAAGGTAAAGCTTGCACTTCAACAGGTCGTATGAAGAACGCGAACTAACATAAACGATCGAAGCGATAAAAGGCAAGTCTACTTATTTGTTGAAATGCACTCCGTGCAATAACGTGTCTTATTTATGAAGTTTATTGTTATGCAAGTATTATTTCTTTTGCACCCCGTGCATTAACATGCTTGTTATCTGTTATGTGCAATGTGAAAGTGATTGTTGAATTTCAAGTGAAAACCATGTTAGTATCTGAGTTGAACAACTCTCTTATATGGGCATGAGTTTAAGATGTGTTAGAAAACCGATCTAACTCACTGAGGTAACATTTGTCGCAGTGTAAAGGTATCGTAGAAGCGATATACACTGTTGATATAATTATAGCAGTGTTGATGAGACGGAGAACTAATTCATTAGTTCGTGGATGGGGAACCACTCAGTTCACTATATTAATAATCGTTGAAATCTTGTATCAGCTTATTCTGTATATATATCTTGAAAAGATGATTCTCTTCTCATATATATATATATATATATATATATATATCTGTTAGACTTGTTGGGCATTCTTATGCTCATTCTTGCAACTATCTTAAAACAAATTACAGTTAAGGAAGAATTATCAAACGATTCTGGCGGTACAAAGAAAGTTAAAGATGTAGAAGTCATTTAAACTATGCTAGATTAACATTATTGGCAATGTCTAGAAAGTTCTGACGAGAAAAGAGGTTAGGTCATTTAATTGCATGTCATTTTAACGGAAAGCCCCCTCTTTCCTGGGAACTGCCTGGTTGCTAATACTACAAGTCTCGGATAGATAAATGGAGATTTATTTTTAAGTCATTTATGACTTATGTGTAGTAATAACAAGTTATCTGGGAATGTTGTAACAATGAACAAATGATATTATAATATTATCAATTTTCCGCATTATACTCTGATTATTAGAAGTTAAAATTTCTATAGCATTATGTAAAGGTTATACACGTAAGCATGAAATCTGACCTGGCTAAAAGAAGCTAGCAGGTGGATTTACGAGGCTTCACAGAGTCATGTAGCAATAACACCATTTCACATATATTAACATAAAAATTAAGGAAGTGAATACTAAATTCTAATAAACCTATAAACAAAATCACCAAATTATCATGCTGAACGATGAACAGTAAATTATTGGCTGCAGAAGTATTTACGAAAAACAATGTAGTACCTACAGAAAGATTAACCTTTTTTTGTTATTAACTTGCATGACAATAATGTTGTAATATAACACAACTTTACAGCCCAAGCATTATCATTTATTAGTAATGTATTAACAATATGATCAGTATTGGAGCATAAATTTTGGTTAATTTGATCAGCAGATTCCATCTTGAAGCGGCTCTTTTTTTAACCACATATACTACCATTAAAACACATTTCAAGCTAAACCTGAAGTACACAGAAACTGTAATGAACTAGCACACATTTCTAGTAGTGTAATGGGTTTGTCCATGCAAATTTAAGACCAAAAGCAATATAGTCCAGAGCTAGTCGTAGTAAGCTATAACGAAAGTTAAGTTGATCATTGCTAAAGAAAAATAGTAGGGGAAATGAGTTAAGGAATTAAACTGCTTCTCTGTTAACAAGCTGAAGCCTTTAAATTTCAGAAATCAAAACAGAACATGTGAAATAAACTAAAGAGCCAGCAGGCTGACAACACAAAAACCTGATCAAACATACAAAAACACAAAGGATATTTAAAAAAAAAAGAAAAGAAAAAAGCAAACTTCATATCCAGAATTCAATCCACATTATACAAATTGTGCTTCAAAACCCAAACAATTACCAAAAACAAAGATCTAAGATTATCAATAGATAAATACCTGCTGGATCTCATAATGTTATCACAAAAGATACCAATTATATATTCTTAACTTAAATTTCTTAAATCATCATGCTAATAACACTTGGATCTCACCAAAACTCCGATCTGTGATAAATGGCAGAACAAAAAATGAAATTTACAATATCCAAGCTCAAGAAATAGCACAAAGAACATATTCATATAAGAAAATCTCTATCGATACGATGTATAAAGCTAACAAACATATATTTAGATTAAACGAAATGCAGAATAGATAAAAATAAGAGAAGCACTTGATACCCGAAGGAGAAGAGAAGCACTTGGTGTCGCCCCCCCCCCCCCCCTTTGCCCTTCTCTTCCTCTTTGCTTTTGTGGTTTCTCTTTGCACTTTGGCTGACTAGAGAATCGTGAGTTGGATTTGGGGTTGCGATGAAGATATATAGAAATTTAGGGGTTGGGTATGAGATTTAGGACTGGGTAAGTGAGATGTAGGGCTAAAATTTCATCCGTGAGGGGCTTGAATTTCAACCGCGAGGGGCTAAAATTTCACCCGTGAGCCATTTTAGGGCTGGGTACTAGAGACTTAGGGAGTTGTGATAGATTTTAGGGCTGACTTTAAGAGATTTAGGGGAGTTGAGAGGGATCGAGTTTTTGGCATATAAATCATTTTCAATTGAAAAAAGAAAAGATACCTCAGTAGTTAGTCTTATTTCCTTATTTTATTGATATAGTCGGAGGGAATTGTTAGAAAGGAAACTAAAACATTGAGACGGACTATATTCGTCTCTACTCTGTCTCTAACAAATTGAGACGGACTATATCCATCTCTAATCTGTCTCTAAAATGTGTTTAATTTTTTTAAAAAAATAATCAATTTTAAAGACAGCTATATCCATCTCTAATTCTATTTATAAAATAAGGAGGGAATTGGAGACTAATATTTGGAGGGAAAATAAAAGTTTGAAACGAAAATTTCGGTCTCTAATCCGTTTCAAACATAGATATTTATTTCTTCTTATTATTATTATTAATCTGAGACGAGCACGGTTGGTCTCAAATCTGTTTCAAAAACGTATTTAATTTTTTTTAAATACTTAATTTTTGAGACGGCTAAATCTGTCTCTAATTCTGTCTCTAGAATTTGAGACGACGCTGATGGTTTCAAAATCCGTCTTGATTTTTTACTTCCAAAACATATCGAGACATGACAAATTTCGTTTTCTAAGTCCGTATTAAATTGCTAGAATTAGAGATGGAACTTAGTCCGCCTCTAAAAATCGGTTTCAAATACCCAAATTTTTGATAGTTAGATACAAATGAACTTTAAATTTTTTTTTTTAATTTCTGTAATAACCTTCATCTAATTAATTCAATAACTTTTGATGAAGTAACAGTCCCCAAGGGTATTATTATTGTTATAAAAAGAATTAAAAAAAAATTACAAGATCTTAGTTACATGAATTTCTAGAATATAATAGTCCCGCTTTTGATAAATTTGAATTGTTCTGGATATTAATTTGCCATCAAACTTGCTTAAATAAGAATTCATCTCTTGGACTACTCATACCTTTGGGATTTATTTTTTCTTTTTCTAGTATTTTTTTTATTTAAAAAAACTGTCTTGTTCATGAAATTAAATACGGGGCTTTGACCCCTTCAAGAAAATCGGAGCCACGTTACTTCACAACAATCCCCCTCCACCTCCAGCTACAAACTTAATAACACTCGTCACTTTCTTAATTAATTAAGTACCCTCAAATCAAGGACAAATTAGCCGATCCAAACCTCAACTTGTACAGCCAGAGATTACCTGTCAAAAATCGAATCTTGTTGCCTGTGATAATGTATGCAAAGTGAGTCTGACAACGCGGATATATATATATATATATATATATATATATATATATATATATATATATATATGTGTGTGTGTATATATATATATATGTATATATATATATATATATATAGAGAGAGAGAGAGAGAGAGAATGGAGGTGAGACGCTTGGTATAATAAATTAAGTCCTTAATATTAATATTTTAGTGAGATGATAAAATAACATGAATTCCTTCGATGAATAAGTTGTTATTATAGATAGTACTATAATCCAGTTGAAGTGAAGTAAACTGAATTGAGAGTTGTTCATATTCGATTCGAAAAGTTAATTTGTTATTCGAATACAACTTAAATTTGAATTGTATTTAAAAAATTTTACTCGGATTCAACTGAATTCATTCATTACTCAAATTTGATCCTACTCGAATTGAATTATATCTACTCGTGAGTTTTTAAATTCGAGTCTCTACGTAGTTCTTAAGCTTATAATACATGCATTACAAACACAAACTTAGAATATTACTCAAAAAATTGAGAAAAAAATATTTTCAATTATATTTAACAAATATAAATTTACAATTACAACTAAAAACAAATTAAATAAAAAACTCATAACTAATTATTCTAATTTCATTTAACTATTTATATATTATCAGAGTATTTATCGAGTATCAATTCGAATAATGTATCAACCAAGCATGTATCAAATAATAATTGAGAATTCAAGTAGTTTAATTGAACCCCTAAACGAGTCGAGTATAACCTTACTCAAATTTTACTCGTATTATTAGTTGAACTATTTTCTTTTTTGTACTTAGATATGGATCTTACTATTAATGCTCGCTCTCATATTCTCAAGTCGAGCTCGGGTCAAGCCCAAACCGTTTGATTCAATTTACAACCTTAATTAATTATAGACTTAATAGGTACCAAGTCTCCATTAATTCACCCTCCCTTTTGGCGACCACACACACACATAGAGAATATATCGGTACCCATATTTAACAGACTAACTTGAGTTTAGTTTTCAATTAATTGAAAAACTAATCGAGTTAATTTGGTAGTGATTCATATTATTTAACTGAGTTGACTTGGTAGTAGTAAATATTGTGTTTAATAATTACAACTGAGTTGACTCAGTAATTGTTAGTTGAATTAATTTTTTTAATTTCAATGATGGGTGTGAAATTTTTTGCAATGGTATGTATCTAATTATAATAATATTTAATCATGAATTTTTAAAATATTCTTTTTTGATCGGCAAAAGTAATTATATTAATACCAACTAAAACCAGACATATCCAAAAAGTTTGGATATATACATACAAGACACCAAACCAAGTACTGATCACACCTAGACACACTCGATACAAAATAAAATTTTACTGTTATTATATGTTTGAACAAGTAGTATTATTTTTATCTAGATTATTTTGGATTATACAAATTGTTGTGTTATTATTTATTATAAATTTGATCACAGAATTTTAACAACTAATTATGCATAAAAATTATTGAATTACCTAAAAAAATATAAAATAACAACAAAACAAGGACCGTGCCTCACCCGGGCTAATCCACTGGGGTATGTGTATATAATATATTACAAACTGTATATTATTGGCCAAGAAATGTTTTAACCATCCTATTATGTTAGTTTATTTATTTATATATATAATGATGGCTTTAAAGAGATATTCTAAAATCAAATATCAGTCAATAATCCCTTCACCTGTTATCTGAGACTATAATTTATTAAATTTATTACCCTAGCAGAGATTTTGTTGTGTGAAAGCTCTTCTCTCCTAGATAGTCAGAAGCAGCAGTGAAGCTTGCTGATTATTTGTTCAAATCTCCAAACACTTGAATGCAGCTCCAGATTTTTATTTTGGTTTGAATATAAATTTGTCTTTATATGACTGAGGTAATTAAGTAACTTCATTCACACTTTCACTCTATTTTATATTGGTTCATATATCCTAATTAAACATGAAAAGCGTAAAAAGAACATCAAATCTTATGAGTAAAGTAAAACATTAATGATTTGTTTTAAATAATCAACCAAAACTAGATAAAGGGAGATTATATTTGTACTCCATGTTTCTATTCTTGTTAAGAAGATTACACAAGAGCCCATAAAATTTAAAAGGCTAAGTTTTAATTTTCAAATGTCAATAATAACGTTTAAAGATATAATCAAGCTTGTTAATAAGTAGTAACTAGAGTGTTAATAAAATTTAAGTGTGAAAGCGTTTTTCCCATTGTATATTTTATTTTAATTATATGCTGCCATCAATTTATATATTCTTATGTTTTCTATTGATTAATTTTATATTTATATATTTTATAATCTACTTACTAGCAAAAATTTCTTCTCCCTTCTATTTCTTCTTAAATCTTTAATTTCTTTAGTAGTGGAACATTAGAAAAGAAAGTTCATTCAACAAACTGAAATTTTACTATCTATTGGGATTGACTTATACTTCTCGCTGAGCCGGCTGGGGTTGCAAAGGGGCAGCGCCCCCTGGAAGCCAAGCACAAAGTGCAATTGGGCTTGAGGATTTATTAGTAGTCCGGTCTTGGGTTTTACTAATGTATTGGGCCTCATGTGTTTGAGCTTATGTTATAACAGCTAGGGTTTTCTAGTTACTATAAAAAAATTGTTTGATGTGTGCATCATTGTAGAGTGTGTGTGTGAGGCATCTTATGATTACATCAGACAAGCAAGACTAGCCAAATTGGTGAACCTTGATATATTACGTGTTCTTACTTTTCTGTCTTTCATATAATATATGTGTGATTGAAATATTATTTGTTCTTAAATTCTAACATTTGGTATCAAAGCTGTGTTTGAGGGTTCTGGGATTGTCAAATTTAAGTTGTTGAATACAGGGTCATCATGGATTGAAATTGATAAATTCAACGGAAAGAGTTTTGAACTCTGAAAACTGAAGATGGAGGATCTGCTCGTGGATAGGGATTTATGGACAGTAATTGAAGATCCAAAGCCGATTGTTATCTCTCAGGAGGAGGGGACGTCTTCGACTGAAATGGAGTTGAAGGAGAAACTTGCTGAATGGGAGAAGTTGGATCGAATGGCTAGTGGCCTGATTCGACTTTGTCTTGCTGATAACGTCCTGGTTAATGTTTATGGGGAGAAGATTGTGAAGGATCTCTAGACGAAATTGGAAACCCTATATCAAAGTAAGTCCTTAGTTGATAAACTGTTTCTTAGGAAGAAATTGTATAAACTTTGGATGGATGATGGAAGTTCATTTCCTGCAGACCTACATGAATTTAATACCCTGATTAGTCAGTTATCATCAATACGTTGTGATATCAATGATGATGATAAACCTATTACATTGCTCTGTTCATTGCTTGATTCGTGGGATAATCTGATTATTGCGATTGGTAGTGGTACTATAGAATTATCGTTTGAGGGGGTTCTTTCAGCTTTATTACCAGAAGATATGAGACGACAAAGTATGGAGAGTTCAACCAAGGAGGCTCTATTAGTTCGAGGGTGAAGTCAGGATAGAAATTCAAAGAGGTCTGGAAATAAGTCACAATCACGAGGAAGATCTAAGACTACTGACATGTCGAAAATTAAATGCTGGAAGTATAATGAATTTGGGCATATGAAAAAGGACTGCAAGAATAAGGGTGGTAAATCTGCGAATGAGAAGAATGATTCGGGGAATAAGGATGAAGCCACTAGAGACTTGTACATAGCAGCTGCTTGTGTAGCACAAATAGATGATGATATCTGGTTCATTGATACAGGAGCTTCGTATCATATGACACCTCACAGTGATTAGCTCTATCAGTATGAAGCATTTGACGGAGGTAATGTTATGATGGGTAACGACGCATCAATGAAAATTGTTGGTCGTGAAAAGGTGAAGCTCAGGATGCATGATGGTACTGTTAAAACACTTCCGGGAGTTATGCAAATTTTTGCCCTTAGCAGGAACTTGATATCGGTTAGCACAATGACAGATGGAGGTGTCAATTTCAGTTGTGACAAAGACTCATGTAAGATGACTCATGGGTCAATTATAATCACTACAAGAAAAAGGCTTATTTCCGACGGAATATTCCCTCGGACATAAGCCTATTCTGTCGGAATTAAGTTTTTCCGACAGAATATTCCGTCGAAAGATCCGTCGTAACTAAGTTCCTCAAAGATAAGGCCGTCAGAAATTCCGTCGTAATACATCTATCTCCGACGGAAATATGTCTGACGGAATCAATTCGTCGAAAATTAATCTCCGACGGAATTTCCCTCGACCATAAGATATTTCCGACGAAAAATTAGAATTTCTTAAAAACATTTAATTTATACTTCCGACGGATTTTTCCTCGAAAATAACTTAATTCTGACAGAAAATTAATTTTTAAAAAAAGTATTTACTAACTACTTCCAACGGAATATTCCGTCGGAATTACGTTATCTTCAACGAAAAATGTGAATTTTTCCAAATTGTTTGAAATTTTAATTCCGACGGATATTCAGTCGGAAATACCGTATTCCGTCGAAAATATGTTATTTTTTTTAAATAATTTTTTTAAAAGTGCAATTTCTAGGTGTTTAAACCCATTTCAGTACTTGTAACCTGTTTTTATCCCAATACAGACATATATATATATATAAGATGTAACATGTATCATCTCATCATAACAACTAAGCTAACAATTGAAAATGATGTACTAACTCATCAACACCATAACTAAGCTGACAATGACATATAAGCTAACAATTACAAATGATAGCTCTAACTCATCACGACGTCCCTTGCTATATGCCAAGTCATATGCTGAGCCGTATGGGACGACATGAATAGCTATTGAAGCCTCGGCGCAAGAGGGAAGTACCGTAAGATCTTCTTGGGCACATGTTTCTCCTTCCCCCCTCGTTTTGTCACTTTGTACCAAGCAAGCTGCATATATCACACTGTCCCTTATCTCTGTCCGCCCCATAGTATAACATGCAATCCTGCTCACAAGCATCGATCTTCTGATACCCCATATTTAACCCCTTGACCATTTTCTTCACTTCATAATAATTCGCGGGCAGAGTATGATACTTGGGTAAGAAATCACTGATAAACGCAAGCAAATCGTTGAAACCTCTCTCACTGCAGTCATGCTCATTCTTGAAGTGTAACAACTTAGTCACTGCAGATAGCCTAATGTGCTTAACATTTCCTGGATATAGCGACACCCCCGATTCAAATAGCAACTTGTAAAAGACAACAGTTGTATCATTTGGAACTTGTCGAGCACTGCTTGCCGAATGCTCATTTTCAGCCCAGTCAATAATGGTAGGCCATAGGCATCGACCAACATCTCTACGGTATCATAGTTATCGGCGTATAAATCCCGTTTTCTTGTAGCGAATAGCGCGTGGTAGAAGACATGGTACCTTATACAAGCTGATGGGAAGTACCATAAAGGGACAATTTGGTGGCTCTTTTGTTTCTGAGAAAGAAGAAAGTGCGGAGAATAGTTCGTCTATGTTGTGGCATCAACAACGGTTGAGGCATATCAGTGAGAAGGGGTTATCCACTATAGCATCAAAGAAACTGGTGGAAGGGGTTCAAGTTTGCTCAATGGGATTCGAATTTTATGAGCATTATTTGTACGGAAAACAGAATAGAGTCAAGTTTAAGTCTACTGCCACTAGAGCGACTAGAGTATTGGATTTAATACACAGTGATTTGTTTGGGAAAACTCCAGAAGCATCTCTTGAAAAATCAAGGTACTATGTGTCTTTTGTAGATGATTTTTCAAGATATACTTGGGTTTATTTTATTAGAAGAAACTTTGAAACACTTGACAAATTCTGAGAGTTTAAGGCACTAGTTGAAAATCAATTCAACAGGAAGATAAATGTTTTTCGAATTGATAATGGTAGAGAGTATTTTCTAGTTGATCAGTTTTGTACTGAATGGGGCATTGCAAGGTAGAATATAATTCGGATGACACCTCAACAAAATGGTCTGACTAAGAGATTAAATCGGACACTCATGGAGAAGGCGATGTGTATACGAAGTTGGGTAGGCTTGGAGCCTGAATTCTGGGCAGAGGCAGTTGCTACAACATGTTACTTGAAGAACCGGACACCTACATCTGCATTGAAGGATCATACTCCTTTTGAGGTACTTTTCGGGAGGAAGCCTAGTATGTTTCATGTTCGAGTGTTTGGTTGTGATGCGTATATGCATGTGCCGAAGGAAAAAAGGAACAAACTTGACTTCAAGTCAGAAAAATGCGAGTTTATTGGCTATAAGGAAGGTGTCAAGGGATACAAGCTGTGGAATCCAGAGAGTAGAACTATTTTGTATAGCAGGGATGTGGTGTTTAGAGAAACATTGAATGATCCAGTTGTGGATAAATCTTTCGAAGAACTTGATCATGTGCAGATTGATGTGAGCATGGGAAAACAGGTGGAGACTGGGAATTCACAGTTGGCTATAGATTTTACAAATGATGAAGTAGTTGAGTCAGAACATGTTGTTTTGCATAATAAGGAAGATGGGGATGATTCAGATGTTGAGGAAGATGCTAAAGTGGAGGCTGAGGAAGAAGTCAATCCAATATTGAGGAGGTCCACACAAGTTCAGATGACCAAACAGGTATTCACTTAGTGTGTATCATGCCTTACATGTCACTAATGATGAACCATGCACAGCTAAGGAGCGAGGGCCTCGGGGAGTCAAATCAGTGGGAGCTTACTATGAATGAGGAGATGCAGTCACTTGATAAGAATCAGACCTGGAGTCTTATTAAATTGCCTAAGGATCGAAAGGCGATTGGATGCAAATGGGTGTTTAAGAAGAAGACAAATGCGGATGAAATTAAATATAGAAAAGTACAAAGTGCGACTAGTGGCAAAAGGGTATTCTCAAATAGAGGGAATTGACTATGATGAGATTTTTTTTCCAATAGCAAAATTGACATCCATCCGGACAGTTCTATCTGCAACAGTTGTTTATGATCTAGAGGTTGAGCAACTAGATATCAAAACAGTGTTCCTTCATGGTGACTTGGAGGAGGAGATTTATATGAATCAACTAGATGGTTTTGAAATCAAAGGCAAGGAGAATCTAGTATGTAAATTGAAGAAGTCCTTGTATGGGCTTAAGCAATCTCCGAGAATGTGGTATCAAAAGTTTGATTCTTATGCTTTACAACTTAGATTCACGCGGTGTCAGGCTGATCATTGTGTTTATTTGAAAAGATTGGGTGACAATTTTGTTATTCTAACCTTGTATATTGATGATATGTTATTGATTTGAAATAACAGGAAAATGATCAAATCTGTGAAAGGTTTGTTGGCACAACAATTTGATATGAAAGACCTTGGGCCAGTAAATTTCATCTTAGATATGCATATACACAGGAATTGTAAGAATCGGAAGTTGGTGTTAGGACAGAAGAAGTACATTGAAGGGGTGTTAAAGAAATTCAACATGATTAACTGTAAACGGGTTGGAACCCCTATGGCTATAGGAACTAAATTGTTTACAGATTAGTGTCCTAAGACCAAAGAAAAAAAGGAGGAGATGGCCAACATTCCATATGCAAGCGCAGTCGGAAGCTTAATGTATGCAATGGTATGTACGAAACTAGATATTGCCCAAGCAGTGGGAGTATTGAGTAAATATATATCAAACCCCGGGAAGAAGCATTGGAACGCCATCAAAAGAGTCTTCAGGTATCTTTGTGGTACTTCTGATTTTGCATTATATTTTGGAGGTAAAGAAAATGGGAGGAACTTTGAGGTGGTAGGATCTATGGATGTTGATTGGGGTGGAGACGTTGATAGCAGGAAATTAACAAGTGGTTATGTATTCAAATTGTTTGATGGTCCTGTGAGTTGGATGAGCAAGAAGCAAAGTGTTGTTGTTTTATCTTCTACTGAAGCAGAATACATGGCGCTTACTCATGTAAGTAAGGAAGCAATATGGATTCACAGGTTGTGTGTTGAGCTTGGTTTTAAACAGAAGACAGTGAAGTTGAAGTGTGACAGTCAGAGTGTTATTCACTTAGCAAAGAATCCTGCATTCCACTCACAGTAGAAGCATATTGATATCCAGTATCACTTCATTAGAGAAAAGGTTGATGAGAAATTGATTCTCTAGAGAAGGTTGACACAGTAGTGAACAGCGCAAACTTCTTAACTAAATCAGTTAGTTTAGCGAAGTTTGAGTGGTGTACATCTGAGGTGGGTATCAAGAAGTATTCATCAAGTGGGAGAATATTAGGGTTGACTCATACTTTTCGGTGAGCCGGCAAGGATTGCAAGGGGGCAGCCCCCCTAGAATCCAAGCACAAAGTGCAATTGGGCTTGAGGATTTATTAGTAGTCCAGTGTTGGGTTTTACTAATGTATTGGGCCTCATGTGTTTGAGCTCATATTATAGCAGCTAGGGTTTTCTAGTTACTATAAAAAAAAACATTATTTGATGTGTGCATCATTGTAGAGTGTGTGTGAGGTATCTTATGAATACATCAGACAAGCAAGACTAGCCAAATTGGTGAACCTGGATATATTGCGTGTTCTTACTTTTCCGTCTTTTATATAATATCTGTGTGATTGAAATATTATTCGTTCTTAAATTTCAACACTATCCACAAATTAAGACAGGGTGAAAGTTTAGTCTCGGGGAGAAAAATTATAGATGCAATGTTGATACCAAGTCATTTCAATAGAGAAATTATTAATTTCGTTGTCTCTCTCTATTATAATTGGTTAAGTGTTAGCAAACATAATTTTGTCCTATGATTTATATATCTTATATATAATAAAAATGACATGGTACTACGGTAATATCTAATATTTTCTTTTTTTGCTAAATTAATTTAAATTGAATAAAAGATGGAAAAATTACAAAAGCATAGGGCATACCCCAGATCATAGATACCAAGTCCATCATAGGACAGACCCTATAATGGACTAGTTATACAAGAAAATCAAAGCTGAAAGAAGCTAAAGCAGTCCAAATCAAAAATACAAGGCTAAATGTTTAAACTTAGCAATGTCTCTCTGAAATTTTAAGTTAGAGTGCATTTTATATTTGACAATATGTAAAGTATTAGAGGCAATGGTCCTAGCAGGGAGAGCACCACGACCATGAAGTCTGGTATTACGTTCTTGCCATAAGTTATATACAACATCAACTAACCCAAGGTGTAACAAAGAAATATGTATACCAGATGAGGAGCGAGCAAGGAGAAAACGAGACAGATCCACGCATCTACGACTGAAATCCCCCCATCCGCAAACTCGCATTATCGAAGTAAGGACATGAAATGAAAAGGGGTAGTGGAAAAATAAGTGATCGAAGCTTTCTAGACCAGAATTGCATAGTACGCATTATAAATCTACCATGAGCCCATAATTAATCAGTCTGTCCTTGGTTCTTAGACCGTGATTATAAGCCAACCAGAGTAAAAAAGAGTGCCTCGGAGGAATACTTTGGTACCAAACAATTTTGTGTCAGGCCTTGGGTTCACCCCGCTGCCTTATAGACTCCCAAATGAAAGCAGTCCGAGCATCTTTAATATTAGTTTCATCCCAGTAAATAGCATCAGGAGTATCAGGATTACATGGCAGATTAAAGTCAAAATTACGACGAAAATCGATAACAGCAGAATGGTTTGATGATGGCAAGACCCAGGTTACATTATGAAGAATACTGCTAACAGTGGCAGGGGTGCCTAGTCCAAAATTAGAAATAAGGGGGTGATCAGTTCTGGGGCAGAGGACATTACCTAAGGACCAAAGATCAAACCAAAGACTTGTGTTCTCACCATTTCCAATACAGTACTGAGTGTGTGACAAGGCAATATAACGAAGATTCAGAATTTTCCTCCACGTCCAAGAACAATCAGAGGGAATATGGGTGCACCATAAATGCTTCTTATTCAAAAAAACTTTTTTAACCCATCTTGCCCAGAAGGAAGAAGAACTAAGATTTATAACTTTCAGCAGAAGAAATAGAAAAAGAGCTCTATTCCAGTTAAACAAATGCTTTATAGCAAGACCTCCTTCAGACAAGGGAAGAGTAATTTTGTTCCAAGCAACCTTGGCCCCATTTTTCTGCAAAGTCAGGCCATGCCAAAGGAACCGACTCATAGTGCTTTGAATACTCTTAATAGCAGCAACTGGGAGGATGAAGTGAGCCGACCAATAAGCCTGAATAGCAAAGATAGCACTCTTGAGAAGCTATAACCTCCCAGCATAGGATAAGAAATTATTGGTCCAATAGATCATTCTGCCTTTGATCTTTTCCAATAGCGGCTGACAATCAGCAAGAGACAGTTTGGAGGTGATGAGGGGGACACCCAGAAATTTTGCTGGTAAGGAACCAAACTGGAATCCTAGGCGAGAAATAATTTGGTCAACTTGATCACTAGGAACATTCGAAAGGAAACATAAGCTTTTTGAAACATTTGTGCTCATGCCAGAGATCATAGAAAACTTGTCAATACATAGCTTTAGAACAGAGGCAGACTTGGGGTCCCCATGACAGAATAAAATAAGATCATCGGCAAAACTCAGGTGCGTGAGATTAGTTTGCTTTGTTCTCTAATGGAATCAAAAATCAGCAGACTTTGTGTCTTTAAGAATAAGGAGAGAGAGAAACTCCATAGCAATGACAAACAGATAAGGGGAGAGAGAATCCCCTTGGCGCAAGCCTCTAGCCCACTTAAAATACCCACAAAGCTCGCCATTAACTTTAACAGAAAACCAGGATGAGGTAACACAAACTTTGATCCAATAAATGAACTTTGGAGGAAATTTGAACATGTACAGAGCTTTGATAATGAATTCCCAAGAGACAGAGTCGAAGGTTTTCCGTAAATCAATTTTCATCGCACATCTTGAAGGGCCTGAGGACCTTTTGTAACCCCTAAAAAGCTCCTGGGCCAGAAGCACATTGTCACCAATTCTTCGTCCCAGAACAAAAGCAATTTGGCTTGGGGAGATAATATTTAGGAGAACCCCTTTTAATCTAGAAGCAATAATTTTAGATATGCACTTGTAGATAGTATTGCAACACAAAATAGGCCTAAAATCATTCATGGAGGAGGGATTTTGAACTTTAGAAACCAAAGCAATAGCCATAGAATTTACACCTCTAAGCGGACATCCCTACTAGAAGAAAGCTCTGATAGCATTGGAAAAGTCCTGCACCACAATTTCCCAGGTGTGGATGAAAAAATTAACGTTAAAACCATCTGGACCAGGACTCTTGTTCTTTTTCATGGACGAGAGAGTTTTGAAGATTTCCTAATCTGAGACTTCTCGGGTCAAACATTCTGCTGCTTTAGAAGAAACTGTATTAGAGCAAGAGGCCTCCAAGCTTCGAAGTTCAGACAAATCAGGAGGGGAGGATGAACCCAAAAGATCTTGAAAATAATCAATAGCAATTCTTTTAACTTCATTGTGCATAGATTTAATCTCACCATCAGCATACTCCACAGAAAGGATTTTATTCTGATTCCATCTGTTTTGGATTTGGCTATAAAAAAACCCCGTATTTCTATAACCCTTCTTCAGCCAAAGAACTCTAGATTTCTACCGAGAGAGGACTTCCTCAAGAGATAGAGATGCCCACAGAGAATCAGATTGGGATCGCTGAAGACTTAATAACTCTAGGTCAGAAGGCCGAGAGGTCAGAGCAATCTAAGTGGCATGAAGAGCAGAACGTGCCTCATCAACATTAGAAGAAATATTGTCATTAGAGCTATTCAGCATAATTAGGGCTTTCTTAACCAATTTAAGCTTAGCAGCTAGTACTTGAAGAGGATCACCAATCACCTCACTGTTCCATGCTCGTTGAACCACAGAGGAAAAATTTTCAAGATGGAGTATATGGTTAAAGAATTAAAAAGGCTTTGGAATGCAAGGCAGGAGCAGACCAGTTTTAACCACCACTAGCCAGTGATCGGAGAGCTCTCTAGGAGAAAAAAGAGCCTCAGAGTTGGGAAAAGCACTCAACCATAGATGGTTCACCATAACTCTATCAAGCTTCTTATAAATGGGATTCAAAGTTTGAGAGTTCCACCAGGTGAAAAGAGGCCCAGCAGCCCTAAGGTCAGTAACAGAAATATCCTCAATACAATCTTTAAAATCCTGCATACCACTGTCCCACGCTTCGACACCCCCCTCAGTTTCTGAGACAGACAAAACCTCATTGAAGTCCCCCAAAATGCACCAAGGTTTATCAGTGTTACAAGCAAGAAGCCTAAGGTCCCTCCATAGTTGAGCCCTCTCCCCAGGAGAATTAAAACCATAAATAATAGAAACAAAAAATTTGGAATTAAGGTCTAATGACTTTACCAGGCAGTGGATATATTGAGATGATTTCGAGACAAAAGAAACATCCCAAATATTAGGGTTCCATCCAAACCAAATCCGACCTTTGTAATGGTGCTCATAATTGAAAATCCACTTCCACTTCTTATTAATAACAGAGGAAACTCTAGGAGCCTTGTGAGCTTTGACTCTGGTCTTAACAAGACCAACAAAAGAGATAGACTTCTTACATATAAGATCACGAACACTAGCCTGCTTAGGCTTTTTATTAACCCCTCTAATATTTAGAGAACAAAAATTAACCATAAACATTAGATGGTTAAGATGGGGACTTACCCCCCCTCCTCGAGATTTCTTTTTTGGCTTATGATTGCGGGCTAAGAAAATTGGAGCTTTACTTTTAAGATCCCTACCTTCCTTATCATTAATAATTTCCAGCCTATCTACCAGTGGGTTTGGAGTTGGGGTAAATTCAACATCTGGCAATGCAAGAACAACAGAAGTTGCCACCGGGGAAAGATGGAGAAAAGAATTAGAGGAAACATTGGTTGGGCTAGGCACAGAGCCAAGAGGCTCCTTCACGACCAAAGCGGGTTGTTTGACCCCTTTAGAAACCACAGTCCAAGAGCCCTCAGGACTTATCTCCACAAGAGGAATGGGGGGATCAACAGGAACGGAGGGAGTAGCTGCATTAGATGCAACTGGAACCTTACCAGATGTTTTAGGGACCCACTGATAATTAGCCCTGGGACATTTTATAAGAGAGTGACCAAAAGATTTGCAATGAGAACATAATTGGGGTTTGCTCTGGTATTCCACCTTAACTTCAACCACCATGTCAGAGTTTGATTCCTCATCAAAACCAGTAACTTCCAACTTGTCAGGGAAAGAAGATGAGGAACTAACCTCAATACATAAGCGAGCAAATTCATGGGGTCAAGCTTTTCTGTAACCTTATAAACAAAGAGAGGTTTCCCAATACCACTTGCAAGGTAACTTAGCCTTTTAGGAGATAAATAAGACATCGGGACATTATGGAATTTCACCCATACTGGGACCTTTGAACATGACTCAGCAAGCGAGACGATGCCCTCTTTCCAATTCTGAAGCAAGAGAAGCTTATTAGATATATACCAAGGGCCAAGAACCATGACATTATCCCTTTCTTTAGCAGTGGAAAATTTGAACTCAAATAGACCATTGGCCTGCAGAAAAACTTTTTGGAGTCCAAATTTATCCCACATCTTATGAACATTGTCCGCTACAAGCTTGAAAGGCAAGCGAGAATGAAGAAAACCCCCAATAAGGCAAGATTGCCATTGGCTATTACCATGCTTTAGAACCTCGGGAGGAGGTTTAATAAGGACAGGACCATTTTCCACAACGGGAGGAGAAGGAGGAAAATATTCCAGCTTAAAGCTCGGACAATTGTCACCCTGAGCAACGACAAAACTCCAGGACTTAGGAGGGGGAACATCAGCTGCAGGCAAAGGAGAAATAGGTGAAGAGAGAGAAAGAATCACCATCTTCCAGCTCCTTACCTTTGCAAGCCGACTGAGGAACCACAACAATATCATTTGGAGGGAATCCAGAGGCATAAGGCTCTCCCCCCGAGAGAGGACTTTTATCAAACAGGTTATCGGCATGCCCAGAATAAGAGCTCAAAGTCAAAGCAGGAACTTGCCCAACAGGCACAAGGCCAAGACATGAAATCGGCTTAGATAACTTACCAAATTGAACAAAATCATTAACATCTTTCAGAGGTACTCCATGAGCCGATATAAAAGCAACTAGGTCCTGGTTCATTTTCCTCTCATGAACAGCTTCCTCCTTATCCTTCTGAGAAAAATGGAAAGCAGCTTTGAAGATATCTTGGGCATTGTCACTAAGCGGAGGCCCCAAATCGATTTCCTGGTTAAGATCCACAGAAGCAGAGTCTTCCAAGCTAAGAGCAATGGCAAGGGGATTGATTTCAGATTCAGCCATATCCTCCATAAAACTATCCTCCGGGGCAGGAACATCGGGTGAGTTAGGGTCCGAAACCCCATACTCGGCAAAAAGATTTCTCGAACTCGAGCTACCGGAGTTACCAGCAGAGAGATGAGTGTGGCTAACCATGGAGAAAAGAAAAGAAAAAGAGAAGGGAAAAGGACAAACTAATTCCAAATCCAAGCAGGGAGGGGAAGAACCGAGATGAAGGGAGGAGAAGAACGGAGACTAGATGTCAGATTAGGGGGGGAGGGATGGAACAGAGAGGGGGGAGATTTAGAGAGAAGGCAGAGCAAAAAATCAAGCTCCATCATGGAAAAATATCTAATATTTTCTCCATTCATATATACACGCATTTGCTAATCATAAATTTCAAGCTAGACAGAAGTCAGAGTTTAAAAGAAATGAATATGAAAACACAAAAGAAATTTCAACTAATTATATTGAAAATATCAAGTTAATAAAATGACAATATTACTCTTTTAGCGTAATTGTCTTGGGGAAAAAATAACGTTTTATAGAATATATGGGTCGAAAAATAAAATAAGACAAAATAAAATAGAAAATGAAGATAAAAACCAAGGGAAATTGATCCTAAGGTAAACAAAAAGTAGAAGAGAGAGAATATATCTGGCTAGAAAACGCGGGGTATTGAAAAACCTAACGTGTTCAAGTAGCCAAAGAAAATTTTGTTAGTTGTCCTCACCCATGTTATATGGAAACATGTCTTCATTAATTAAGGAGAAAGAAAGAAAAAGTGGGAGACAACTTTTGGAAAAGAAAAGGAGGAAAAATGGGAATGTTTTGGATCTTTCAGCTAGTGAAATATTAGGCAAGGAAAGGAAAATAAAAGACACGGGTATGTATCACGTGATATATATATATATATATATATATATATATATATATATATATATATATGCATGATTGATGCAGGAGTGAGAAAGAAAAAGGGCATAGGCCCTTGGCCTATATATGTATCATCTCTTTGCTGCAAATAAGTGATGAAGTAGCCAAGTATTCCATCCGAGAGAAATCTCATCCGGGGAGGATGAATGAGAGCAAGAGAGAGAGAAGAAAAATCAGAGAGAGTCAGGAGAGAAAAATAGAGAGATAAAGATTAAACAACTAGGGGTGTTGTTTGGGTTCCATCACATAGTTATTGTGGTGAGATAATTTGAGTGTGTACTCAAATTAGGATATCTTTGTAATCTCTCAATTTATTCTAGTGAATTTTTCGGAGATCGTCTCGTGGTTTTTACCTCTTAGTTATAGAGGGTTTTCCACGTTAAAAATCTTGGTGTCTCGTACTTGGTTATTTCTTCTCATTATTTCCTGCAGTGGTTATTATTTTGGTGGAACTGTAAATTTAATTTGTTTGGCATGTACTGATATTTTTGGCCATTTAATTTATCAAAGGCAACAGTATTTGGGAGGTGATTTTTCCCAACAATTGGTATCAGAGATAAGGTTATTTCCGCAGTTGTTTTTGATAAATTTTATGGAGGAATCAGTTAGAGCCATGATTAAATTGGTCTCTTCAAAAGAACGTGCGATGACGTGGTGAATTCTCGATGAAGGGTTGGTTTTTCCTTTGAGGTGCTCTCGATGGTGATATTGAATTCTTGATAGGTTAGCCAAGAATTGGTTCCGTGAGTGGTTAGCCAAGAATTGGTGATCCGCGGTGATTGAAGAGAAAAATTTTGGTCACATCCGGCAGTGGATTGATCAAAGTGTGTTCCACCATGTTTCGCAGGAGATGGAAGCTCACTAAAGGGCCTCTAGTGGTGACTAGAGGAAAGAAAGTAGATACTCTTTACACGATGCGGGTGCATGTGGAAGGTGTTGAAGATGGGGGAGTTAGGTGCAAAAGGAAAGAGATATCTCACAACCATGGTACAAAGCGGTTGTGAAAGAAAATGTGGTACAAAGCCATGCAAGATGGGATAAAAGCGTTGCATGAGAACCACGAGAAGAAAACTCTTCGCTTTAAATAGGCACCAAAAGTGAAGAAAGAAAATGATAGCTCGCAGCCAGGATACAAAGCGGTTGTGAAAGAATTTGGCAAGCAAATATCTGTCAAATTTGAGTTGGATCTTCCCATCAAGATGAACCATGCCGATGAGATAAAGTCGGGCATGAAGAAAGCTGAAAATTCCAAGAAGCTTGAGTTGAGTCAAGGCTTCATTGGGATTAGCTCCAAGTGAGGAGCTGTGATTTGGTGTGCAAATTCAGTCTTGAAAAGTTATACAGAAGCAGACATGACAAGTTCCGAAAAGAAGAAGTCTACTTCGGGGTATTTGTTTACTTTTGCAGGGGGAGCTGTGTTATGGCAGTCCAAGTTGTAGAAGTGTGGTGTTTTGTCTACTACTAAGTTGACAACGAAATATTGTGGTTTTCAAAGAGCTGAATTTGACACAAGAATCGACTCCAAGTGATGGGGTCATGGTGAATACCTCCTCTCATGGGTTCGGAGGGGGAGATTGTTAGTTGTCCTCACCCATGTTCTATGGAAACATGTCTTCATTAATTAAGGAGAAAGAAAGAGACAATTTTGGAAAAGAAAAGGAGGAAAAATGGGAATGTTTTGGATCTTTCAGATAGTGGAATGTTAGGCAAGAAAAAGAAAAAGAAAAGGCATACGGGTATGCATTATTTGCTATATATATATATATATATATATATATATATATATATATATGCATGATTGATGCAGGAGTGAGAAAGAAAAAGGGCATAGGCCCTTGGCCTATATATGTATCATCTCCTTGCTGCAAATAAGTGATGAAGTAGCCAAGTATTCCATCCGAGAGAAATCTCATCCGGGGAGGATGAATGAGAGCAAGAGAGAGAGAAGAAAAATCAGAGAGAGTCAGGAGAGAAAAATAGAGAGATAAAGATTAAACAACTAGGGGTGTTGTTTGGGTTCCATCACATAGTTATTGTGGTGAGATAATTTGAGTGTGTACTCAAATTAGGATATCTTTGTAATCTCTCAATTTATTCTAGTGAATTTTTCGGAGATCGTCCCGTGGTTTTTACCTCTTAGTTATAGAGGGTTTTCCACGTTAAAAATCTTGGTGTCTCGTACTTGGTTATTTCTTCTCATTATTTCCTGCAGTGGTTATTATTTTGGTGGAACTGTAAATTTAATTTGTTTGGCATGTACTCATATTTTTGGCCATTTAATTTATCAAAGGCAACAGTATTTAGGAGGTGATTTTTCCCAACAAATTTTGCAGCTGAGAGAACTGAATTAGGGCATAGAACAAAATGGGGAAGGCGAATGGTGGTGCAGGGAAAGAAAATCTCAGAGGCGTTATGGGTTCTGGAAAACATAAAGTGGAGAAGCCATACGATCTGTGGGATGCCAAAAACCACAGCGGCGTTGTGGCATCTGCAGTGATACTCAGCGGTTATGTTTATACCGTCGGCGACCATGAAACCGGGATCGAGGGAGAGTTCGAACCTTTAAACCTTATGGGTGGTCGTGCTGTGGACACCCCGCCTGCAACTGAAACAACTCCTTGTGCGGTTGTGCCAAAACTTGGGGGCCGTGGTGCTTTGGATGTTGCTGATGATGATGTTGATAATTCAACGAAGCCGATCATGATGGTGATGGGTTCTCCTAGGATCTAAGATTTCACAAGCAACTGTATCATGCGAGGAAGGAGGAGATTTTGCATCATCTCTACTGTTTCAGTTATGTATTTGTTTTAATTTGCACACCTTGTTGAACTTACTTGGATTTATGACTCTCTCTCTCTATATATATATATAAATATATATGACTATATGTAGGTACACAGTTGTGAACTATATACATAGTCGGGCTATAGCGACGAGTGACCGTCGCCATAAACCAAAATATCTATAGCGACGGTTGAATCGTCGCTATAGTCCAAAACAATCGTCGTCATAAAATCCATGGCTCGCACCTGCTATTACACACTAATAAGGATAAGTTTGGGATTGATTTTGGGATCAACCAGGTTTCTGGTATGAAGGTAGTTGCTTATTGATCTTGAAAAGTTGAAAGGTTATGGGGAATTGAGGTGAATTGTAGTGGCACACAGTATTTAATGATATGGCAGATTTTTCCCAAAAAAAAATTATTTAAAAGATTAAAAAAAATAAAAGTAAAAGTAAAATTCAGTTGCCCTGTGCTCATTATAATTTCAGCCCCCTAGTTGTTTGTTACACATTACCTTTTGGGTTCTTATTTTGTGCAATATTTTGATAAATGTTTCCACCTATTTCTCGAAATATATAAGATGGTATCCGAGCTTGAATAATGCATTAATAATTCCAAGATGTATAGTCATAGAAAACTACTTATAGCTAGGTGAAATATAGTTTAATTACAAGTAATGGTATTAATTAATAAAAACATTATTTAAATTTGAAAAATATTGGTCTGATAACTTAAGTTGACTGCGACAGCTAGCAGATTAATATCCTCAGCTAAATGGCTAAATGTTTTAATTATAACATTCCTTTTGTTTTTATGGATATAAATACATACTTCAGAACAAAATGGAAACGACAAATTGCTTGTTTATTTGAATATGACAAATTGCTAATTTTCTCTTTAAAAAAGTGGACTTTCACATATTGCTTCTTGAAGTTCGACTTAGCAAAGCTTCACTAGAAAATAATAAGATGCAAAATTTTTAGAATTGTTTATATGTTCTCCTCCATAACTTTATCCCATGTAAGGCATGTGGTGGTTTTTTCTGTTATTTATTTGACAAGAAATGTTGTGTTTGCCACTTCCTTGATAATTAGCTTAGAAAGTTGATTTAGAAGATACACGTGTTTGTTCGTGACATGCCAGTAAATTGTGGACTTAATGATCAAGAAAACCACTTACCCCTTTTCAATCTATCAAAAAAAATATACAAACAATTTTTTTTACAAAACTATTGCACTTTTAAATAATTATCAAAAATACTCAAAATTTGACTAAATGATATGTTTTATCATTCATCAAGTCCAAATCGTAAGGATTTTAATGTATTTGACAACTTTGCATGTTTTCGAATGAGGGGTAAGGAGCTAGCTTGCTAGATAGATGGTGATGGAAGGGTTTGATGTATATGCTTATCCCCTACAGATCACAATATTTTGATTCTTTATTTTTGAGTAAATGATACTAAAAATTAACAAACTTTCACTTATTTTCTATTTAAATTAAATAACGTAGAATTTTTTTACATTAAACCTTAAAGTTAAGAGAGAGAATCTCTTTTACTATTATTTTTTTTATAAGCGTTTGTTGACCTAGTTGACCGCCTATTTTTAATGACCTTTTAAAGTATTATTTTTTTCTAATAAAAAATGAGCTGAATATTGTGACATAGATATTATGTCTAAACTAAGAGGAAAACTCCCACTCTCTCTCAGTCAACAACAATATAAGAACTAATTGGGGTTAAAAAAGATTGAATTGGGAATTTTAAGGTTAGGGTTTATGAAATTGAATTGGGCCTTTGAGAATTGAAGTTTACCCATATTGAATCAACATGAAATTAGTGGCGAGCTTAAATTTAGATAGGCCAAACTGTCGCGTTTTGAATAGAAGGACGCTTGCTGGCAGATCGTTTATTTGCTTCAAGTAGTACTGAGCCTAACCGGAGAGCGCGCTCGATCATTTCATGCTGATCAGAATCAGAAGTTGCAGATTCGATCAATGGAATGAGAGGTAAAGAGAAGGAGCGGAAGAATCGAAGAGAGATACAAAGGATTCAAAAAAATTGTCTATTTTGAGGAATTCGTAATGGCGTTTGGGAAGCCATTGGGGAGGTCGAATTTGTGGGTTTTGGGAAGATTTGAGGAATTGAAGGGTCGTTTGACGGTGGATCTTGTGGTAATTTATGTGTTGAATGATGTATTGGTGAGACGGATTTCATGAATGAAGAGGGGATAACTTTTGTGGAGTTCATTCTCTATCCTAAAGAAACAGTACCAAGACTTGGTCATTGTATATTATAGTTTCAAATTTTTGAGTTCATTCTCTATGTTTATTGTTATTTATTCTTTAAGGATCAGTAGCTATTTTGATGGACGACGAGGAGGTAATCCATTTTGAATGGAGGAGAGAGAAAGATGGAGGATATCCATTTTGAATAGAGGAGTGAGAAAGATGGAAGTATCCATTTCCATGTCATAATTTCCATGTTATTTTTGTTGTGAGAAATATAACTTAAAAACGTTAGGTCATTAAAAATTAACAGTCAAACTAAGTCAACAAACATTTGTCAAAAAATAATGAAAAAATAAATTATCTCTCTTAACTTTAAAGTTTAATATGAAAATTTGTACTTAGTTGTTTAAAATAGAAAATAAGTGAAAATTCGTTGATTTTTAGCATCATTTACCCTTTATTTTTTTGTTACTTTACTTATTAGAAAATATATATAGAGAGAGAGAAAAAAGAGAGTATATGTCTTAGACACACACAAACTTGTGTGCGTCCTGCACTTAATACGACGTAACTTTGACTAATAAAATGGTTAAATGTCAAAATAGTTATTAGTAAAAATTCACACACATGTTTGTGTGTGTCTAAGAGACACACTCACTTTTTCCCTATATATATATATATATATATATATATATATATATGGAAATGATTCATAACACATATTTGTTACGGATCCTTATAAAGCATACACCATCTACATCATTGAAAGCAAGAAGGAACGCCCAAGATTAAAAACTGAAAATCGACGTCCGCTATTAGTAGCGGACGGTAAACAAAACACATACCATCTGCTACTAATAGTAACATATGCTAATCAGAATAAAAGTTTGACTTTATTAACTAGGGTTTAGGTCAATTAACTAGGGTTTAGAGTTTATAAACTAGGGTTTAAGGTTTAGTAACTAGAATTTATGGTTTATTAACCAGGGTTTAGAGTTTATTAACTAGAGTTAATAATGCTAATAAATCCTAAACTCAGGTTAAAAAAAGGAGTTAATAAATCCTAAACCTTAGTTAATAAACCCTAAACTCTGGTTAATTAACCCTTAACCCAAGTTAATATATAAACCCTCAACCTTAGTTAATAAAGTCAAACTCTTATTCTGATTAGGGTCCGCTACTATTAGTAACAAATGATATGTGTTTTTTTAACTGTCCGCTACTATTAGTAGCGAACATCGATTTTTAATTTTTAATCTTGACTGTTCCTTTTTGTTTTAATCAATGATATAGATGGTGTATGACTTATTTTATAAATATATGTCGTACCATTTATTTATATTATATACATCTAAATGGAGTTAAAAACTATTGTGCTGACAAGTCTATATATAGATTAGTTAGGAGACTTAGCTTCTTAGAAAATAACACATTTTATACAACAAATATATTCAAATATTAGTGAAGCCACTTGCCTCCACTTGCGCTCAATTGAAAATGATAAGTTTTGTTTCAACAGTGTAAATTTCAAAAGTAGATTTTTTTTCAACAAATGGTATATTCTATATATTTCTCCACTCTAATTTTTTTCCTCTCCTCTTCAATTTTTTCCTTTTTCTCAAGGGCACATCTTAAGTATGAGAATGATATTTTATATATATGACTCCATCTAGAAAATTTACTCCACTAAATATATATGCACACATATATACATGCATTTGTGTATATACATACGTACGTATGTGCGCATATATATATATATATATATATATATATATATATATATATATATATATATATATATTAATAGTGGAGTTAAACTTATTTTGACTTTGAATTTAATTTTGATATTTTCAATCAAAGTTAACTGATATAAATGTATTTGATTTTAGTTAATATAATAATAAATATTCTAAATTATTTAAAATGTCTATTTATTATAAAATTTGTTATTTTTAAAACTTGAAATAATTTCATGTAAATTTAAAATTTTGAGAATTGGTTTCTTAAAGTAAAACATGAGACTTGTATAGGAGAAATTGACAATAGTATTTATTTAACTGGTATATGTTGCCGGATGTGTGTGGCTCCATTAATGTATAATAGATAGGGGGGATATATTAAACATTTTTTTCTGTTTTCTTGTAAAACATGTAACACTAAAAAAAAATAGTGACGTAAGTTTGTCAAATATATTTAAAGAGACATAGTGAGAAGAAAGGGAAAATTTTAAAGAGTGAGGGGGAGAGTTAATGAAATAATACAGAAAAGTGAACAAAAATTTTTTTAAGAGAGAAATTAGCAAAAACAATTGATACAGAAACAATATATAAAAATTTAAGACAGAAAATATAGAGCAGTGGTCCAAGACATTAAAAAATTAACCAAATTTACCTGATGTGGAGGCAATCAAGAAAGTTTAATTCAGAAAAATAAGCCTTACATTATCTGTCGGGTTTACCCGTCTGTCAACTATAATATTTCGCTACCCGTCCGTCCTTTTAATTTGATTTTGATGTTCCAAAAACTTTGTTTACAATTCCATAAAAATATCCTGATATAAACCTGAACCCTTCGTTCTTTTTTATTAATATTTTTAGGGGGTAAAATTTATTTTTTTCTATTTATAGTTTATAAATTTTATAAAACGATAATAACATAATTTATCATATTATCTCTACATTCAATATTAAATGAAAAAAGTCAACTTTCTAACTGTCTCGTAGATTTACCCATCTTACCTTACCACTTAAGTTGTTTATTTGACTTGGTAAGACTTGAGAATGACTCGGTTTCCTTCCAATTTGTTGGTACATTAATCCCGCATTAAGCTGTATAATTCTTAAGATATAGTTATTGAATTATTAAATATTTATTTAAATAGTAAATTAATAAATTATATATTGTACGTTTATTTGATTAATTACTAATCCAAAGATTTGAATGTAATGTATATTTATTTAATTATAATTATGAGAAAATAATTATTTTAATTTATTTAAGTTTGTAAAGGAATTTTATATGAGTGATTATATTAACAAATTTGCTTGAAATTATAATTTAAATAAAACTATGAAAACTCAAGTTTTAATAAATTTCAATATAGTTATGACAATTAGTTATTAATGAATCTACTATAATTGTTTAACTAATTTTACGGTTATTATGTTTAAAAACAAAATCACATATATAAATGATATAATTATTTGACAAATTTTCAAATTTTGATGAATTTAATTTAGCAAGGACATTTTATAATGAAATTTATGACTAAGGACGGTTTAATAAAACTGAATGCTTATGTATACTGAATGAGCAGAATAGAATAAGCCTCTTATTTCAAGTTGAACACCAGATAAAAGTAGTTGTTTGATAATTAATTTATCTAAACATCTCAATGACAAGATTTTTCAATTTAACCATCTAAATTACTTTTAAAATTTTTTGTTGATAATTTATAATGCTATTGAATGAACTTAGATTAAATAAGCCCCCTATTTCAAATTTGTGTTCTTTTACAAAAGCTGAATAAAATTTTTGTAAATATTGTGTTCTTTTACAAAAGTTGACTTCTTTTACAAAAGTTGACTTCTTATTTAAGTTCTATTTTAGATTAAATAAGACGTTAAGTTAAAAAATTAAATTAATTAATATTTAAAAGTAAGAAAAAAAAAGATGTAAAGATAAATAATATGCATCAGTTGAAACTTGCTGGACTATTTCTTCAAATCCACAACCCTTGTCCTACTTGAATGAAGCTCCTTATTTTTATTTTGGTCTGAGTATAAATTTGTCTTTATATGAATAAGGTAATTAATTAAGGAACTTCGTTCACACTTTCACTCGATCTATTTTATCTTGGTCTATCCCTAAACACAAAAAGCGTGTAAGGAATATCATAAAATGAAATCTTATGAGTAAAACATTAATGACTTGTTTTAAATAATCCACGATTAATTACTAGATAATAAAGGGAGATTGTATTTGTGCTCCATGTTTCTAGTGTAGAATATTACATAAGAGCCCATAAAATTTAGAAGGCCAAGTTTTAATTTTTCAAATGTCAATAATAATGTTTAAATATATAATCAAGCTTGGTAATAAGTAGTAATTAACTAGAGTGTAAATGGTAAAAGCGTTTTTTCCCATTGTATATGTTATTTTAATTATATTCACTCGTTAATTTATATATTCTTATGTTTTCTATTGATTAATTTTATGTTATATAATTCATAATCTACTTGCTCCTTCAATTTTCTTAAATCTTTAATTAATTTCTTTAGTAGTGGAACATAAGAAAAAGAAAGCTCATTCGACAAACGTAAATTTTACTGTCCACAGATTAGGATAGGGAGAGAGTTTAGTCACGGTCCTCACGGAGAGGACAAATTATTAGATGCAATGTTGATACCAAATCATATTATAGAGAAATTAATTCCTGTTTAATTTATTTGTCTCTCTTATTATGATTGGTTGTGTTAGCAAACATAATTCTCTCTCCTCTGATTTGTGATAGAAATGATGTGATATCAGCTCATCACCTAGTATTTTCTCCATTCAACGTCTTTTTCCAAGTTAGACAGAAATCGAAGTTTTTTCAAAAAAAAAAAGAAGAAGAAATAAGTGTGAAAACAAAAGAAATTTCAACTAATTCTATTGAACATATCAGGTTAATAAAATGAAAATATTACTCTTTCACCGTACTTGTCTTGAGAAAAAATAACATTTCATAGAATATATGGGTCAAAAAATAAAATAAAATAGAAAATGAAAGACAAAAATTAAGGGAAATTGATCTTTAGGTAAACAAAAAGTAGAGGAGAGAGAATGTATCTAGCAAGAAAACGCGGGTATTGAAAAACCTAACTTGTTCAAGTAGCCAAAGAAATTTTGCATCTGAGAGAATTAGGGCATAGAACCAAATGGATAAGGCGAATGGTGGTGCAGGCAAAGAAAACCTCAGCGGCCTTGTCGGTTCTGCAAAACATAAAGTGGAGAACCCATACGGTCTGGAAAACCTCAACGATTATTCGGCAATGATCGGCAGTTCTGCTCATCCGGTCGACCATGAAACCGAGATCATAACAGAGTTCAAATCTATCAACCCTATGGGTGGTCGTGCACTTGACACCCCGCCTGCTACTGAAACTCCTCCTCCTCCTGCGGTGGTGCAAAACCCTGTGGGCGGTGCTGCTGTGGATCTTGCTGAATATGATGTGGATATTGCACCGAAGCGGATCGGGCGTGTAATGGGTTCTCGTAGGATCTAAGATGCAACTGTATCATACGAGAAAGAAGGGGATGTAGAATCATTTCAAATTCTGGGATGGTAAAATATGTTAATGCTGTTTGAGTTTTATGTATTTGTTTTGTACTCCTTTCTGGACTAACTTGGATTTCTACCTATATTATACATATGACAACTCTACTTAGTTATTTATATATTTCTTACTTGTGAAAATGGTGTGTTTAATTTTATAATTCTGCATATGGTATCTAATTCAACAAGTTGTTTAATTTATTTATTTTTTTATATATTTTTGTTCGTTTCAAAAACCCTAGAGATATGTGCTATTTGTGTTTTACGTTCGTTTCTCCTCCTTTAATTAATGTCTTTTATTTTAACTTTGTAGTATATTAGTTTCAAGAGTAATTTAGATTTTCTTATTTTAGATTGAAGTTGATTATTACTTTTCCTAGGATATATAATTTGCTGGAGCAGATCTACATTCTGCATATGGGTATAGCAATTGCACTTCTTACTCTTAGGAAATGAAATTTTACTTTTTTCGAAATACCAAAAAATTAAACTCACCCCAATATCATATAACGACATGACCTCTTTGGTGGAGATGATATTAACTTTGGCTTTTATTCTTTTTTGGACAAATCTACATCCATGGCATTAAAATAGTTTGTCACCACAATCATCATAGACAAACACTCTCATTCACCTCCTCTGTGATCTTTCATGATACGAATTTAGATTTGGATTTAATGAAGTTAGTCTTTGGTCAATTCATTAGTCAAGAAAATATTTGCATTTGTATCGCACATTTGAATTTTTGAGTATCAAATGTCATTGAAGGCTGACGAAATGCAACTATGTGCTAACAAATACAACTTTTTCTTATGAATTGACCAAAGGCTAACTTAACCGAACCCAAATTCTATTATTACTCTGCAAGCAACCATCTTTCCGGTTAACTTCTTCAACCAAAATTTTCTTCTATTGAAAATTGGAAGATCAATGATTTTAATTGAGGGTTAAGGTCAATTTATGATCGACTAAACCTGACGACTAGCCTTAAACCCAACAAACGCTCGTAAACTCACCAACCTACTTCCCCAAGTCAGTCAACTCTCCCCGGCTCATTGAATGGCCCCACCTCCATGGTCGGAGACATCCAGGGCAAGAGTTAGGTGGCTTCATCAGCTCCGACTAGCTAGTATATATTGCCTCCTCAGACAATACTTTTAAGATTGTCAATAAGAAGTCTAATTTATTTTGTGATCTTGTTGGCTCACTATGCATTAATTAGGACAAATAGGAGTACTATAACTAGCAATGTTCCTTGAAAGAATACCACGCCTACATCGAACAAGAATAGTGCTCAATGGGAGTATGGCAGATTGGCTATGGTTCTTAGGTGCATACAGTAGGTTAAATAATGTTAATTTAATTAATTAATAAGAAGAAGAGAATATTGAGGTAGGTTGAAGACTAGTAAGGATACGTTTGGGGTTGATTTTGGGTTCAACCTGGTTTCTGGTATATTAATGGTAGGTGCTTATTGATCTTGAAAGGTCGTAGGGGGAAGGGAGGTGAATGGGAGTGTTTTGTTATGCTGATTGTAGTGGCACCCAGTATTTAATGATATGGCAGATTTGTCCTAAATTTTTTTTTTTAAAAGATTCAAAAAAATAAAAATAAATTGCCCTGTGCTCATTATAATTTCAGCTCCCTGGTTGTTTGTTACACCTTACGTTTTGGGTTCAAACATTACATTGATTATTATGTTCTAATTTTGTGCAATATTTTGATAAATGTTTCCACCTATTTCTAGAAATATTATAAGATGGTATCCGAGTTTGAATAATGCATTAATAATTCCAAGATAAAAAAAACGACATATAGCTAGGTGCAATATAGTTTAATTACAA
This sequence comes from Aralia elata, assembly GCA_034770075.1. Taxonomy (NCBI): domain Eukaryota; kingdom Viridiplantae; phylum Streptophyta; class Magnoliopsida; order Apiales; family Araliaceae; genus Aralia; species Aralia elata. The sequence goes on from CM068382.1 coordinate 7,803,714, forward strand.
GTACTGATATTAATTAATAAAAACCAAATTTTAATTTTAAAAATATTGGTTTGATTACTTAATTTGACTGCGATAGCTGGTAGATCAATATTATCTCCTAAATGTTTTAATTATACCATTCTTTTTGTCTTCATAGATATAGATAGATACCTCGGAACAAAATGGAAACGACAAATTGCTTGTTTCTTTTTGGATATGCTAAATTGCTAATTTTCCCTTTAAAAAAGTGGACTTTCACATATTGCTTCTTGAAGTTCGACTTAGTAAAGCATCACTAAAAAATAATTAGATGCAAAATTTTTATAATTGTTTATATGTTCTCCTCCATAACTTGAAAATAATTAGGCAGGTGGTGCTTTTTCTGTTATTTATTTGACAAGAAATGTTGTGTTTTTGTCACTTCCTTGATTAGTTTAGAAAGTTGATTTGGGTAAGAATCGTAAGTATATGTGTTTTAACAATTCTAAGGGTGGCTATGTCAGTGAAACTATATATACTTCATATGAACAATTTATATATCGTCCATTTTATTTAACTGCATAAATTGCTTGATCAAATATTATTATTTTTAATATAAACAATTGTTAATAAATAAAATCCATGCCTCGCACCTGCTATTACACACTAATAAGGATAAGTTTGGGATTGATTTTGGGATCAACCAGGTTTCTGGTATGAAGGTAGTTGCTTATTGATCTTGAAAAGTTGAAAGGTTATGGGGAAGTGAGGTGAATTGTAGTGGCACACAGTATTTAATGATATGGCAGATTTTTCCCCAAAAAAAATTATTTAAAAGATTAAAAAAAATAAAAGTAAAAGTAAAATTCAGTTGCCCTGTGCTCATTATAATTTCAGCTCCCTAGTTGTTTGTTACACATTACCTTTTGGGTTCTTATTTTGTGCAATATTTTGATAAATGTTTCCACCTATTTCTCGAAATATATAAGATGGTATCCGAGTTTGAATAATGCATTAATAATTCCAAGATAAAAAAAACGACATATAGCTAGGTGCAATATAGTTTAATTACAAGTAACGGTATTAATTAATAAAAACATTATTTAAATTTGAAAAATATTGGTCTGATAACTTAAGTTGACTGCGACAGCTAGCAGATTAATATCCTCAGCTAAATGGCTAAATGTTTTAATTATAACATTCCTTTTGTTTTTATGGATATAAATACATACTTCAGAACAAAATGGAAACGACAAATTGCTTGTTTATTTGAATATGACAAATTGCTAATTTTCTCTTTAAAAAAGTGGACTTTCACATATTGCTTCTTGAAGTTCGACTTAGCAAAGCTTCACTAGAAAATAATAAGATGCAAAATTTTTAGAATTGTTTATATGTTCTCCTCCATAACTTTATCCCATGTAAGGCATGTGGTGGTTTTTTCTGTTATTTATTTGACAAGAAATGTTGTGTTTCCCACTTCCTTGATAATTAGCTTAGAAAGTTGATTTAGAAGATACATGTGTTTGTTCGTGACATGCCAGTAAATTGTGGACTTAATGATCAAGAAAACCACTTACCCCTTTTTAAGCTATCAAAAAAAATGTACAAACAATTTTTTTTACAAAACTATTGCACTTTTAAATAATTATCAAAAATACTCAAAATTTGACTAAATGATATGTTTTTTCATTCATCAAGTCCAAATCGTAAGGATTTTAATGTATTTGACAACTTTGCATGTTTTCGAATGAGGGGTAAGGAACTAGCTTGCTAGATAGATGGTGATGGAAGGGTTTGATGTACATGCTTATCCCCTACGGATCACAATATTTTGATTCTTTATTTTTGGATAAATGATACTAAAAATTAACAAACTTTCACTTATTTTCTATTTAAATTAAATAATTAAGTAGAATTTTTTTACATTAAACCTTAAAGTTAAGAGAGAGAATCTCTTTTACTATTATTTTTTTTATAAGCGTTTGTTGACCTAGTTGACTGCCTATTTTTAATGACCTGGCTTTTAAAATTATTATTTTTTTTCTAATAAAAAATGAGCTGAATATTGTGACATAGATATTATGTCTAAACTAAGAGGAAAACTCCCACTCTCTCTCAGTCAAAAACAATATAAGAACTAATTGGGGTTAAGAAAGATTGAATTGGGAATTTTAAGGTTAGGGTTTATGATATTGAATTGGGCCTTTGAGAATTGAAGTTTACCCATATTGAATCAACATGAAATTAGTGGTGAAATTAGTGGCGAGCTTAAATTTAGATAGGCCAAACTGTCGCGTTCTGAATAGAAGGACGCTTGCTTGCAGATCGTTTATTTGCTTCAAGTAGTACGGAGCCTAACCGAAGAGCGCGCTCGATCATTTCATGCTGATCAGAATCAGAAGTTGCAGATTCGATCAATGGAATGAGAGGTCAAGGGAAGGAGCGGAAGAATCGGAGAGAGATACAAAAGATTCAAAAAAATTGTCTATTTTGAGGAATTCGTAATGGCATTTGGGAAGCCATTGGGGAGGTCGAATTTGTGGGTTTTGGGAAGATTTGAGGAATTGAAGGGTCGTTTGACGGTAGATCTTGTGGTAATTTATGTGTTGAATGATGTATTGGTGAGACGGATTTCATGAATGAAGAGGGGATAACTTTCGTGGAGTTCATTCTCTATCCTAAAGAAACAGTACCAAGACTTGGTCATTGTATATTATAGTTTCAAATTTTTGAGTTCATTCTCTATGTTTATTGTTATTTATTCCTTAAGGATCAGTAGCTACTTTGATGGAGGACGAGGAGGATATCCATTTTGAATGAAGGAGAGAGAAATATGGAGGATATCCATTTTGAATAGAGGAGTGAGAAAGATGGAAGTATCCATTTCCATGTCATAATTTTCATATTATTTTTGTTGTGGGAAATATAACTTAAAAATGTTAGATCATTAAAAATTAACAGTCAAACTAAGTCAACAAACATTTGTCAAAGAATAATGAAAAAATAAATTATCTCTCTTAACTTTAAAGTTTAATATGAAAATTTGTACTTAGTTGTTTAAAATAGAAAATAAATGAAAATTCGTTGATTTTTAGCATCATTTACCCTTCATTTTTTTGTTACTTACTAATTAGAAAATATATATATAGAGAGAGAAAAAAGAGATTATGCGTCTTAGACACACACAAACTTGTGTGCGTCATGCACTTAATATGACGTAACTTTGACTAATAAAATGGTTAAATGTCAAAATAGTTATTAGTAAAAATTCTTAAAATAATAGGACACACACATGTTTGTGTGTGTCTAAGAGACACACTCACTTTTTTCCTATATATATATATATATATATATATATATATATAGAAATGATTCATAACACATATTTGTTACGGATCCTTATAAAGCATACACCATCTACATCATTGAAAGCAAGAAGGAACGCCGAGGATTAAAAACTGAAAATCGACGTCCGCTATTAGTAGTGGACGGTAAAAAAAAACACATACCATCTATTACTAATAGTAATATATGCTAATCAGAATAAGAGTTTGACTTTATTAACTAGGGTTTAGGTCAATTAACTAGGGTTTAGAGTTTATAAATTAGGGTTTAAGGTTTAGTAACTAGAATTTATGGTTTATTAACCAGGATTTAGAGTTTATTAACTAGAGTTAATAATGTTAATAAATCCTAAAGTCAGGTTAAAAAAAGGAGTTAATAAATCATAAACCTTAGTTAATAAACCTTAAACTCTGGTTAATTAACCCTTAACTCAGGTTAATATATAAACCCTCAACCTTAGTTAATAAAGTCAAACTCTTATTCTGATTAGGGTCCACTACTATTAATAATGAATGATTTGTGTTTTTTTAACTGTCCGCTACTATTAGTAGCGTACGTCGATTTTCAATTTTTAATCTTGACTGTTCCTTTTTGTTTTAATCAATGATATAGATGGTGTATGACTTATTTTATAAATATATGTCGTACCATTTATTTATATTATATACATCTAAATGGAGTTAAAAACTATTGTGCTGACAAGTCTATATATAGATTAGTTGGTAGACTTAGCTTCTTAGAAAATAACACATTTTATACAACAAATATATTCAAATATTAGTGAAGCCACTTGTCTCCACTTGCGCTCAATTGAAAATGATAAGTTTTGTTTCAACAGTGTAAATTTCAAAAGTAGATTTTTTTCAACAAATGGTATATTCTATATATTTCTCCACTCTAATTTGTTTCCTCTCCTCTTCAATTTTTTCCTTTTTCTTAAGGGCACATCTTAAGCATGAGAATGATATTTTATATATATGACTCCATCTAGAAAATTTACTTCACTAAATATATATGCACACATATATACATGCATTTGTGTATATACATACGTACGTACGCGCGCGCATATATATATATATATATATATATATATATATATATTAATAGTGGAGTTAAACTTATTTTGACTTTGAATTTAATTTTGATATTTTCAATCAAAGTTAACTGATATAAATGTATTTTATTTTAGTTAATATAATAATAAATATTCAAAATTATTTAAAATGTCTATTTATTATAAAATTTGTTGTTTTTAAAACTTGAAATAATTTCATGTAAATTTAAAATTTTGAGAATTGGTTTCTTAAAGTAAAACATGAGACTTGTATAGGAGAAATTGACAATAGTATTATTCGTACAATTAACTGGTATACGTTGCCGGATGTGTGTGGCTCCATTAATGTATAATAGATAGGGGGGATATATTAAACATTTTTTTCTGTTTTCTTGTAAAACATGTAACACTAAAAAAAATAGTGACGTAAATTTGTCAAATATATTTAAAGAGACATAGTGAGAAGAAAGGGAAATTTTTTTTTTTTTCTATTTATAGTTTATAAATTTTATAAAACGATAATAACATAATTTATCATATTATCTCTACATTCAATATTAAATGAAAAAAGTCAACTTTCTAACTGTCTCGTAGATTTACCCATCTTACCTTACCACTTAAGTTGTTTATTTGACTTGGTAAGACTTGAGAATGACTCGGTTTCCTTCCAATTTGTTGGTACATTAATCCCGCATTAAGCTGTATAATTCTTAAGATATAGTTATTGAATTATTAAATATTTATTTAAATAGTAAATTAATAAATTATATATTGTACGTTTATTTGATTAATTACTAATCCAAAGATTTGAATGTAATGTATATTTATTTAATTATAATTATGAGAAAATAATTATTTTAATTTATTTAAGTTTGTAAAGGAATTTTATATAAGTGATCATATTAACAAATTTGCTTGAAATTATAATTTAAATTAAACTATGGAAACTCAAGTTTTAATAAATTTCAATATAATTATGGCAATTAGTTCTTAATGAATCTATTATAATTTTTAACTAATTTTACAGTTGTTATGTTTAAAAAAAATTTCACATATATAAATGATATAATTATTTGACAAATTTTCAAATTTTGATGAATTTAATTTAGTAAGGACATTTTATAATGAAATTTATGACTAAGGACGGTTTAATAAAACTGAATGCTTATGTATACTGAATGAGCAGAATAGAATAAGTCTCTTATTTCAAACTGAACACCAGATAAAAGTAGTTGTTTGATAATTAATTTATCTAACCATCTCAATGACAAGATTTTTCAATTTAACCATCTAAATTACTTCTAAAATTTTTTGTTGATAATTTATAATGCTATTGAATGAAATTAGATTAAATAAGCCCCCTATTTCAAATTTGTGTTCTTTTACAAAAGCTGAATAAATTTTTTGTAAATATTGTGTTCTTTTACAAAAGTTGACTTCTTATTTAAGTTCTATTTTAGATTAAATAAGACGTTAAGTTAAAAAATTAAATTAATTAATATTTAAAAGTAAGAAAAAAAAGGATGTAAAGATAAATAATATGCATCAGTTGAAGCTTGCTGGACTATTTCTTCAAATCCACAAACCCTTGTCCTACTTGAATGAAGCTCCTTATTTTTATTTTGGTCTGAGTATAAATTTGTCTTTATATTACTAAGGTAATTAATTAAGGAACTCCGTTCACACTTTCACTCTATTTTATCTTATTCTATCCCTGAACACAAAAAACGTAAAAGGAACATCATAACATGAAATCTTATGAGTAAAACATTAATGATTTGTTTTAAATGGGAGATTGTATTTGTGCTCCATGTTTCTATTCAAGTGTAGAAGATTACATAAGAGCCCATAAAATTTAGAAGGCTAAGTTTTAATTTTCAAATATCAATAATAACGTTAAAAGATATAATCAAGCTTGTTAATAAGTAGTAATTAACTAGAGTGTAAATGGTAAAAGCGTTTTTCCCATTGTATATGTTATTTTAATTATATTCACTCGTTAATTTATATATTCTTATGTTTTCTATTGATTAATTTTATGTTATATAATTCATAATCTACTTGCTCCTTCAATTTTCTTAAATCTTTAATTAATTTCTTTAGTAGTGGAACATAAGAAAAAGAAAGCTCATTCGACAAACGTAAATTTTACTGTCCACAGATTAGGATAGGGAGAGAGTTTAGTCACGGTCCTCACGGAGAGGACAAATTATTAGATGCAATGTTGATACCAAATCATATTATAGAGAAATTAATTCCTGTTTAATTTATTTGTCTCTCTTATTATGATTGGTTGTGTTAGCAAACATAATTCTCTCTCCTCTGATTTGTGATAGAAATGATGTGATATCAGCTCATCACCTAGTATTTTCTCCATTCAACGTCTTTTTCCAAGTTAGACAGAAATCGAAGTTTTTTCAAAAAAAAAAAGAAGAAGAAATAAGTGTGAAAACAAAAGAAATTTCAACTAATTCTATTGAACATATCAGGTTAATAAAATGAAAATATTACTCTTTCACCGTACTTGTCTTGAGAAAAAATAACATTTCATAGAATATATGGGTCAAAAAATAAAATAAAATAGAAAATGAAAGACAAAAATTAAGGGAAATTGATCTTTAGGTAAACAAAAAGTAGAGGAGAGAGAATGTATCTAGCAAGAAAACGCGGGTATTGAAAAACCTAACTTGTTCAAGTAGCCAAAGAAATTTTGCATCTGAGAGAATTAGGGCATAGAACCAAATGGATAAGGCGAATGGTGGTGCAGGCAAAGAAAACCTCAGCGGCCTTGTCGGTTCTGCAAAACATAAAGTGGAGAACCCATACGGTCTGGAAAACCTCAACGATTATTCGGCAATGATCGGCAGTTCTGCTCATCCGGTCGACCATGAAACCGATATCATAACAGAGTTCAAATCTATCAACCCTATGGGTGGTCGTGCACTTGACACCCCACCTGCTACTGAAACTCCTCCTCCTCCTGCGGTGGTGCAAAACCCTGTGGGCGGTGCTGCTGTGGATCTTGCTGATTATGATGTGGATATTGCACCGAAGCGGATCGGGCGTGTAATGGGTTCTCGTAGGATCTAAGATGCAACTGTATCATACGAGAAAGAAGGGGATATAGAATCATTTCAAATTCTGGGATGGTAAAATATGTTAATGCTGTTTGAGTTTTATGTATTTGTTTTGCACTCCTTTCTGGACTAACTTGGATTTCTACCTATATTATACATATGACAACTCTACTTAGTTATTTATATATTTCTTACTTGTGAAAATGGTGTGTTTAATTTTATAATTCTGCATATGGTATCTAATTCAACAAGTTGTTTAATTTATTTATTTTTTTATATATTTTTGTTCGTTTCAAAAATCCTAGAGATATGTTCTATTTGTCTTTCACGTTCGTTCTTCTCCTTCAATTAATGTTTTTTATTTTAACTTTGTAGCATACTAGCTCCAAGAGGAGTACTTTAGATTTTGTAATTTTGGATTGAAGTTAGTAATTTCTTTTCATAGGATATATTTGCTGGAGCAGATCTAAATTCCGCATATGAAGATAACAATTGCACTTCTTACTTTTAGGAAATGGCTTACTTTTGTAGTTTTGAAATACCAAAAAATTAAAATCGGCCCCAATATCATATAAGGATATGACCTCTTCGGTGGGAGATGATAGTAACTTTGGCTTTTATTCTTTTTTGGACAAATCTACATCCATGGCATTAAAATAGTTTGTCACCACAATCGACAAACACTCTCATTCACCTCCTCTGTGATCTTTCATGATACGAATTTAGATTTGGATTTAATGAAGTTAGTCTTTGGTCAATTCATTAGTCAAGAAAATATTTGCATTTGTATAGCACATTTGAATTTTTGAGTATCAAATGTCATTGAAGGCTGACGAAATGCAACTATGTGCTAACAAATACAACTTTTTCTTATGAATTGACCAAAGGCTAACTTAACCGAACCCAAATTCTATTATTACTCTGCAAGCAACCATCTTTCCGGTTAACTTCTTCAACCAAAATTTTCTTCTATTGAAAATTGGAAGATCAATGATTTTAATTGAGGGTTAAGGTCAATTTATGATCGACTAAACCTGACGACTAGCCTTAAACCCAACAAACGCTCGTAAACTCACCAACCTACTTCCCCAAGTCAGTCAACTCTCCCCGGCTCATTGAATGGCCCCACCTCCATGGTCGGAGACATCCAGGGCAAGAGCTAGGTGGCTTCATCAGCTCCGACTAGCTAGTATATATTGCCTCCTCAGACAATACTTTTAAGATTGTCAATAAGAAGTCTAATTTATTTTGTGATCTTGTTGGCTCACTATGCATTAATTAGGACAAATAGGAGTACTATAACTAGCAATGTTCCTTGAAAGAATACCACGCCTACATCGAACAAGAATAGTGCTCAATGGGAGTATGGCAGATTGGCTATGGTTCTTAGGTGCATACAGTAGGTTAAATAATGTTAATTTAATTAATTAATAAGAAGAAGAGAATATTGAGGTAGGTTGAAGACTAGTAAGGATACGTTTGGGGTTGATTTTGGGTTCAACCAGGTTTCTGGTATATTAATGGTAGGTGCTTATTGATCTTGAAAGGTCGTAGGGGGAAGGGAGGTGAATGGGACTGTTTTGTTATGCTGATTGTAGTGGCACCCAGTATTTAATGATATGGCAGATTTGTCCTAAAAAAATTTATTTAAAAGATTCAAAAAAATAAAAATAAATTGCCCTGTGCTCATTATAATTTCAGCTCCCTGGTTGTTTGTTACACCTTACGTTTTGGGTTCAAACATTACATTGATTATTATGTTCTAATTTTGTGCAATATTTTGATAAATGTTTCCACCTATTTCTAGAAATATTATAAGATGGTATCCGAGTTTGAATAATGCATTAATAATTTCAAGATAAAAAAAACGACATATAGCTAGGTGCAATATAGTTTAATTACAAGTACTGATATTATTTAATAAAAACCAAATTTTAATTTTAAAAATATTGGTTTGATTACTTAATTTGACTGCGATAGCTGGTAGATCAATATTATCTCCTAAATGTTTTAATTATACCATTCTTTTTGTCTTCATAGATATAGATAGATACCTCAGAACAAAATGGAAACGACAAATTGCTTGTTTCTTTTTGGATATGCTAAATTGCTAATTTTCCCTTTTAAAAAGTGGACTTTCACATATTGCTTCTTGAAGTTCGACTTAGTAAAGCATCACTAAAAAATAATTAGATGCAAAATTTTTAGAATTGTTTATATGTTCTCCTCCATAACTTGAAAATAATTAGGCAGGTGGTGCTTTTTCTGTTATTTATTTGACAAGAAATGTTGTGTTTTTGTCACTTCCTTGATTAGTTTAGAAAGTTGATTTGGGTAAGAATCGTAAGATGTGTTAGTTCATGAAACTTTTAGGGCAGATGTCGAATCAAGCAAAAAAACTTTTCATTCTAGTTAATTGTGGACTTAATGATTAAGAAAATCAATCATTGAGCTCTTGTCGAGTTATTAAAAAAAATGTACAAACTATTTTTTTTTTTACAAAAAAAATTACTATGAAACAATTATCAAAAATGTCAAAAACTTGATCAAAAAATCATATGTACACCACAAATTGTAGGTTTTTTTCAATAACTATGTCTAAATTGTAAGGATTTTGATGTATTTGACAACTTTGCATGCATGTTTTCAATGAACATTGAATGAGGGAGACAGTTTCTACTGATTTCCGTTGGATGCAAATACTAGCTAGCTAGATGGTGATGGAAGGATTTGATGTACATGCTTATCCTCCGTACAGATTACAATATTTTGATTTTCACTTTTTATTTCTTGTTTAACTAAGACAAGCCTGTTTTAAAGGGAAATAGCGATGACTTTATTTATATAAATATATGTGACAGCATTTATTTATTTTAAATATTGTGTGCATCTAAATTTATAATTAAACTAAATATATATCTATTATACTAAGTATCATTAAATTTAAAATTAAAATTCAAAGTATTTAAACTTACAAATTATTACGTAAACTACTTAATATCCTGATATATACCTGATAAGTTATGAAGATATGGAATACAAGTAGAGAATATTAATTGATCGTGTTGAAAAAGTCAACTTCTTAATGTGTCCTAGATTTGCCCATCTTATATTACCACTTAAGTTGTTTCTTTGAATTGTTTAAGACTTAAAATACTTGGACGCCAACTTTGACTCGGTTTCCTTCCAATTTTGTGGTGCATTATTCCAATAGCTGTATATTTTAAGAGCACTTCACAATGCTTGTTTTCGGATGTTCCGAACGCAACAAATATATTTAAAAATTTTATTCATATAATAGTAATTTGTTTAAATATAATTTATTTAAGTTACAATGTTAGATTTGAATTAAACGCAACGCATCAAATGTTGTGTTGTGTTTAATTAAAACTCCAAACACTTGTAATTAAATAAACCTCGTCTTATATGCTCATTTTATTTTTTATTTATAAAAACAGATGGTATTTGTCTTCAGCATTTCATTTTACTATAGGTGCTAAATAGTACTCTTTCCGTCCTAAATTAATTGTTCAGTTTTAATTTTTTTAAGTCAAATTGACTATTTTTAGAATTAATAATTAAGCATATATAAATATATTTCTAAAATTATAAAAATTGGGGTTAGTAATAAATTGTATATACTTTTTTTGGTTATAATCTCGTCACCTATATTTTAGCAAAAATAGTAAAAAGATTAGTTTTAAAAATGGTCAATTTGACTTTAAAAAGTCAAAACTAAGCAATTAACTTGAGACGGATAGGGTAGTTTTATTTTTAAAAGATTTTTATCTATACACCTATAAAAATTGACGCATACACCTATTAGAATTAATACATGTAACATCATAATAGTAATCTATTTTAAGGAGTCTTTCTTCTATATTTTGCAATAAATTCTTCTCTTCTTAACAAAAAATAATAGGTCATAATAGAACCAACTTTATTATAATAATATTATTTAGAGATTTGTACACTTGAACTTTTCAATCACCCGCTGTTATATCTAGTCTTACATCATGATATTTGGTCTAAATTTTCTTTTCAGTTTGAAAGCGGGTTGAGGCTAATAGTTATAGTCTCTTAGCTAGACTTAAATAGAAAGAAATTTAGACAAGAGAACAGAGAAGAAAAAGGTAGGAAGATGATAATTTTCATTCAATACTCACAAGTCTGATATTATATAGAGAATATAGGCACTGAAATAAAGGCATATATGCACAAAATTTAAGTGTATATATTTGCTAAGCAATCCTGAGCATTGGATTCTAACAGCCAACTGGCCTAAGAATTACTGCAGAGAACTATCCTTTACTTTCTAAACTTCCCTTTCTTGCCCCTGCTGTAAGCTTGCTTGCATCCACTTGGGCTCTTTGACCGATCTTCTGAATCTTCTTTCCAGCTAAACTACCCTTGCTACTTCTTCTTCTTCCATTAAATCTTCGTCTTCCTCCTCAGCTAGTACGTACCAAACTGTTCATTAGTTGTAACTGTGTTGTTAAGGGTTGTGTTAATGTCAACATTATTGTCAATAGCCTCTTGGGTCAAAGAGCTGTCCCCTAGTTCCTCAACTGATGGAATTGCACCCATGTCATTGTTAAATGAAACCATATATATTACCTCCATTTGTAACAACAAGACCAACCTAGCTTGTTCTCAAGGTTGAATGCTGGATATAGTTTTTGGAATTGTGATTGATCCTCCCAGGTAGCTTATTCTAGTGGAAGGCCTTCTTCTTGTATCAACACTTGAGAAATCTAATGATGATTAACCCTCTTTTGCCTGGAATCTAGTATGGCCATGGCCAAGGGTTGTATCAAGGCCAGGGTTGGTTATTATATAAGTTCCACTGGGTAATGTAGAAATGGTTTGTGGTAAATTGCCAGAAAAGTTTTTAAGCAAGGATATATATATATATATATATATATATATATATATATATATATATATGGAACACTGAATGTATTTTTGAGGATTCTAATAATTGTAGTTTGTAGGCAACTTTCCCAATTTTTGCAACAATGGGATAGGGTACAAGTCTCTTTTGCTGAGTTTATGAGAGGCTCTCTGAGCAACAATGTGCTGCTTATTATAAGGTTGGAGTTTGACTAGTACTAGATCCTCAATTTCACAGGCCAGAGAAAGCAGTCCTATGTTTATCAGCCCGATATATTTCTTTATTTTGAGTTGTGTAGTACCTGGTAAGTATTGAGCCAATAAGGGTGGCGTCCTGGCATACACAGCTTCAAATGGGGATTCCCTAATAGCTGTGTGATATGAAGCATTATAAAACCAATCAGCCAGGCCAAGGAACTTATGCCAATCATGTTAGGGTTCATCATAAACAAAACACCTTAGATATTGTTTTATGTATTTATTCCCTATTTCAGATTGGCCATCAGATTGTGGATGATAGGAAGATGACATTTAAAGATTTGTCCGTTGGAGTTGGAACAATTCCTTTCAGAATTTAGACAAAAATAACATCCCTATCACTTCCAATTAATTTAGGTATTCCATGATGCTTTCCCACAATATCGCAGAAAAGTTGCGCCACTTTTGAAGCTATGTGGGTAGTAGGAAGGGCCCTAAAATTAGAGCTTTAGATAATCTGTCTACTACAAGAAGGATACAAGTGTAACCCTGTGATAGTGGTAGATGGGTGATAAAATCCATAGTAACTTCCTCCTATATCTGTTTTTGTATTTCCAGTGGTTGTAGTACTCCACAGAGACTATCATTGAGGGCCTTTATCTGTTGGCAAATTGAACAAAGTTTTATAGAATTTATGACATCAGTCCTCATTTGTTGCCAATAGAAGGTGGCACTGATCCTCATATAAGTCTTTTGAATTCCTCCATGTCCTCCCTCTAGGGAGTTATGAAACTCTTTTGAGAGAATGCCCTTAAGTAAAGAATCTATGGGAATAAAGATCTTACCCTGGAATAGGTAAATTCCATCTTTGATGGTCATGTTTTCTCCAACAGCCATGGATTGCAGTTCACTATCATCCGCTTGTTCCCTTTTAATTTCATCAACGAAATTGAGGTTATGCTTAATAATTGCCATGAAAGAAATAGTGGGCACCTCATCAGCTTCAGGTTTTCTAAATATAGCATCAGTAGCAGCATTAGATTTGCCTGGCTTATATAGGATTTCATAATTGTATACTAATAATTTGGTGATGTAGTATTGTTGCTCAAGAGTCTGTATAACATGTTGTAGTAAACTCTTGAGGCTCTGTTGATCTGTATGTATGAAAAACTTGGCCCCTAACAAGTAATGACTCCACTTTGCCACTACAAAAGTTATGCCAAAAAGCTCCCTTATATAGGTTGATGCCCTCTGCATCCTGAGGCATAACTTCTTGTTAAAAAAATGTCAAGGGATGGCCTTCTTGAGACCAAAGAGCTCCAATGGCCTTGTTGGATGCATCTGTGTCCAGGTGAAATTCTTTCTTGAAATCATGTAAGGCTAAGAATGGGGCTTGGTATTAGAGCTTGTTTTAATTGTTTAAAGGTTGTTTCTGCCTTTTTGTCCCAATTGAAACTATCATTTTTTAAGAGGTCAGTCAATGGTGATGCAATTGATGCATATCCTTTTAGAAATCTCCTATAGTACCCTGTAAGACCTAAGAACCCTCTCAGCTATTTCAAGTTACCTGGTGATGGCCATGAAAGCATTGCCTCGATTTTGGTATTATCAGGATCACCCCTTCCTTGTTGATGACATGTCCCAAATACTCTATAGTTGTGGCTGCAAATTAACACTTGGAGAGCTTGCCATAAAAGGAATTTTCTTTCAAGCACGTTAACACTTGTGTCAAATGGCTTATATGTGACTGCAGATCTTTACTAAAGACTAGGATATCATCAAAGAAGATAATAACAAACTGTCTGAGAAATTACTAGGAATTCATAATGTCCTGAATGGGTTCTAAATGCAGTTTTATGGACATAATGAGCTGTCATCCTTATCTGATGATAACCAAATCTCAATTCTATTTTGGAATAATAGGTTGCCCCTAATTATAACTCATCCAAAAGTTCATCTACTGTAGGAACAAGGAACTGTTAGCAACTAAACCAAATTAATTCTAGATTGTTCTTGAATTAATTAAGTACATGAATTGGTGATATCTAAGTACATGTATGTACATGAATGTATTAAAAATGTCTTGGAATATGTAATGGTTAGGTTCATGTACATGAATGTGGTCATGTAGTAATTATTATAGTAGTTTTAGAAGTATTCTATGAGTACTATAAATAGTCATGTACTTGAATCATTTCAAGCAAGTGAAATCAAAGTATTCTTGAGTGTTCTCCAAAATTATATTTCACTTCCTCCCTAAAATATATTCTCTTCCTAATTATCAATCAAATTGGCATCAGAGTCTGTCGAAAAAAAATAAAAAGACCCGGAGTCTCAATTGGCAAATAACAAGTCAAGGAAGTCTCAAGCAACGTCGTGATGGCAAATTCAAACAATCTAGTCTCTCTAATTACTCGCTTCAACGGAGAAGACTTTGATTATTGGAGCCATAATATTAAGGTATTATTGAAGTCCTTTAAGTTGTGGAGTATTGTTGAAGATGACTATGATGAACCGAAAACTGAAGATGGTTTGTCACAAGTTTAGAAAAATAACCTAAATGATAAAAGAGAGAAGGATAACAAGGCGCTCTTTCAATTTTATCAAGCAATTGAAAGGCCAATTTTTGATAGAATTTTAAAGGCAACAACTTCAAAGAAAGCTTGGGATATTTTGCAATCAATATATAAAGGTGAAGAAAAAGTAAAAAATGTACGACTTCAATCTTTGCGTTTAGAATTTGAAAAGTTACAAATGCAAGAAAATGAGACTGTTGCTGATTCTTTTTCAAGAGTTACTTCAATTGTTAATCAAATGGCAACTAATAGAGAAGTTTTAAAATATCAAAAAGTCGTTGAGAAAATTCTTCGGAGCTTACCACAAAAGTTTGATTTTATCGTGGTAGCTATCGAAGAGTCCAAAGATGTGTCAAAACTTTCTTTGGAAGATTTGCAGGCTTCTTTAAAGGCTCATGAGTTTTGTGTTAATCAAAGAAATTCACCTTCTAATGATCAAGCTCTAAAGTTTGAAATTATGGGAGGCCGAGGTGCTCCCCGTGGTCGTGGCCGTGGAGGAGGTCGTGGATGTGGAAAAGGTGGCTTCCAAGGAAACAGAGGTAAAGGCTCTAACTTTCGTGGCAATGGAAGAGGATCACTAGGTAACAATAATTATTTTAAGGAAGAGTCATTTGAGTATTCAAATATTTCTCAAAGAGGAAGAAGTCGTGGTATTAATCAAAGAAGGAGAAAAGGCTATATTGAATGTTTTTATTGTCATATGCCTGGTCATAAAATTAGTGAATGTTGGTTTGCACCATCTAACAAAAAGGAAACCGGACTGGTATGAATCAGTTGAGAAAGATTGTTCAGAGTCATTATTAATCGCTTGTCAAGAAAATAATAATCATGTTTGGTATTTGGATAGTAGTGCTAGCAAACATATGACAAGGAATAAGGATTTATTTTCTGCCTTGGTAGAGTCAAATTTTGGGCAAATAAAAATTGGAGATGCTAGAGCCTATACAATTAAAGGAGTTGGAGAAGTCACTTTCAAAACTAAATCTGGAAAGTTTGAAAAAATGACTGATGTTTACTTCGTTTCAGGCATCAAAAGTAATTTGCTAAGTACTAGACAACTTTAGCGAAAAGGATTTGATATATTCTTTCATGATAAATTGTGTACTCTGTCAAAAAATAATCAGGTTGTGGCAAAGATTCGCTTGGCGGAGAATAATTTATTTCCACTTCCACTCCAAGTGGAAAATTTTCATTGTTTTGTTGATTTTAATGAAGAAGTTTCCAAGTTATGGCATGACATGTATGGCCACTTGAATTTCGACAACCTAAAATTGTTAGCAATGAAAGGAATGGTGAATGGATTACCCCAGATTAATAAAATGGAGGAGACTTGTGAAACATGTCAGTTGAAAAAGTTGCACTGTAATCCATTCCTCTCAAAATCTTCTTGGGGTGCAAGGCAGCCACTTGAACTTGTTCATTTAGACCTGTGTGGACCTATGACAGTGTCATTTTTTGGAGGTAACATATATTTCATTTCTTTTATTGATGATTACATAAGAAAAGTGTGGACTTATTTTCTTCATGAAAAATCTGAAAGTTTTTCAAGCTTTTAAAAGTTTTAAAGCAGAAGTTGAAAAGTTTTCTGGTTATCACATAAAGACTTTGAGAACAGATCGTGGGTCGGAATATCTTTCAAATGATTTTCAGAATTTTTGTAAAGATAATGGCATAAGGCATGAACAGACAGTTCGTTATACACCACAACAAAATGGTGTTTGTGAAAGGAAAAATCGTACAATCATGGACATGGTTCGGTGCATGCTGAAAAGAAAAAGGTTGCCACGCCAATTTTGGGCAGAAGCTGTTTCTTGTGCAGTTTATTTGATCAACAGGTCCCCAACAAAAAGTTTAAAAAAGTGTACTCCTCATGAAGCTTGGTATGGAAGAAAACCAATGTCCAACATTTGAAGGTTTTGGAAGTGTAGCTTTTGCTCATGTGCCAGATGCAATAAGAACAAAACTTGATGACAAAGCAGAAAAATATATTTTTGTTGGATACAGTGAAAAGTCAAAAGCCTACAAGCTGTATAATCCAAAAACAAAGAAAATTGTTATTAGCAGGGATGTAACATTTGATGAAAAATCTTTTTTCAATGATGCTGACATAAACACTGCAGATGAGGCACCACTGCTCATGGAGGATTTGGATGATTGTAGCAGCATGTCAAGTGAAGATGATCCATCCTTGAACGCAACTGATGTTCCATTATCAGGAGAGTCTTCTAGTAGCAGCCCCGAAGGAATCAAGACAAGGACTTTGCAGGAGATTTATGATACTATAGAGCCGGTAGATGCATGAGCTATTTTCTTTGCTTTCTATGCAGGGAAGGATCCAATTTCCCATGAAGATGCAACAAAAGAAGAAAAATAGAAACAATCTATGAAGGAAGAAATTATGGCTATTGAAAGGAATTAATGACACCTGGGAGCTTGTCAATTTACCCCCAAATAAAAGACTCATTGGAGTTAAATGGATTTTCAAGACAAAGTTAAATTCAGATGGCTCTGTCAATAAGTACAAAGCGAGGCTCGTTGCAAAGGGGTATGCGCAGAAGGAATGAGAAGATTTTAATGAGGTATTTGCACCTGTTTCAAGACTTGATACTATTCGTTTAATTATATCTCTTGCAGCTCAAAACAATTGGAAATTGTTCCAAATGGATGTTAAATCGGCATTTCTAAATGGGTTTCTTGAGGAAGAGATCTATGTCGACCAGCCACCTGGTTTCGTGAAAAAAGGTGAAGAAGATAAAGTTTACAAGTTAAAGAAGGCTTTATATGGTCTGAGGCAGTCACCAAGGGCTTGGTATAGCCGCATCAATTCGTACTTTGAAAGGAATGGTTTTCAAAAATGTCCTCAGGAGCATACTTTATACACCAAAATTGATTCTTCAAAAGGAAAGTTTGTGGTGGTAAGTCTCTATATTGATGATCTCATTTTTACTAGCAATGATATGGAGATGTTTAATGATTTCAAAATTTAAATTAAACAAGAGTTTGACATGACTGATTTGGGAGAGTTACATCATTTTTTGGGCATTGAAGTTAATCAGTCCAGTAAGGGAATTTTTATTTCTTAAGGGAGATATGCAAGGGAAATTTTGAAGAAGTTCAAGATGAAAAATGTTAATTCTGTTTTAACTTGATGTGTTACTGGGCTTAAATTAAGCAAGAAAGGTGAATGAAAGCTTGTGGATCCAACTATTTACAAGAGTTTGGTTGAAAATTTGATGTATTGAACTGTCACAAGACCAGATTTAATGTTTGTTGTTAGTATGATTAGCAGGTTCATGGAGAAGCCTCACTCAGAACATTGGGAAGCAGCAAAAAGAATTTTGAGATATGTGAAAGGCACAGTTGATTATGGAATTTTCTATGAAGCTGGAGTTCCAGTTTGTCTTACTGGATTCACAGATAGTGATTTTGGAGGTAACATTGATGATAGCAAAAGTACTTCAGGCTATGTTTTCAATATTAAAAGTGGAGCTATTTCTTGGAGTTCAAAGAAACAATCAATTGTCGCTCTTTCAACAACTGAAGCTGAATATATAGCGACTGCACATGCTGAATGTCATCTAGTTTGGTTAGAAGAATTTTGAAGTATCTCAATCAAAAACAAGATGTTGATCCAACATTGTTTTATGATAACACTTCAACAATTTCAGTTACCAAAAATCCAGTTCTTCATGGAAAGACAAAGCATATTCACATTCAATATCATTTCTTAAGAGAACTTGTGAATGATGGAATTATTAATATCAAATATTGTAAATCTGAGGAGCAGCTAGCTGACATTTTTACAAAGCTTGTTTCTGGAGAAGTTTTCAAGAGGCAAATCGCTAAGCTCGGAGTGAAGAATAAATTTGATTTACGGGAGGCCTTGTTAGCAACTAAACCAAATTAATTCTAGATTGTTCTTGAATTCATTAAGTACATGAATTAGTGATATCTAAGTACATGTATGTACATGAATGTATTTAAAATGTCTCGGAATATGTAATGGTTAGGTTCATGTACATGAATGTGGTCATGTAGTAATTATTATGGTAGCTCTAGAAGTATCCTATGAGTACTATAAATAGTCATGTACTTGAATCATTTCAAGCAAGTGAAATCAAAGTATTCTTGAGTGTTCTCCAAAATTATATTTCACTTCCTCCCTAAAATATACTCTTCCTAATTATCCATCAGGAACCTATCCTTAAGAGTGAGAGCATTTAAAGCCCTGTAGTCAACACATAGCCTCCAAGTCCCATCTTTCTTTTTAACAAGTAACACTAGTGAACTATAAGAACCGGTACTAGTATGAATGATACCAACTTAAAGCATGCCATGTATCTGTTGTTTAGTTTCATTCTTTTGAAATTTAGAAAATCTGTAAGGCCTTGCATCACAGGTTTGGCATTATATTAGGCTTAAAGGTATGCTGTGATCAAATTAAGGCTCTTTTTAGAGGTAACTGATCTGGTTCCAGGAATATATGTGAGAATTTGGAAAGTAAGGCAGCAATTTCAAGTTTATGATGGTCTGGGGTAGGCTATATATATGGTGTATAATATAAAGGTTTGCAAGTGTAGGGTAGTTAATGAATGCAAGGTAGGTGTGTTGTGATTTGGTTTTGTGAACAAAAATGAAAACAAGCAATTAGAGGTAAGGCTAAAATGTCAAATAAACTAGCTAGGTGAAGAAATATTAGGGGTGCACTAGTGGACCTAAACTTGGGTGATAGGCCTGGCCCAGGGTTTATATAAAGCTTAAACCAGTCCTAATCCTAGTTTCATAGGGGTTGGGCTAGGTGATCAAATTAAACATATTAGTGCAATGAGTAAATGATCGATGTTGATTCAACTCCATTCTTAATTAGAAGATCTCATATTCCACACCACACCCTGATCCTAACACTCTTAACACCGAGGGTTAGAAATAAAACGTTTGTATTATCTTTTAATATTTAAACCGTCTTTTTAAGTGTATTTGTACAAGTAGAAGTCAAATATGTCAAATAATGGTCAAATACATTCAAAAAGTATATTTTGGTTTATGGTAAAAAATTCATTGTATCACCCGACACCCATTAAGATTATTATGCTTGCTTAGCTGTACATTAGGTATATTTTGTAAGAATTTACACTTCATGGGATTATTGACGACGACAAATTAAGGTGAAATTTCGAGCGGCAATAGTGCTATTAATTAGTCAATCATATTTCATTCATTTCAAAATATAAAATTTATATTGACTTTTTGAAGACAATTTAATATATTCTTAAATTCAAAATTGACACATTTATTTAAATTTAATTAAATACAATGATGAAAATTATAAACTAACTAAAAAGTACTATTAATTATAAAATTTATTATTTCATAATTTTTTAAAAATTTATCAATTTTAAATTTTAAAATATTTAACAATAACTTTTTAAAATTAATAATAATTTTATAATTTAGAGGGAGTGTTTTATTTGTGTAACATGACAAAATTAAAGAAAGGGTAACGCCAGAATCTGAGCATGCCGCAGTATTAATCTATTCATTTTTGGTACGGCGGGTAACATGCTGCTAGGGTTCTCTGTCCTCTTCTAGGGTCTTGTTGATTGTTGCTACTTGAGCACAACTTTTCCGGAATTTGACCAACGCAGAATATTTATTGGGATAAAGTCTCTTATCAATTAAATTTAATTTAGAAACTCATTGTATATATTTTGAGAGAACTCTTTACTTAATATCAATTAATTTTAAATTAAATATTTTCAATATTTTGGTATGATCAGCAGGTTATCAATCCTTAGACTAACATTTAACACTATTAAAGACTCTTCTTAGTTTTCTTTCTTAATTACTCAGTCTCAGTTCATTCTAAAATAATCAAAATAACTTATTTCTTAATTATATTATTAAGTTTAACCTGAAAAATACTATGTATACTTGAAAGGCTCTCCACTTAACACTGGTTGATTTTAAATTGAAGGATTCAACAACACTTTCAGCCTCCACTACTGACTTCATAAAGTTCAATACTCAAACCCTCTCGGATCAAATTATATGCGGCCGACGATCTGCAATTTAACCATCTTGCTTGATGATGGTATAAAATAAACCTAATATTTTCTTTGTATTATCTTCCTATCCTAAGCTTGAATCTGCTGTTCTATACTAATTTTGGTATAAAAATTTCACTATCATATTAATATACTAAATTAACAACTTGTTCTCTCACTTTTATAAAGAAGTGTTCGATATTTAAAAAGAATGTTGTAAAAAAAAGAGCCTTTTTTATTGATATAATGTCTTTAAATTTATCAACATAATTTATTATCATGACATTATTATTTAACTAACTACTTATGTATTTAGAGGTTTATATTGAACAAAAATACATCTAAAATATTTATAAAATTTGTGAGACTTTTTTTATATAATATAGATAACAATATTTAAAAATAAACATAAAAAATATACGTGCACATTTTTTATTTCATAAGAGAGAGAGAGAGTGCGTAGAAAGGGACAAGGAGAGTGCGTATTCAAAATGTTATATAAATTTCCGTTGACAGAATGAACCAAAAAACAAAACCTTGTAATTTTTTTTTTCGTCTACGGTCCCCAGTAATTAACTGATTTTGCAGCATAAATAACAAAATATGTCAGTTCACTAATTATTGTTGTCCTTTTCTTGCACTAACTCGCCACATATATTTCACGGTTTGGACCCCAAACTTTTTGATAATTTTGGTCTGAAGGCATCCATCCACACAGGCAACAGCTTCTAAGAAAACATCTGCCTTGTAAGCGGCGTCGTCGTTGAGGTTTGTATTTATGTTATATTGTCTTAAAATTATTTTTAGTTCCGGCCTCATATTCTGATCAAGTACTATATATATGATGGTTTCACTATATCTGTATCGGCCAGCTTTATTTTAGCGACGCTTCAACTTTTCAGTCGTTAAACTTAACTGGTATAGTTGCTTAACGTAGCTAGTCGAAGTCGGTCTAGGCCATAGTATTCTTAGTGATAAAATAGCTTCTTTCTTTGTTTTTGTGGTGTTTAGAAAATGTTGGATAAGGGAAACGGTACATATTGCTCCATTGCAAAACTATACTGTCGATTTTCTATTGTCAGTTACTAACTTTTTTTTTAAAAGACATGTATGTATAATGTGATGGACCATCCTTGTTATAACTTATAACCAACTCTTTATATGTATATATATTTTTCAAATGTAATTCAGCAAGAAAATTTCGTAACACGTCTAATGAAAATATTAATTCTAGGAGTTGGAGCTCCCATATCTCTTTCTTCTCAGTGTAACTGTAATGTTTACAACTCAGTATTTCTTAAGTAAATATATTACGGTTATTTCACCACTCTAAGATATATTACTTTCTACATCTCTTGCTTATAATTGTGTGTCAGCGTCTCAAATCGAATATCATGAAAAAATATATGTCTATGTAATAATTTGGACCAATTTTTTTCATAATTAATTAATTTTAAATTAAAAATTTTAATATCGTTATATACTTGGACTTCAATAATTTTATAAATCTATCATATCGCACTGCTCCATCAAACGCCTAAAAGTCTTGCAATATTTTTAAGTAATAAGATCTAGTTTACGACTTTTAGCATATGAAACTTACACCCAATGCGAGCAGTAAAAGTAAGAATGTTATAGATGTATACAAGAGAAATCTTTGGTTTGATTTTAAGATAAGATAAGCCTCCATGTGAGCTTGCCTGGCACAATGTGTACCATAAATCTGAGGGGAGAAAGAGACAACTAGGTTTCTTGCAGCCACATGTTATGAAATTGTCTTCATAGAGCCCCTCAAAGTCCTCTCGAATTTCACATCTACCTTTTAAGATTTCAATACTATAATCATGACGAAGGTTAAAACTTCTGTTCAGTACCACAAAAAATTGAAGCTCCAACTTGAAACATATTGCCAATGAATTGATTGAGTGTTCATACAGATCGAAGAAGTAAAAAAATAAATTAATTAATTAAATAAAAAAAATTATTTAACAATATAACCACTACATTTATTTATGCTTTTGTGACAAAACTTTTTTGTCGTATATATGACTAAATGACATGTTGACTACCTATTGCAGCAAAAAATTAAAAAAGTTGATTACCTAATGTTTCGATATATGACAGGGACCTTATAAACTAGGCATTCCATATATATTCTGCATGAAATATATAACTTTAAATTTTAAATCAAAAGTTGGAAATAAATTAAAACGTGTACTTTCAATTTATTTTTATTTCCTAATCAATTGTTTCTACATGTTAATACTGAAGTTTTTTACCATGTTATAAATTTCAATTACACCCACACAGAAATCCATAAACAGCTGCTATCGGTTAGGAAGTCAATGGCTGATACAGTAAAAAATAACAATGAAAATTCAGTTTTTTTTTTATATATTTTAGCATGTGTAGAAATTTAATATATTTTTATTTATTAGTTGAAACATCTAACTCTTTTCATATGTTTTAATATGTGTGGAGATTTAATAAATTTTGTGTATTTTTATTTATTAGTATTAAAGCATCCAACTCAAAATCAATTGGCAATGAGTGAAATAACTTCTTAAGTTATATATTGAGTCTTTAGGTTTTAGTTGTTTGATGTGGGACGTTATCACGTCCTCTTACGCATGAGGTAATTTTGAGTCAAACACGTGGACAATTTTAATTGGGTGACGTAAAGTATGTGGGTCGTTGGACCTGCACATGAATGGTGCCTACTCTAATACCATATTGAAGTATATAACTCAAAACTAATTGGCAATAAGTGGAATAGCCTCTCAAGTTATATATTGAGTTTCGAGGTATTAGTTGTCCGATATAAGACTTTATCAATTAGTTAGAAAAATTCAGTAGTTTAATTTATATTTGGCATGTTAATATTTTGGGCTTTAATTTTGATAATTTATTTAGCGTTACGTTTTAATTAGTTTCTTTTTCCAAATAGTAGGAAAGTAGTTGTGTATTATAAATATATTTTATAGGGTTTACTTGCATAGAACATTTATTCTTCAACTGATATGATTATCTTTAATCTCTTCGTGAGTTCGTTATTTTCATTATGGATTTAAGAATTTTATTCTATTTATATTGATTCGTTAACTTTCATATTACGTTTGTATTAAAGCATTATAATTTAACCATTATTCGGCTGCGTCAATGGCAAAGAGGCAACTTAAGGCATTGCAAACAAAAGATGTGAATTCAAAATCCAATGGACCAATGGCCTTATCTCATACACTTTTCCGTAAGTTATCCCATCTTCTGTTCTAGTTTTTGAGTTCGTGAAAATTTGTTAGATGCTTAATTGCGGTTTATTGTATCTTATTATTACTGCATTATAGCTTACTACTTAAAAATTAATTGATATTGTAGAGTTTGTTGCAACTTATACTAATACTAATGTACCATGCTCATAGTACGTCTTAAAATACAATTTAAAAGTTGCTCTAGAGTTGAGTATCAAAGGCTGAATAAAAGCATATAATATAGATTTCTAAAGAATGAATAAAGCTGCTAAGAGACTGTAAATTCAGGTACGGAACATTCAAAATTGTTATAAAGGTACAATTAATAATAATTGGTAGGGAAATGTTCCTTCCGTATCACATATATGTGAGCGCGTAGAGGAGATGAAAGATCATTCAAAAAATTGATAATTATGCTTAACATCTAACAAGCTTAATTTTGTAAACTTACAATCGACTTATCAAGTATGTATGTTTTAAATATGATATACTTAAACAATATCTTAGTTGATCCTGAGACAATTTAATTGTCCAAGTTTAGTGTCCAAAAGTTCTTCTTTTTTTTTATGTGTTCAATATTCTTAATGACAAATGATATATTGTATCTTTAGTAATAAATGTATATTAAAATTTTGCGAAAAACTTAACGTTTGAGCTGTTGATCGGTTAGATTTTAGAAACACCAAAATTTATAACCAAAAATGTATGAAAATAAAATATATAAAATAAATAAATAAATTGGGCTACCGAGTCACTAAACTTGAATTGCTGAATTGACTCATGATCAATTAAAATGACTCGATATTTATCTTGCTATATTTTGCTCTAAATAAATATAGAAGTAGAAATAGAGGATTTATAATGGGGAGCTAATATTTTTGGCGCAACAGGAAATACTATTTCCTGCCCAATTTATATCATACTTACATGTGGACTTGGTAAGTGGTACTATGCATTGCGCATTTTACAAATAGTATTGCTTGTGCTAGAAATAACATTTCTCTTAAAATCATTCATTACATTGTACGTAATACAGGAATGTGGTATAACTGTACATTGCATGCATGGATGGTATAAATGATATTTTCTACTACAAGAAATATCATTTCCCTTAAAATCATTCATCGAACTGGGAACATCTACCATAGCATGCTATTTTTTTTACTTTTTTTTTTATTGAACAAAAAAGTTTATTAATAAACCTAAAGTCATACAAAGAGATGTGCCAAATCCAAAAGTTATGGATAGAAACACTAAGAAATACACACTATGAAAGCAGTCAAAACCTCACCGACAACGCAAAATAAAGTTGAGTGAGTGAGTCAATCCCCTACAATAGAATCACAACTAATTCCCCCATCAACAACTCAGTGCACTTGCTTGTGTCGATCTTTAAGTTGTTCCAAACAACATCTCATTCCTTCTTTCTTTCTTTCTTTATCTAACAATCCCTAAACGCTAGAAAAAAATTGAAGTAATATAACTCACATGAAGTAATCCCTTTCACCCAAATCCTTGCAAAAATTGAAACAAATGTATTCTAATTGTCAAGTCAAATAACATGAATACATCATTCCATTTCAGAGTCGGCAATAAAGTCCACAGAAACGCCATCGATAAAAATAAATAAAAATAAAATGTAAAAATAAAATAAAAATAAGAATAAAAATCCTCTACCATCATACCCTTCGTCTCCCCTGATGTACTGCATGCCCAAACACGTTAAACAATAGCATGATTAAATTAGCATTTTCTACTGTTAATGTACTTACATTAAGGTCTCTAACTTTTCCTTGATCACTTGTTCTTGCTCTTTGTTATTCCTTATCAATCCCAATTCTCTACCCATTTCGATAATTCTCCATAGAATTGCATTTCTACCAGCTATGTCACTTGTTGACAGAGAGTTCTTGGCAATCTTGGATTAATGTTTTCCTTTCTTGTCGTTCACTCTCTCCTTGTTATTCTTGCTTCCTAGGCCTACTATACTATGGCTTCAGCTTCACTCAAAAATCTCCACCTTTTAACCACTTTGTTCTTGCGTTTGCTAGATTTTGTTTCCAATTGCTAATTTAGGAAATGTAACCACCTCTGGTTCTCCTTCTTTGTCACTAGAGAGAGCTTGCGTAAAACTATCCTCCGCCTCTGTTTCTCCATAGCATGCTATTGTTGTTACAATTATTATGTTGGCTTAGACATATCATGACACGAAGCAGGAAACCGCTACCTCAGTCAATGTGTGCCACTACATCAAGCTGCACTGATAGGCGATTGGGATGCTGCAAAGGGGATTATAGGGAATGAACCTAAATTAGTTAAAGATCCTATAACAGAAGGCGGAGAAACCGCTCTTCATATTGCTGCTGCAGCAAAACATGTTATCTTTGTGAAAGAATTGGTAGAAATGATGAAACGAAGCGACTTGGATATTAAAAATAACATTGGAAACACGGCCTTATTTTTCGCTGCTGTTACTGGGAACGTGAAAATTGCTGAGGTGATGATGAAAAAGAATGATATGTTACCAACAATTCGCGGTAGCAGCGGGGTGATGCCACTTTATATGGCAGCTCTACTAGGACACGAAGAGATGGTTGAATATCTTTATCCTTATTCGGATATTCAGTCATGGACTGCTTCAGAAAAGATTGAGCTACTTACTACTTGCATTGGCTCTGGCCTTTATGGTATGTATTTATAATATTCTCTTTTTACATAACTTACTTTGGTCCTTTTTCTAGTCCTTTTTGCATAATATTTTTGGAAAAATCTAAAATGTAAAGTTGTCCCTCAGTTTATCTATTTGTGAGGTGTTTGTCAATGAGCTAGTTTAAGAATTAGCCACAATACTTCCTCGCGGTTGCACGAGTTATATCTCTTAAAAATGAACATTTTTGTACTAATAATTAAATTTTACTCTTAGAATTAAGAAGAGACTGAACAATCCTGATACAAGTAACAAAAAATAATTTTACCCATGCATGTACCACGTACATTGCTATCATTAAACTACTTTGGATTAATTTTGATAATATTGACCCGAATAATATTAAGGTGCAAAAAAATTTACCCTCCCTTAATTTTCATTTGTTTTTAATACTTCTGAATGACAAAAGTACAGAAGAATCCATTTAATTAGTAAACAAATTACTAAATTAGCTAGCTTAACCGTTTCAAAATAGTATTAATTTAAAGAAAGCCTCCTATGGTATTTGAAGAAATCTAATCAGATGTCGGGAATTGAATGTCAATAATCATTTTCCTTGTTATTGTTTGTTAAATAATGCAGATGCAGCACTCAAAATGATAGAGGAAGACCAACAGCTGGCTGTGGCTCAAGACAAGAATGGCGAGACACCAATGCATGTTCTAGCTCGAAAACCTTTAGCATTCGCTGGTGGAAATGAACAAGGAATTTGGAAAAGAATCATTAATATATGTCAGTTCTTTCAAAACCTCAACCTCCATATATGCATTTTTTTTCCTTAATGGGTAATACTATAATAGGATATTTGGAACACAGTGCTACAGTTTCTGATATCACAATTTATTTTGTTTTTAATTTGTATTATTTAATCTTAAGCAACTAAAGGTATGAGAGCTCCCCACAAGGAAAGTTCAACAAGATCCACAGCCTTTAAACTACTTCAATATCTATGGGAACAAACCCTACATCAAGAAGACTTGGAAATTCCACATTTGTCAAACAATACTTCAAAACTTCTATTTACCGCAACAAGACATGGAAATGTTGATTTTGTGGTTGAACTTCTTCGCTCGTATCCTGATTTTATTTGGAAAGTAGATGGCCACAACAGAAGTATATTTCACATCGCGGTCATGTATCGCCATGAGGGTATCTTCAGTTTGATTTATGAGATAGGCCCCGTAATTGAGTTGATTGCCACATATAGAGATAATTCCAACAACAACATATTACATTTAGCAGCAACGTTAGCTCCTCGAGATCAACTCACTATTGTATCAGGGGCAGCTCTTCAAATGCAACGAGAATTGATGTGGTACAAGGTAATAATCATAGTCCTTGGCTGACATACATTTAGTTTATCTAACATATGTTCATTTGTTTTTCATAAGTAAATTATATGTTTAAATCACTATTAGTTCTTAGGGGATAAGGGAATAATCAGTCAATTCTTTGTAAAGTTTATACAAAAGAGTTGCATTAATTTGTATATCACAGAATTACATATATTGTTGTGGTATCAAATGCTATAGAGGGCCAAGGGAATATATATATATATATATATATATATAGTACAAATGCAACTTTTTACTATAAACTTCACAAAAAATTAATTAAGTATCAACTTCACCGAATCCACATCCATTTTTATGTCATTGTTCATTTTGGTAGGGACGAGGTTAAGCTTTAGTAGTATTGCTTGTTTGTTTAAAAGAGATAATTGGGTAATATTTGTCACCAACCCCTTTGATCTAACATACTATTTTATTTTGGTTAAATGTTATCTTTCTGAATTATATATAGGAGGTGGAAAAGATGGTTCAACCATCATATAGAGATATGGAAAATATGAATGGAGAAACACCTGAAATTATATTCACCAAGGAGCATAAACAATTGTTGGAGGAAGGAAAGAAATGGATGATAGAAACAGCTAAATCATGTATGCTCATTGCAATACTTATAGCAGTAGTAGTGTTCGCCTCATCTTTTAATGTACCAGGTGGTAACAACAATGCCACAGGGAGACCACTTTTGTTGAATGAGAGATTCTTCTTGGTTTATTCAGTATCCGAGGCGACAGCAATGGGCTGCTCACTGATTTCAGTACTAATGTTTTTGTCCATTTTAACCTCGCGTTATGCAGAGATTGATTTTCTCCACGCATTACCTTTTCGACTGATGATTGGAACGACGACATTGTTCATCTCATTATCGGCTATGATGGTAGCCTTCTGCGCAACTTTTGTTCTATTCAATGGTCATGGATTTCTACGGGGAGCCCTTCTATTTGGTTCATTCGCTTGTGTGGCACTCGTGTTTATTTTGTTGAAGTACCCTCTTGTGCTTGATATACTCCTTCCTATTTGTAGATCTCAATCTTTGTTTCGCTCTCCCAAACGCTTGTTATAACAAGAGGTATATATTCAAGTTGAGGTAAGGATAGACTATAACTAGTCATGGCTCCGAAGTCCTATGTCCTCTATAAAACATTATACAAGGACGGGGTTAGATTCTTACCGGTTAGTTTTAAGAAAATGTATTTTCACCTTTGATGTACATATGTATGCCTCAATTATACTTTTGTTTTCGTTACTACTACTTAATTTTTCCATTTCTACTATGTATCGATATCTTTTATATATACTAGTGCTATTGGGCACACACCATGTGTGTGCAATTTAAAAATTATCAATTAGTTTTTTTTTATTTTTTTATTTTTATGCAACTTCTTGTGTCAGTTAATTATGGATAGATAATTTAGTGATGAGAGATAATTAATAGATGAAATAGGAATTTTAGAATTGGACAATGTCAGAAAATATTTCTTTAATCATAAGTTGTACAAAGCTTTACCAAAAAGCCGATATTTTCTTCCTCTCCCTTAATAATATGGCTATAAGAATAAAATTAAAAAACTACGTATAGCTTAGCAAAATTCTTAAGTCACCACCACCTATAGTTAAGAAACTATCGATTTACCACTGGTAGTTTCACATTCGTTCCCACAACGGCACCTATTAACGATTTCGACTAACGGGTTAATTTTATAGTTAAAAACTATTTTGTCTTTCATATTAATTTTACTTTTTCTAAAAAACTTTTTTTTTAATTTTTTTAACATCTCAAATTCTAAAATGTATAAAATTATTAAATGCATTATAGCATTAAAATTAAAATTAAATTCTATTAACGAGAGCTAAATTTGAATACATAATTATATATCATTTTTTGATATATATATATATATACACACTATACATACATACATACATATGTAAGGAAATCGTACATCGCTCAATTAGGGTTTTGAATTGATTGAGGAGGAGAGAAATTCATAAAGAGTACAGTTCGTAATTGAAGGTTCGAACACTATAAGAAAAAGACCTTATTTCTGACAGAATATATTATGTCGAAATTAGTATGTTTCCGACGTTGGAAAAAAATCAGTCCAATATAAGAGTTATTGTATCATACCCAAGTAATATCCCAATCTTGCATTTCTGAAATAGTCAAATCAAAACAAGTAATCCCTTTATTTCAACAAAAAAAAAAAAAAAGGTCCCGTTGTTTACACCAAAATAGATCTTGTATCATACTATCATACCCAAATAATATCCCAATCATGCATTTCTCAAAGTCAAATCAAAACAAGTAATCCCTTTATTTCACACACCAAAAAAAAATAAAAAAAAATAGAAGAAGTCCCCTTTACACCAAAAAAATGTTCTACAAAAATAATTCTATTATTGGTGATAATAATATATAATTGAGATATTCTCTCAAATTTGTTATCATAATTTTATTATTATACAACACTAATAAACTAACAATTTATTATTTTAAGTCTTATATATTGAATAAAAATATATTTCTAATATTTAATTTTTTTGTAAATTAAAATATTTTTTATGGTAAGGATGGAGCAAAGTTTGGAACAAAGAATGTCCGGTTTTCTTCGGTCTCAAGATTCAATATAGATTTACAAGGAAAATATAATATGTTTTTTTAATATTATTGAACTATTACATCATTTTATCATTAAGGGGGAGGGGGAGTAGGATTTGAACGCATACCCAAAGGGTTCAATTTTTGATCCTAGGTATTTATATAATCTATATATATAATAAGACAAAATGGTTGTTTAACCCTATTTTTTAAGAGCAGCCGTTCAACCTTACTTTTTAAGGGTGACCCTTCAATTTTAAAATTTAGTAATAAACTCTAACTATAAATAAAATCTATATATATAATAAATAGCACAAAATAGTTTCTCAACCCTAAAACTTAGAAATGATCCTACAACTTTAAAATGTATGAATAAAAATCTAAAATTTAGTAAAAGAAATTATTTTTTCATCGGTTATTTAATTTTAAAATCTTTTCATCTACATTCTTACTATCATAATTATCTACTCACCACTATATGTCTCTTTCTTATACATTTCTAATTTAGTTAGTGTTCTTTAAATTTTATATTATTGATAACAATAATAATTTTTTATTATTAAATTATATAAATATAACTATTTGAGTTTAATTAAGATTTATTACTAGATAAATAAATGAACATAGGAATATGGAAACAAATAAATCCTTTTAAAGAGGAATGCTATCATTTATATTATATAAGTGGATAAATTACAACAATGTCCTATCATGTTTACACTGAATTGCAACATAGACGTTAATGTTTCAATTTTTGCAATGTTATAGTTAATGTTTCAATTTTTTGTAAAATTATCCCCTCTGACCAAATTTGGTCAAAAAAAATGAATCACGTGCACAACATGTGAGTCTTTAAAGGGTAAAATAATCAATTTATGCATTAAAATATATTTCCTCTAAATAAAGGAGTAAAATCATCAAACAATAAATAAAATAAATCATTTATATGAATGAAAAAATAAAAATAAAATAGATAAACTCTTGTTTATTATCTATAAATAGAGAATCTATTTTACTTTTCTATGTATAAATACTCTTTTTTTTCCAAAACTTTAAATATAATACTATGTTATAGCGTGAAATTTGTTCTCGTTAAATAAGACTTCAGCTTTCAAATTTTATTGTTACCCTATTGCATAAATCAATCTCATAGACTTTTAATTCTTAATATTTTTAAAAGTTTTGATTCATTTTTGAATAACATAACTGTGACGCCTCCAAATTCAAGTCTACACCGCCCAAATCTGAGTTGTCAAAATGCATACTACAAACACGAATTTTTTTATTTACAACTATTATAATGTCGTGAAAAATACGACAACACGTACACTTTAAGTTCTCAGTACAATTATTGTGTCGTATATAGTATGACAGTATTCAGACCCAAATTAAGTATTCAATACAATTATTATCACACTATTTTATAATATACTGAGGATTACTACAGCTACAAACTCGGACCATCACTCAATTCTTCTGTTTTTCCTGCTAGACCCAACTACACTCTTATTACCTGAAAGGAATTATGAAGCAAAAGGGTGAGCACAAATAGCCCAATAAAGAATATCATGACTAAGATAAATAAATTATCAATAGCCTTCAACAGTAATAAATCAAAGATTTAAAGATAATATACGTTTTCAACAAATAATTGCAGCGGAATGAGCAATCCATTAAAAGAGTCAAATAGATCATAATGTCTACTAACTTCTCCAATTGAAAAATTCAACATCAATATTTTATCCCTGTAATATCAACCAACAGTTCTTCTTTGTACCCAGGACAAAGAGAACTTTCACTACCTGTTTTTACCTGTAACACTAAAGATTATGGTTATACTAATTCACATTTCTTGTTCATAAAAATGTCAATTAATTTATCTTTGCATCCAGGCCAAAGATATTCATTTGTAACACCAATGGTCATATCAAAAGTTCATTTTTGCACCCCGAGCAGAAGAAAACTTTTACCACGTATCTTTGTCACACAAGCTAAAGACACTCAGCAATCATACTGTTTATACATTACGGCCAAAAACAGTATATTGTAACATAAATGGTCATGATAATACCAATCAACAGTTCATCTTTGCACTCCTAGCCGAAGAAAACTTTTACAACATATCCTTGTCACACATGCTAAAGATACCTGATAGACACATTTTTTATACATTTTATTATTCCCATATTTATTATTTTATATGTTTATTTTATTTAATTAATGCATTTTATTTTATTTTGTAGGATTTATCTTATTTATCTTGGTGAACAAGTAAAAGATAATTGTTGCAGCTTTTAAAGATGGAAAATGACTCTTGGGAGATTACTATGTAGAGATTGAAGTTCAGAAGGAAAGAGGAGAATAAAAAGAAAACAAAAGTGGCCAAGTTCAATGAATCTAAATTAGGGCACAAATTTATTTTCCCTATAAATAGGTCTCTTGTTTTAGAGAGAAGGGCATCACTTGTTATTTTCTTTTCCTTAGTTTTTCGTTGGTGTAGAAGGGAGAGAGTTATTGTAACACCCCGAACCCGCTACAGGCCCGAAGTGCTACACGCCGCAAGCCCAAAGGCCCGCAAGGCAACAATATCAATAGCGCAGCCCAAACAAAATAATTCAACAATAACCTTAAATTAAATCGAGCAATAAACATCTTTCAAATCCACTTTCAAATGAAAAATCCCCAAATATCAAATAACTAAAATGGAGACGCAGCTCCTCAAAACTAATAGTTTCTATCAAAATTCAACATTAAAGGAAATGACATTTTAAACAAATCTTCAGCTATCCAAAGTGCATCAAATAAGTGTTCAGCTCTCAACAATGAAACCTGTAAAAATTTGTAAGGAGTGAGCGATGAAGCTCAGCAAGTAGCAATCCTCCCTATCTAGCCGAATCAAGTACAATTTGCAAAAATACTTTTTCGAAATATCTTTTTGTTCAATAACAATAGTATATATGCTTTCAAAACTAAAACAATTCAAAAATAATTTCAATGTATACAATATATATATATATTTTAATCCACAGCCCTAGCGACTAAGGTTACAATAGCCCTGTAACACGGCCCAAAAGTTCGATAGTGTCAATGTTCACGCACCCTACTAAGGTATCTATAAAAATGCACACTCCCCGAAGGGCATCTAAAAGGTGTGCGCCTTAGTAGGTCCTATATTAGCTCCGGAACTAAACGTAAACACTAACGGGTTCTATACATAGTCGGACTGAAGATTTCAAAAAAAACCTTTTCTCAATATTATCGATATTCTAAACGATACTTTCCCACAGTTCAAAATCATATAATCTCATTTCACAGTTCAAAAATAAATACTTGATCCGAATTTTGAAATACAAGAACATAACATTTAATTTAATGGAAGCCTTAAATAAAATATAACGAATTTTGAAACCATAAATTTAGGCATCCGAGTAATTACTAAGGCATACATAAAAATAAACGATAATTTTAAAAACACTAAATAGTTCGGAAAGCCACTTACCTCGATATTGCGAAACACGAAATTAAAACGAACAAATCCTAAATATAAAATTAGGACAAATAAAATCATTAGGATAATTTATCCTACCTCAAACGTATTTTTACTTCATATCTTACACACACTAATACTTATTATTTATTTATTTTTAATTCAATTCATATTTAGTTAATATACTGAAATTATAATGATTTTCTGAAGTTATAATAACTTAGATACTATATATTTAAAATTAAACGAGTATTTTCTATTATTAATTCAAAATTCATTATGTTAATATATTTGAATAACCTGCATATAAAATAACAATATATACATACACGTAATTACATACTAACATGGTTGCCATGATTCCAGAACTCACGATGTAAACTTTTATATATATATATATATATATATATATATGTATGTACCGTAAGTATGTATTAAATAAGACTAAACAACCTGTCATTCAATAGCAAAGAACTCAAAAAAAATACACCCCACTAACCATTAATATATAAAGTATTATTATACTCCTTATATATACATACATGTGCAGTCCCCCACTGACCATGAAGGACATCATATATAATATTACCCGCAGCTACAAATATGGAAAATAAATTTACCGGTAGATACAACAACTGCAATCACCAACACTCTTACAAAATAATTAAGTCGATTACCCCTACGAAAATACATGTACATGAATACTAGTTTCAAAATCTCTTTTATTTAGAAATATGTAAACCCATCACAATTTTTAAGAATTTATTATTATAATATTGATTTAAAAATATAATCATACATATATATATATATATATATATATTATAGGAATCAACTCATAATTGAAAAAAGAAGGGTTTAGGTTTACCTTTGAGTTTTCTTCTTTTCTTTTTCTCCGTTCTGCAGTACTTCAAAGCCAAATAATTTTTTTTTTACGTTCTTTTCTCTCTTTAGTTGTTTAAATATATGTAATTCCTTTGCAAAATAGGTTAATAGGTAAAAGAGTCCTTTTAAAAATTTAATAGGTTGTTATAACTTAATTGGCTTATCTTATCCTTATAGGATTTAGATATGTATAAATAATTATCAGTTACACTTCTATTATCTAATTATATTATTATTATTATTATTATTATTATTATCTTCTTTTTAAAAAAAAAAAAAAAAACTGGGTATTACATTCTACCCTCCTTAAAAGAATTTGGTCCTCCAAATTTCCAATCACAATTCTAAAGGAAACACGAATATCATAGAATCAAGAAATTTATTATTTAAGTACTAAACACAATTGCTAAAAGAGGCCCATACCTTAATTCTGGTTGCCTGAAAGCTGAAACGCACGTCCTCGATTTGGTCCTAGACTTGCCAATGTTATTTCCTCCTTCTTCCCATCTCCTCTAGGTGGAGGGTTCTTGGGGCATTGTGCAATCCTATGGCCGAAATCTCCGCAATGAAAACACGCTCCCGTATTTCAGCGGCATTCTTTGTCTAGGTGGTTCCTACCACACCTCGTACACCTTAGTTTATTTTCTTGATTCCATTGATTTCCTTAATTTCCTCTAAATTTAGTGTTCTGCGTATTCAACTTCTTCGTAGGTCCTCCATGGCTTGACTCTCCCCTGGATGGCTCTTCTCTCTTATTGTTCTTCATTTCTCCATTTCTCCTAAGCCCTTCTCGATTACTAACGCCTTATTGAGCACCGCATCATATGTGGGGAGCTCAAAAGACGCCACACCATGTCTTATGTCGGCCCGCAATCCATCCTCCAACCTACGTGCTTTCGTCTCCTCATCCGCTACTAAGGTCGGTGCATACTTGGCGAGCTTCGCGAATTCGGCTTCATATTGAGCAACTGTCTTACTCCCTTGTTCGAGCCTAATAAATTCTCTCTCCTTTTGTGCCCGGATTGTTCTAGGAAAGTACTTGTTGGTAAATACTTCCTTAAACATAGTCCATGTGTAGGGTTCAGGATTCCCCTCGTGCTTTCTTTTCTCCATAAGCCACCAATCATACGCCCCACCTTGAAGTTGGTAAACTGCCAACGTCACCTTATTAGCCTCGTTACTTCCTAGCAAGTCAAACGCCTTCTCCATTTCTTGAATCCACCTCTCAACGATGGCAGGGTCCGTAGCCCCTTCAAAAATTGGCAGATTCAATCGCTTGAATTCCGCTACTATGCCACGCTGCCCAGGCTGTTGGTTCTGTACTAGCTGAGCTAAGGTAGTAGCCAGCTGAGTCATACCATCAGCGCCAAAATGGTTGTTGGTAGGGATGTTTCTTCTAGGCGGCATTTTCCTACACAAAAGAAATCCCCACTCAACAACACTATACAAACTAGTAACATAAAGGAATCAAGGTAAAAGCACACACATAATTGAAATTCAAAAACTCCATATTTATTTAAAACAAAATACCACCACATATTCATGCTCAAAAAGCAAAGTAACAACCAATTAACAAATGACAAATCAATAAAATCCCTAAACAAAACTCTTCCTAAATTCTAATTTATTACAAAATTTAACGCCACTTGGCATCCCTCTTCTTCACCATCTCAAGACGTTTGTCGAACTCCTCAATAAATGTGTCCATTGCCTCTTGTGGTTCCGCTGCACCAGGAAAAGTACGACGAACGGCTTCCTTAAGACTTTCACATCCCTTCAAAACATGTCTCGCATATCTATCTCGGTCTTCTAAGGTAATCTCTAACTTTATATCCATCTCCCTCAATGTTCTTCTAAGATGTTTAACCTCGTCCTCTAACTTTGCGATCATGCCACAATCTCTTACTTCATCCTTGAAGTGATGCCTATTCTTTTTCGCTCTTTCTTTCCTCACTCGAGAACTAGGCCCCCGAGGTTTCTCTTACTCTTCATCCCTAATCCCATATTGAGATGATTTACGAACAGACTTATTGGTTGGCTTCTTATGGGGAGCAAAATAAATTTTGGGGTCAAAATCTCCAAATCCCTCAGATAAGTCATCTACCATGTTTTGATCACCCATCCTACAATAAAATAAAATACCCAATTAGCCTCAAGTACTAAACCTCAAACAATGCGAAGATTCCTTATCTTATTCTATATTTAACCTCAAAAATTCTTAAATTAGCCAAAACTATAACCCACAGTTAACTCCCAAAATCACTCCCCAGGGAATATGTAGGATTTTTCAACCCAACACATTGCGAGGGGCCACTGCTTTGATACCATCTCTGTAACACCCCGAACCCGCTACAGGCCCGAAGTGCTACACGCCGCAAGCCCAAAGGCCCGCAAGGCAACAATATCAATAGCGCAGCCCAAACAAAATAATTCAACAATAACCTTAAATTAAATCGAACAATAAACATCTTTCAAATCCACTTTCAAATGAAAAATCCCCAAATATCAAATACGTAAAATGGAGACGCAGCTCCTCAAAACTAATAGTTTATATCAAAATTCAACATTAAAGGAAATGACATTTTAAACAGATCTTCAGCTATCCAAAGTGCATCAAATAAGTGCTCAGCTCTCAACAATGAAACCTGTAAAAATTTGTAAGGGGTAAGCGATGAAGCTCAGCAAGTAGCAATCCTCCCTATCTAGCCGAATCAAGTACAATTTGCAAAAATACTTTTTCGAAATATCTTTTTGTTCAATAACAATAGTATATATGCTTTCAAAACTAAAACAATTCAAAAATAATTTCAATGTATACAATATATATCTTTTAATCCACAGCCCTAGCGACTAAGGTTACAATAGCCCTGTAACACGGCCCAAAAGCTCGATAGTGTCAATGTTCACGTACCCTACTAAGGTATCTATAAAAATGCACACTCCCCGAAAGGCATCTAAAAGGTGTGCGCCTTAGTAGGTCCTATATTAGCTCCGAAACTAAACGTAA
The DNA here is from genome assembly GCA_034770075.1 of Aralia elata. NCBI lineage: Eukaryota > Viridiplantae > Streptophyta > Magnoliopsida > Apiales > Araliaceae > Aralia > Aralia elata. Next base: position 7,842,147 of record CM068382.1, read on the forward strand.
ACACTAACGGGTTCTATACATAGTCGGACTGAAGATTTCAAAAAAAACCTTTTCTCAATATTATCGATATTCTAAACGATACTTTCCCACAGTTTAAAATCATATAATCTCATTTCACAGTTCAAAAATAAATACTTGATCCGAATTTTGAAATACAAGAACATAACATTTAATTTAATGGAAGCCTTAAATAAAATATAACGAATTTTGAAACCATATATTTAGGCATCCGAGTAATTACTAAGGCATACATAAAAATAAACGATAATTTTAAAAACACTAAATAGTTCGGAAAGCCACTTACCTCGATATTGCGAAACACGAAATTAAAACGAACAAATCCTAAATATAAAATTAGGACAAATAAAATCATTAGGATAATTTATCCTACCTCAAACGTATTTTTACTTCATATCTTACACACACTAATACTTATTATTTATTTATTTTTAATTCAATTCATATTTAGTTAATATACTGAAATTATAATGATTTTCTGAAGTTATAATAACTTAGATACTATATATTTAAAATTAAACGAGTATTTTCTATTATTAATTCAAAATTCATTATGTTAATATATTTGAATAACCTGCATATAAAATAACAATATATACATACACGTAATTACATACTAACATGGTTGCCATGATTTCAGAACTCATGATGTAAACTTTTATATATATATATATATATATATATGTATGTATGTACCGTAAGTATGTATTAAATAAGACTAAACAACCTGTCATTCAATAGCAAAGAACTCAAAAAAAAATACACCCCACTAACCATTAATATATAAAGTATTATTATACTCCTTATATATACATACATGTGCAGTCCCCCACTGACCATGAAGGACATCATATATAATATTACCCGCAGCTACAAATATGGAAAATAAATTTACCGGTAGATACAACAATTGCAATCACCAACACTCTTACAAAATAATTAAGTCGATTACCCCTACGAAAATACATGTACATGAATACTAGTTTCAAAATCTCTTTTATTTAGAAATATGTAAACCCATCACAATTTTTAAGAATTTATTATTATAATATTGATTTAAAAATATACTCATACATATATATATATATATATATATATATATTATAGGAATCAACTCATAATTGAAAAAAGAAGGGTTTAGGTTTACCTTTGAGTTTTCTTCTTTTCTTTTTCTCCGTTCTGCAGTACTCCAAAGCCAAATAAATTTTTTTTTTACGTTCTTTTCTCTCTTTAGTTGTTTAAATATATGTAATTCCTTTGCAAAATAGGTTAACAGGTAAAAGAGTCCTTTTAAAAATTTAATAGGTTGTTATAACTTAATTGGCTTATCTTATCCTTATAGGATTTAGATATGTATAAATAATTATCAGTTACACTTCTATTATCTAATTATATTATTATTATTATTATTATTATCTTCTTTTTTATAAAAAAAAAAACTGGGTATTACAGTTATTTAGCAATTGAGAGCTTTGTTTTTCCTCTTATTCCGTTCATGTGTGGTACTAGTGTTAGGGAGTATTTGTAACTTTCTTTTATTTTAATAGAAATTCTCTTTTTAATTATTGTTCTTATTTCATGCAATTATTATTAGTAGTTTTAATTTTGAATTTGTTAGTTTTAATTTCCATGGCTAGCTAAACTTCTAATATCTAGGATGATGATGAAACTAGGTATTTCATAATAATTAATCTCTTTCCGTTCCGGAATTAGTGCCTAATTATTTTCGCCTTCATAATTTCCTTCGCATTAATTGCATATGATTCTTATATTGATTGCGAGGTTTTGATAAGTTATAGTTAATCTGTGAATTTTTCATAACTTATGCTTGCCCATATTAATTATATGAATCATTATTTTTAAAGGGAAGGGAAAATAATTTGGGAATTAATTGGAAAAGTAAGAAATTATTATTTATGTTAGTGCTTAGTGGATTCGGATTCCTAGGTAGTTTTTCTCATCACTAGTTTTCATTATTAATTTTTAGTTTGCATAATTTAGTTATTAATCATCTCCACTATATTTATTTCTAATTTGCCTAAAATAGATATTAAGGATACATTAAAAATTGATCTAGTCTCTGTGGGTTCGACCTGTACTTGTCAGTTCTTCAATTTGACACTGTGCACTTGCAGTTACATATTTTTATCACATCAAGTTTTTGGCGCCGTTGCCGGGGACTAGAATTAATTTTTTTTATCCCTTAATATTTATTTATTCGAATTAATTTTTCAACCCTAATTTTTTTTTATTTATTTATTTTTTCTTTCCAGGATTATCGAAGCGGATCGAAGGAGCGAAAAGATAAAGATTTTATTGTTGCGCTATTCCTGGTATTTTGTATCTTAACTCAAAAAAAAATAGTAGCTTAGTTTTATTTTTTATTTTTTATTTTTTTTTAGTTTTTATTGTTAGTTAGAAAACTAATTGTCGCATACATGCATTCACTCACGTAGAGCACATCCTGTTTAGGTTTTTATTTTTATTTTTGTCAATTATAAACTGTGGTGATTGCTGGAGGATCGAGGTACGTCAAATTTCTCCTTCTTTCGTAATTCACATAGTTTTATAACACTTTATTTGTTTACAGGTTTTTTATTTTATTTGTGCATTCTCATTTGTAATTTAATTTAAGGGCAAAACCTGTAATAAGATAAGGTGGGGATTTCATCACCCTTCCTTGGCCCACAAACAACCCAACTTGCATTTTGCATAACCTTGACCTAATAAAATCAAGTAGACGTTAGCCCCTAAGACTCTCGAGCTCAATTAGGACAAGAAACTCCAAGAGGAGGCTGAATTTTTAATTAATCAAACTACTGATGTCTAGGCAAGTGGTTCAAAAGGCAAACGCCTAAAGAACGTGTGGTTATTTAATTAGTCACCGTACCCACGGAGAGACTCCCACCGTTCTTACACTTACCTGGCTAGTGGCTTGATTAATTTTGAATTTTGTAGACCTTAAGGTGTAACTTGGAACAGTTAGGAGCTGTCTAGATTTTATTTAGGTTAACCGTAGAATTAGGATATTTATTTATTTTTAATTTTTTTTTCCTTTTGTGTGACTTTCGTGGTTAATTTATTTGTCTTGTGATTTGTGGAAAGATGGACTCCTATTATAGTTGGAATAATAATTATGCTTGGAATCAAGAACCTTATGAAAATTTTAATGCACACCAAGTAAATCAATTTTTTCCAACTTATGAAAATCCTTATCTAAATTCATATCCATATCCATATCCATATTCGGATCCAGAGCCTCAATATCCACAAGAATTTTCAAATGAAGAAGAGCAAAGATTGAACACCTTAGAGAAGAGCATAGAAACTTTAATGAAATCTCAAAATAATTTAATAATTCAAATGAGTCGGTTAGCCACCATAATAAATGAACAAGAGGTGGATGAATTTTCTAGTGACTCTGAGGTTAATTTTGAAAATCATGATGACTGTGGAAATGATGAGAAAAATGAAAAATATATATTCAGTTATTCACATTTTGAGTCAAGCCAATTTGAGGAGTCTAAAAATGATGAGTCTATGCCTAAAATTGATCATGTCATATTTAATGAGTCGGTTGAAAACGTCTATAAGCCTAAAGTTCCATATCCTGAAAGATTTATTCCTAGAAAACAACCGAGTGATTTTGTAGATCAACCCATAAAAGTAAACATGATCCGAGAGTTGTCTATGACTCAAGAAATGAATGAAAATAGACTCGTGATTAAAGATGATCCAATTGACTTTTTCTTAAATCACCTTGACCAAAAGTGGAATAAATCTGAATATTTAGATAAGGTTAATGAGATGTTGAGATCCACTTCACATAAGTTGCCCAATACATTTGAACCAATTCGTCCACACTTTGAGCATATTAGTGAATATTTTTCCGAGGTAGACTTTAAACATAACTGTGATGAAAATTATGACTATTTTCAATTTCCTAGACCTCCGAAAAATCATGAAAAGACCACACTCATTTGCCCATTTGTATCATTCATTTGTAGTCACATACTTTTTAGGATATATGAAATTCGTAGGTATGTACATTTGTTTTCTTTTTCACCACATTTTCTTGCAGAACAACCTGCCCCGCATACAAGGTACAATTCTTTCATTTCTTTGTTCTCTTTCTTCATTTGCATACATTGAGGACAATGCATGATTTAGGTATGGGGGGAGTTTTACATTTTTATTATTAGATTTTTTTTTCGGTATTTATTTTTCCTTATTTTTAGGAAATTAATTCTTTTTTGTAAAAAAACAAAAAAACAAAAAAAATGGAAAAATTGAAAAAATAAAAATTTGTTTGACTTTTTATGGATTGAATTAATTCTAATAAGTTTCTGTGGAGCAAAACTCATGAGTAAGATTAAAAGATTTAGAACTCTTTAACCTTTGATGAGATACAAAATCTTAGTTCGATGCACCATCTGGAATAAAATTGAGTTCCTAAACATTTTTGCACTTCACGTTCACACTAACTCTTAGTTGTGGGGTATAAACTATGATTTGAGCAATTTCAAGAAAAAAAAGAAAAAAATTGAGAAAAGGAAAGTTGAAAAAGTTGAAAAAAAATAACTGCTTCAATGTCCATTGAACGAAATAACTGGGTATCCAAGCCTCAGGAAGCATCGATATTCACGCTAAAAAGTATGATGGATAAAAGCAGCTTGACTAGTCTAGTTTTATGGCCTTTGTTACTCGAGTTAGTAAACCCTTAGGGGTGTCTCTACACCTAGTGCCCTAAAGCCAATTGGTATGAGAGTCATTGGTCCAACGCTCGCTACATGGGTAACTCTGAAAAGCCTAAGAAAATGAGACATTGCACAAGTCAAGGAAAAAAAATTCAAAAAAGGAAAAAAAAGGAATGGAAAAAATGAAAAAAAAAAGAGAAAAAAAGAAAGAAAAAAAATGAGTTTGCTTGACTTTCATGGTAAAAGTCCCTATTAAGAGTTACATCACATACACATGCATGCATCACATGAAATTAATTTTATGAAGGATGGTGTCTAGAATGAAGATTGAGTATTTTTGATAAGGTGAAAGTGTGATTTTGAATTTGATTTTGCTTTTGTGTATTGCCCATGGATACTTAGAAGTTTTCTTTCGATTTCATAATTGGTTAAACTCAAAAAGATTTTGAATTTTTGAATTTTGTGGGTATATTCACTGCAAACCCTCACGAGACACAACTCGTCCACTTGGGGTAACCTTGGGGTTTAAAGGCTTGTTGCACATGCTAAGTGCAATCGTGCTTCCTACGAAAATGGGGTAGTATAGTTTTTGTTTTTATTTTCTTTTTATTTTACTCGAGTACGAGCAAAAGATAGGTATGGGGGTATTTGATAGACACATTTTTTATACATTTTATTATTCCCATATTTATTATTTTATATGTTTATTTTATTTAATTAATGCATTTTATTTTATTTTGTAGGATTTATCTTATTTATCTTGGTGAACAAGTAAAAGATAATTGTTGCAGCTTTTAAAGATGGAAAAGGACTCTTGGGAGATTACTATGTAGAGATTGAAGTTCAGAAGGAAAGAGGAGAATAAAAAGAAAACAAAAGTGGCCAAGTTCAATGAATCTAAATTAGGGCACAGATTTATTTTTCCTATAAATAGGTCTCTTGTTTTAGAGAGAAGGGCATCACTTGTTATTTTCTTTTCCTTAGTTTTTCGCTGGTGTAGAAGGGAGAGAGTTATTTAGCAATTGAGAGCTTTGTTTTTCCTCTTATTTCGTTCATGTGTGGTACTAGTGTCAGGGAGTATTTGTAACTTTCTTTTATTTTAATAGAAATTCTCTTTTTAATTATTGTTCTTATTTCATGCAATTATTATTAGTAGTTTTAATTTTGAATTTGTTAGTTTTAATTTTCATGGCTAGCTAAACTTCTAATATCTAGGATGATGATGAAACTAGGTATTTCATAATAATTAATCTCTTTCCGTTCCGGAATTAGTGCCTAATTATTTTTGCCTTCGTATTTTCCTTCGCATTAATTGCATATGATTCTTATATTGATTGCGAGGTTTTGATAAGTTATAGTTAATCTGTGAATTTTTCATAACTTATGCTTGCCCATATTAATTATATGAATCATTATTTTTAAAGGGAAGGGAAAATAATTTGGGAATTAATTGGAAAAGTAAGAAATTATTATTTATGTTAGTGCTTAGTGGATTCGGATTCCTAGGTAGTTTTTCTCATCACTAGTTTTCATTATTAATTTTTAGTTTGCATAATTTAGTTATTAATCAACTCCACTATATTTATTTCTAATTTGCCTAAAATAGATATTAAGGATACATTAAAAATTGATCTAGTCTCTGTAGGTTCGACCTGTACTTGTCAGTTCTTCAATTTGATACTGTGCACTTGCAGTTACATATTTTTATCACATCAATACCCAACAATTATATCGTCTTTACACCGAGGCCAAAGACATTCAGAATAACTTAGTTTGATAATTAGTACAGATCAATGATATGATAAATGGACAGAATAATCAAAATAATAAAATAAACATTAGAGATTTAGAATTTAATTTATCCAGAGTATAAATTATCAACACGATATCCAGAAAATCGGTTAGAGTTCTTGATAAAGTAAAAAGTTTAATATAAAGTTCCTAGTTCAAAAATGTCGATTAAAATTTAATAGGAAAATTCAGGTCAAAAGATAATTGATGAAATACCAACTATTAAGGAAATTTTAATCATTTCAGAAATTTTCACCATTTAATTATAAAGTTGTAAAACGAATAATACTTTCTTATCATAATATGGAGTATGAAAGAAAATGATATTCAATTCCTTACCTTAACACGTGACTAGATGCTGCTTTCTATGAAATTGATCAACCTGAACAATGTTTGCACTCTTTATCAACACTTGGAGTAACCTTACACTCAAAAGAGATACTCATAATATTATGCTCACAATATTGTAGTAGAAGAATTTTATATTTTTTGTGGCGTGATGGTGTGTTTTTAGTTGCTCAACCGAGTAACCTATTTATACTAAAAATTAAGCAGACAACTAGCACACACGCTTTGACAAAATAACCAAATGAGCTATATAAAAATACTAGCAGTGGAATTTGTGGTCCCATAGAGAAAATTAAACCAACTTGTACACGTTTTTAACAAAATTTATTTGTTAATAGAGTTGTGGTCCAGACTACTTTAGAAAAAGTAGAGTGTCAGCAAATCCTGTCAAACTTACTTTTGTAAAAAGAAAATAATTGAACGAACATTTACTTATCATACTTATCTTTAATCAATACTTTTTATTCATCAATTATTTACACATTTTTAATCTTTCAACAATTATTCATAATTATTATTATAGACTCATCATACTGCCAACTGATCTAATAATATCATAACTGTTATTTATTAACATATGTAATAAATAATTATATGCATGATAGGGAGAAAATAAATGCATGATAATCCAAAAATTTTTTGGAGGCCTTAGTGGTGTCTTCATCGACATAACTCAGCTTACCCCCAAATAAATCCAAAGCGTGAGACCACTTAAGCATAGAGGAGTTTACTAGGACTCGAACCCACGTTAATGGAGATTTATATTTTGCTTCCCACCACTAAGACACCACCTCAAGCAATGATAAAATACAACAACATAAATATATAAACATTTATATATTATTAACATATTCCTTTAGTCAGAAAGTATGCAAGTACTAATGTATATATCAGTATTACTATACACAAAAAAAATACATGTATAAAATTGCAAATGGATTTTCACCCGTCATGCAGTAGTCCACGTAAACAGATCATTTCCACAAAATACTAATAAGGAATGAATACGAAGGGGTATTCACTAAGCATACGACAGTCCGCGTAGTCAGGTTATTCCCACAACTTAATAAATGGTAAAAAGATTCTCACTAAGGATTGATTATTTCGGCGCTGTTGTAATTTACCGAATATTCCTCGACAGAACGAATATTCGTCGACACAACGAATATTCCCTAACATACTTTTATAATTTATACATATCACTATTAACTAAAATTTATTTGTCAAATTAATTAATTTTAACAGAAATTAGACTTCAAATACTCCAATTTAGCCTCAAGAATTACCCAAATCGGATTTAAAAGCAATAAGTTATACATTTTTAAATATTAGAGTTTGTTGCTGAAAATTCTGCTACAAAAATTCTAAACCAGTCACTTCTTAAAATTCATAACAAATCATACATTAATCTTTAACGGTTCAGAATTGGTGAACATATTCTCAGCTTATGTATGTATAAAATATCCAAAAATTGTAACGATCCAACGGTCGGATTAAGAGATATAACCCACGCAATAAACCTAAAAAAAAACTAATTTTCCAAATTCTGGCAGCAGAGTTTTTCTCCGAACCAGTCTGACTCAAAAAATTACTATAAATCACCTACTCAGAATTTTTGGATGATTCTTGATTATGTGTGTAGTTGACTTACAGAGCTATTTTTAGACATAAAGATCTCATTTAATTCCTTATATATCACAAGATATAGATTTTACAAAAAAGATAGCAAACTAACTTTTCTAAAAAGTTACAGATTTTACTCTTCATTTGATTTCTTATTTATACAAGTTTAATTCATCACAAACAATATAAAAAAATTCATAAACTTTATAAAACTTAATAACCATATACGAAACTCAAAATATCAAAATTTAGATATATATATATATATATATATATATATATCTTTAACTAGTTTCTTCTTTATTCTCCTTCTCTGCAAAGTCTTTCTCTATCCCCCTCTCCATTTCTCCTACACTATGTTTCTGCCGAGTGAAGTGTATGAATGGGAAATTCCCTCCCCTTTTCTTCTTCCAGTACTTTTGGCTCTTTTTTTTCCTTCTTTTAGTGTGTGAATGGGAGTGAGTGGATGGTTTGTTTTATGTTAAATTTTCTTCTTTGCCTTTTTCCTTTTTACCTACCTTTTTGTCTTCTTCTTTTGTCTCCTATCAATTTTCTCTCCCTCTCCACCCACTCTCTCTCTTATTATCAGCATCAGCCGCCTATATGGGCTGCTCTTCTAAAAAATTTATTTCCTTTCCTCTTTTATTGATAAAAACAATTAAAATTAAAATAATGTGTTTGAATATATTATATCAATAATTTCATAAAAGTCGGGGTCTTACAATAACTTACAACCTAACTAACACCCATATACCTTGTAATGAGACCAAAACTTATCCAAAAAAAAATATTTCAATTATAATTAGAACCCAACAATGCTACCTAACTCGGGGATAAATGATCAAATGAACACAAGCAAGGCTACACTAATCAATAATCACCAACCCAAGAGTCTAATGAATATTCCAACAATATGATTGCTCGTCTTTCATTGTCTTTTCATAGAAATTTAGAAGTTTGAGTGAATATTCACACAAGTCCTGCTCAAGCTCTTCTATGAAAATTAGTGTTTATAAAATTTTGCAATCAATAAAAAAGATTCTCTCTCTTCTAATTGTTTAGTATTTATAAATAGAGAATTTATTTTACTTTTATTTTGTCATACATATAAATTATTTTTTTAATTTATTATGTTGATTGTTTTACCCTTATATTAAAAGGTAATATATTTGAGTATAAACTGACTATTTTACCCTTTAAAGACACATGATATTCACATGATTCACTTATTTTGACCAAAATTAGTTAGAGGGGACAATTTTACAAAAAATTAAAATATTAGCTATTAAATTGCAAAAATTAAAACATTGGCGTCTATGTTGCAATATAGTGTAAACATGAGGGACAGTTTTACAATTTGCCCTATATAAGTTAAAGAATTATTATTGTAGATTTTTAAAATTTAATTAATTTTTCATCAATAATTAGTTATACATTATTAATTAAATAGAATATATTTAAAAAAATATTTTCTTTATATAAAAATCATTGTATGCAATATTAATCTATTATTAATAAAAATAATATACTAATATAATATAATATAAAAATAAAAATAATACAATAATTTTATAACAAAACAAAGTTTCAACTTTGCACGAGATTATGAGCGAGTTAACATAATAACTTATTTTGTTCATTCAAGTTATCACTCTTCTCGACGTGCACTCCTTTATTTTATGCAAAAAGTATCTCTCATGGAACTATATATAATTGCTAGTCTTTCATTGTCTTTTCATAAAAGTTTGAGTGAATCACACAGGTCAAGCTCTTCTATGAAAATTAGTGTTAAAATTTTTTTTTGTAATCAATAAAAAAGATTCTCTCTCTTCTAATTGTACGTTTAGTATTTATAAATAGAGAATTTATTTTACTTTTTATTTTATCATACATATAAATTATTTTTTAATTTATTATGTTGATTGTGTTACCCCTATATTAAAAGGGAATATATTTGAGTATAAATTGACTATTTTACCCCTTAAAGACTCACATGTACATGATTTATTTATTTTGATCAAAATTGATTAGAGGCGACAGTTTTACAAAAAATTAAAACAATAGCTATAAAATTATAAAAATTGAAACACTAGGGTCCATGTTGTAATTTAGTGTAAACATGAGGGATACTTTTGTAATTTGCCCTATGTAAATTAAAGAATTATTATTGTAGATTTTTTAAATTTATTTAATTTTTCATCAATAATTAGTTATATATTATTAATTAAATAGAATATTTTAGAAGAAAATATTTTTCGTATATTATTAATTAAATAGAATATTTTAGGAAAAAAAATATTTTTATATATAAAAATTATTGTACGCAATATTAATTTATTATTAATAAAAATAATGCACTAATATAATATAATATAATATAAAAAATATAATAATTTTATAACAAAACAAATTTCTTACTTTACACGAGATTAATCTCGTGGGTTAACATAATAACTTATTTTGTTCATTCAAGTTATCACTCTTCTCGACGTGCACACCTTTATTTTATGCAAAAAGTATCTCTCCCCAAACTATATATCCACTCAGAGAAGTCATGGAGTATTATATAAGAAAGGTCTAGAGGTTGACTTTTGGAGGTTGTGGACTTGTGGGGATCGGAAAAGATCGTTTCCATGTACAAAATGACAGCACCTTTAATTAATACAGGTGTATCTCCTTCCCAGAAGTCAATTTTTTCTCTCCCTACGCCATGTCAGATATGATCATAAACATTGACTATAAGGTAATAAATGTAATACTAAAATTTAATAGAATGTTTAAATTGTAAACCTAAATAGTAAATAGAAACAAAGGAGCAAGGGTAAAGATCAATCTTATATAGTTGCTTTATTTTACAAGACAGCCATTGCCAGCCTAGCTAGAACAAACTTCAAACTACTCCTTAAAAAATAAAAAATATCTTACTGATCAAATGGCTTGGTTCTTTCTGCAACCTTAAGTTAAGGATCATATGCATACACATGAGAGGAAACTTAAACAGTTAAACCCAACTTGAATTTTATAAGGAGCAAGGGTAAAGATCAATCTTATATAGTTGCTTTGTTTTACAAGACAGCCATTGCCAACCTAGCTAGAACAAACTTCAAACTACTCCTTAAAAAATAAAAAATATCTTACTGATCAAATGGTTTGGTTCTTTCTACAACCTTAAGTTAAGGATCATATGCATACACATGAGAGGAAACTTAAACAGTTAAACCCAACTTGAGTTTTATATATATATATATATATATATAGGGAGCGGATCAGGTGCGGGATCCCGCACCTTGTTAAAATGCGGAATTTTTTTTTTTTTTTTTTTTTTTGCTATTTTTTTTTAAAACAACTAAAAAAAAATAAATAAATAATTATGGAACTGAAATTTTTACATAATACAGTGTTTTGGGCGTGATTTGGATACATATAACAAAACATGTATGTACAGGCTGCACAACTGTACATACATGTTTTGTTATATGTATCCAAATCACGCCCAAAACACTGTATTATGTAAAAATTTCAGTTCCATAATTATTTATTTTTATTTTTTTAGTTGTTTTAAAAAAAATAGCAAAAAAAAAAAAAAAAAGTCCCGCATTTTGTTAAAATGCGGGATCCCGCACCTGATCCGCTCCCTCTATATATATATATATATATATATATATATATATAATGTGCAATACCGGTCAAAGTATGTCGCAATACAGTGCCAGCCAGTTCCTACGTACCTCATTTAATCTGGATGCACGTTATGCATCATTCAGGGACGGACCTATTCAATGGCAACATAGGCTAGCTGCCTATGCTCATTTGTTTTTACAGATATAAAAGTAGGGTGAAATATGTAAGTTCATAAACTTAAGGGGGCAAATTAATGAAAAACTTAAACTTAGAGGGACCAAAATAAAATTTATAAATCAATTCTAAATTAATAAAGTCTAACTATGCTGCTACCCGTGCACTTTTCCTTCTCACTTTTCATTCTTTTTCCCTCCTCTCTTTTCATTCTACAGGCTACATCAGTCACGCTTCTAGCCTTCTCCTTTTGCTTTTCAATTTTCATAGTCATCTCACCTCACTTCTTTTGGTTGTTTCTCCTCCGCCTCCGCCCACTTCCTTGTTGTATTTTCTACTACATCTTCATTACGCGTCTGTGTGCCACAACTCTTGGCAAGGAAATCAAACTTAAAAGGTAATCAAATTAGGGCTTTTTTTTGTTTCATAATTTAAAATTAGTAGTTTGTTAAATTAGGGATTTTTTTTGTTTCATAATTTAAATTTTGTAGTTTGTTTGAATTTGTTGTTGGTTGGATCATAACAAGTAACCGAAGTAAGTTTCTAAATTGTATCTAAATGTTTTTTATTTTGAAATTCCTTTTTTAGTTTGGATTATGAATATTTATTTGTTATATATTATGCAACTGGCCGGAAAACACAAATTTATCTTAAAAAAATTGGCTCGGGGGCTGCGCCCTCGAACCCCCGCCCAATCCACCCCTGCTGTGTTTGATTCTTGGATTCGCCCCTGGCATCATTGTTGCTTAACAACCCTTCCGTGATTTCATGTAACAGCTAGATTGGGCGGTCGGACCCATGTTGATTAGGTTTTCTTATAGTTTCCCCCATTTGCTCGATCTAATTAAATCGACCTTACAAGAAACCTAATTTCTATAAATTTTAATTTAGTGAAGAAGATATATACGCTAAAATAAAAGTAACATAATAAGCAGTAGGAAACCTCTCAAAATTTTAAGATCATGATTCCAATTCGTTTTAAGCAGCCTTATAAAAATAAATTGCATTTGTATAAGTAGAGAATTAGAATTGTTTGTATAGTAAATACCACAGAACCGATGTAACTAATTTCACTTCTTTGATCTAGTTTGTCGTGACTCATAAGGGTGGGGGGAGGCTTGGCTTTCATTCGCAACAAGGTAGTTGTAGGAAAAATCTATGTGCTGGATGGAATCCTTCTCTTTTTTTCGGTATGCTTCTCCGAGAGTAAAGAGAGATAGAAACCATGTGGGTTGCAGTGATGTCAGAATTTACACGTATTTATATCTATTTAGTGATCAGTCGACTAGATCACTAAAAATGGATATCGCACATAAGCAAGTTCACATAACAAAAATTCTACATGCATTAAAATTTAATAAGTAAAATAAAATAAAACTTATCTTACCTCATTAGTTAGTACAGATATCAAATTCATCTTATAGAACTGTACAAATGGATGGTCAAAAATGAACCCTCCAAATGATCTTTATACCATTCTATATATATAGACTACAACTTACACAATAATTAACATTATATCTAACCTCAAAAACATATATATGTATATGTATATGTATATATATATAGTGAGCGGATCAGGTGCGGGATCCCGCACCTTGTTAAAATGCGGAACTTTTTTTTTTTTTTTTTTTTTGCTATTTTTTTTTTAAAACAACTAAAAAAAAATAAATAAATAATTATGGAACTGAAATTTTTACATAATACAGTGTTTTGGGCGTGATTTGGATACATATAACAAAACATGTATGTACAGGCTGCACAACTGTACATACATGTTTTGTTATATGTATCCAAATCACGCCCAAAACACTGTATTATGTAAAAATTTCAGTTCCATAATTATTTATTTTTATTTTTTTAGTTGTTTTAAAAAAAATAGCAAAAAAAAAAAAAAAAAAAGTCCCGCATTTTGTTAAAATGCGGGATCCCGCACCTGATCCGGGTCCATATATATATAGGGCGGATCAAGAGAATAACTCTTAAAGAGCATAACTAGCATAACTACTTTTAGCGACGGACAGACGACGGTTTTGTCCGTCGCCATAAGTCCTGTCTGTCGCCATAGCTTTTAGCGACACTATATGTTGTCCGTCGCTAAAAGCTATGGCGACAGACAAGATCTATGGCGACGGACAAAATCGTTGTCTGTCCGTCGCTAAAAATAGTTCTGCTAATTATGCTCTTTAAGAGTTCTGCTCTTGATCTTTGCTCTCTATATATATATATAGACACACACACACCCCTTCCTCATTTGGATTATATTACTCCAACCATCATCAACTACGTCTACTTATCTTGCTAAAATGTCAACTTCAACACACTTAATCCAATCAAAGTCCGATAAGCTTCCTCCATCATACCCTCTAATCGGTTCCCTTTTCGCAATCTTAGCGAATCGAGATCGAGTAATCCAATGGACATCAGATATTCTATTGGATTCACCCACCTCAACCTTCATCCTCCACCGTCCATTCGGCGAAGAAAGTGTCTTGACATCAAACCCCGCCAATGTAAAGCACATGCTAGAGACCAGCTTCAATGTGTACCAAAAGGGGGAAACTTTTCGCAACACTTTATCGGACTTATTCGGACAAGGCACATTTCTTGCCGACGGCGAAAATTGGAAGCACCAAAGACAAGTCTTGAGCCATGAATTCAGTCAACAAACTTTTTACAAATATTTCGAGACAGTTGTTTATTCCGAGCTGACCGACCACCTTCTGCCCGTTCTATCGGCGGCGGCTGCAAATAAAACCACACTTGACTTTCAAGACATACTACAAAGATTTGGTTTGGACACTATATGCCAGGTGGCTTGCGGGTATGATGAAAAGTCTTTATTACCCTCTCTTCCTCCATCCGAATTGGGACAAGCTTTTCATGATTCCCTCCGGATCATTAACCAAAGATTGAGTGCATTTCTACCCCTGATATGGAAAACTAAACGGTTTCTTAATATTGGATCCGAAAAGTATCTTCGGGCCGGTGTGATCCGGATCCGGAATTTTGTTAAAGAAAGCATCAAGAAAAAGAAAGAGGAACAAAACAATAACAACTCATTGGAGTCTCTTGATTTCTTATCTCTGTTATTGGTTTCTGGTCAATCAGATGAAAAATTCCTTGAAGATATGGTTATAAATTTCATTCTTGCCGGTTTGGAATCGATATCGGCGGTTTTAACATGGTACTTCTGGTTAATACCGGGTAACCCGGATGTAGAAAATGAGATTGTCAAAGAAATCTCGGGTTCTAATGCGGATGACTTGGTTTACACGCAAGCTTCGATTTTAGAGAGTTTGAGACTTTATCCTTCGGTTCCGGTGAACTCGAGAGAAGCGATGAACGACGACGTCTTGCCGGACGGGACGAAGGTGAAGAAAGGTTCAAGTGTGAGTTATCATAATTATGCAATGGGGCGGTCCGAGAATTTGTGGGGGGCAGACTGGCCTGTTTTTAAGCCGGAACGGTGGTTGAAGAGGGATGAGGGGAATGGATCGGTGAGCTTGAGGGGTCGAGACCCGTTTTCTTACCCGGAGTTTCATGCTGGACCTAGGACTTGTATGGGGAAGGAAATGGCTACGTGGCAGATGAAGACGGTGGTTGCTGGTGTTTTGCGGCAGTTTCGGGTGGTGTCTGAGTTCGAGAAAGGTGTAAAGCCGAAGTTTATAGCGTATTTCAATTCACAGATGGAAGGTGGTTTTCCGGTGAGGATTGAAAAAAGGGTTTAGAAAAATAAAATAATATTTCATGTTGGTGGCTTTTGTGACAGGTTGTAATGGTTGCTTTGGTTTTACTTGTATTTTTTTTAATTTATTATTCGGTCAATTAAATGTAAACAAGAAAAAATTCTTAATCTAAATAAAATAAGTTGGGTGATACATATATATTCAGTGAAACGACCCGTTTGGTCCATATATTCGAGGTTTGGTTTCTTTTTAATTTCTGTACATTTTTTGGAAAAAAAAAAAACTTGTTACATTATTTTTTAGATTGTTACTTTAGTTCGCACTATCACCTAAATAAAACAGCCGACATGGAATTAACAAAAAGGTAAAAAATTGCCGAGGTGTGATTGTTTAACTCTAAATATGTGATACTAAAAATAATAATATTTTTTACGATATAATTATTCTTAAATTGTTATTAATCTCTCTGAAAATCAGATATCTCAATTTAATTAATAAAGATAATCATAATTAATTTGTAAAAATTAAATTTTAAATTCTTGCATAACTTTATTTTAATTTTTGAAATAACATTATTACACTTAATAATAATTCCCAAGTAGTTTTCACTATATAGTACAGACTATTGCACTAATAAAATAGAATAAAATTAATATCAATTTTGAGAATTTACTTTTTAAAACTAAAATATGAATAAAAGACATTATTATCCTTCGAATTTAAAAAATTACATATCATTTTTTTTCTATTTTTAATGCTGTCATCATTATTTTTAATGAAGTGACAACATTGAAAACTAAAGTGATGTTCTAAAAAATAGTGTAATAAGATATTTTGGCAAAAAAAAAAAATAACTAAAATAAAACGAAATATGAGTACAGGAACCAAATGGTGTTGGTTATTTTGCCGTTTCTATCCAACTATGGATTCCTGTCCACACGGCCGGAACCCTTACACTACTGCTGCTTTATGGTTGTTTGCCCATCCTTCTATAGTATTCAAACCGATCCAGCAACTTCCATATATACCAAATACTAACAGCGTGCAGCTAACAATATTAACAACTAACTTCAATATAATCTGTAAACAAGAAACTAGCATTAGCTATTTATTAGTTAGAATTAAAACATTCAGAACTCTGGACTCTTCTGGCCCATAGTTATGTCTGTCCTCCATTGGAGGCTACATTTACCAATAGGCCCAATATGAGTATTAGAAGGATGCTCATTCAGTTGCTTTGCCTTTTCGTCTGCTGCTACCGCTGGTCTCTACCAAGTAACAAACCATGGAATCAACATCTTCACCAAATATGCTGTAAGCCTCGATCGCCTGCAGATAGCTGAAACCCATTGACAGCACCATCTGCATGCTGCTGCTGAGGACATTCTCCGGCAAACCACACTCTCTCCCGCCTTCCACCTTGGTCTTGCTTCCGGATGGTCCTGTTTTTCAAGTTTTAAGCTTTGTAAGAACCACAACTCGAGAGCCCAATATAAATAATACATCCAAAAGAGGAGAAAGGCCAAACTCGTACCTAGATTAACTCTAAGTAAACAAATTAAATTTCGGGAATTGCTATATCCCACACGAAAATATGCTAATTCCACAAGGTATGTCCCTCTCACATGAAATGTAAGTGGTCCATACTCATGTGAGAGAGACCATGAGGAACTAACAAAATAATTTTTGAGAATAGTCCTGCCCTAAGTTCATTATTAACATTAAACTTATCAACAAATATGTAAGATATCCCTTCAGGTTGCAATAGGCACCCAGTACAGAAGGCTATACTTACTAGCACCAGATGATGACGGTTCAGCGCCAGCCCCAGAAGTAGAGGATTCTCTATGACCAAGTTGTTTCTTAAACTTATCACCAGCAAGATACTCTGCCCTAGAAGCTTCAATCACCATGCGCTCCATTTCTTTCTCGGTTAGCTCCAAATCTGAGTAAAAGCGCCCCTCCGCTAGAAGTGCCTGTTCTTGGAAACACGTTTGACAAAAACAAAAAATATGTTAGAGATGATTATGGATAGGAGGTGCATAAACACTATATATTATGGTTTCCGAGATACTGGCATTATCAATCTGCTGATCTTGTTGAGCTTTGATGGCGGCTTTGACTTGATCCTTATCCACGTTTGTCTGCAAAGCAAACCATAACATACACTCAATTTTAAATATTTATTGCAACAGAGATTATGATAACTGTTGCAAGAGTTCTATTACCAAAAGCAAAATTATTTAACTACAAGCATTAAAAAAAAATTAGATCCAGTTTGCTGACGTATCCCTTCAGGGGCAGCCGGCAGGTAGGCAAACCAGTAGCACTGGGCATTTCAGATGCAAATGAAACCAGCAAATTACATACTTCATGACACTTTTTTTTAATGTATAATTTGCAAGTGAACCGAACTATTTACCAACACTACCACCGGACAAATAATATAAATAAATTTCCATGGAACCCCAAAACAAATAACTAGATATTTTCTCTTAATTTGGATTTAGAATTGGTCATATGTTTCGTCTTACCGTAGCATGCACCAGTCAAATTGTGTATCAATCAGTGCACCATATATTATAATTTCGGAGGATATTTAAGAGCCAAATTTTTGAAAAGAAAAAATTTAGTATGCCCACTCACTCCTTGCAGACTGCTAAATCCAAGTCCAGCACCAACAGTCAATCTTCGTGGATCAACAAGCGAGTTGTAATGATTCCCATGATGGTAACTTAGTCGTATAGGAGGTGTATCAGTACTATAGCTTCCCTGAAATATGTTGATAGGTTCTGCATTACAAATTTCAAAATAAATAAATATATTGAAAATGAAAAGATACAATGGAGAAAAAGGCCAAACTACTTTAAACAAATAGTGTAACCTATAAAACAGTACCTGAGCTATAGGAATAAATATGGATAGGTCGATTGTACATTTCACAGAAAGCTTGAATCTCCACATTGTTTCCATAAACCTGGCGCACATAGGAAATTTTTATAATATCATCAGAATTTGATAAACAAGGAGATATGCTCTCAAAAATCATGCTAGCTGACACTAGTTATGGAGCTCAAAATAGAAAGATAGGCACGCTAGTATGCATACCAGTAAGTTAAGGAATCATAATTTTATTGATAAATGAAACATGAAATAGCCTTACAGACATATTAAGTAGTAGGTGACTGTCAGATTGTCCAATCTGTTTGCAATGCATGAGAAATCCAGTTTGCCAAAGGATAAATTTGAGGAATTGAGAGAAACGGCAGAGGCCTTCGTGAATAACCTCAAGGCCACTAGCCAATCCTCAAACTTGGGGTACGTGTCAAACCCTATTCTTACACTAAATTTTCAACTATAATAAGGGCATATAAAGTATAATGTATAAATGGCTCACGATACATCTTAAAATCCGTGTCAAACACCCAAAAATGTATGACATTCATTTTGGCACGTGGGAATACAATTTATAATATCTGGATCATTATCTAAATAATAAATCAGTAACACAATCCACGAAAATACAATAGAAATAATAGTAGGAATGATAATGACAGACAACGGCAAAACAAAAACAAAAAAAGGTAAACCCCAATCTGATTAGAGAAAAATGGAGTGGCATATTATAAAAAAAAATAAAAAAACAGAGAGAGGACATGTATTATTTTTAACCCTACATCCAGAGATAATTTTGGCAAGATACTCCAACAAAATTTCTTTTAGCAAGATAATTTCCGAGTGCATCCGGAGATAGGCAATAAAACTATTTCCCTGTAGATGCTCAAGTAGCGCCATGGTTATGATTTATATCCTATACTATGGAAATCTAGTAGCAGTGTTCTAAAAATCCCCGCCTAGGTCCGATTAATCCCTGCTTAGGCGCTAGGCAGTCCTCTATCACTTCAATTTGGCTGGGTGTCTAGGCCCCGCCTAGGCAGAATTAGACCTCTACTTTGAAACTATACAATACTTAAAATGGATTTGTTAAGCATTAAAACATTGTTTTTTTTTGGTAATGTTTCATGTAAAAATTTAAAAAATTACATCTATTATATGCATTGTATAATATAACAAGTATGTACAATCGAAAAATAAATAAATGAGACTGCCTAAGAAAACACACCTAGTCCGCCTAGGTAAATGCATAGGCACCACCTAGGCGGCCTAGGCGCTAGGCACTCTCTCCGGTCCACCTAACGATTTTTAAAACACTGTGTGGTAGTTAATAATACTTTAGTGAATAATGATTTCATAATGTTGTAGCTTTTGAATGCTGGTGGAGGCAATGGAAGGTGTCCTGATGGTAGAAATGGGAGGTGTTGTTCGACAAATTCGAATGAAGGTGTCCGCAGGGATATTTGTAAATGAAAAGTGCACAAGGGAATGATTGGCTACGACATTGTTGATGGGAAACAAAAGAAGTCACAGTTCAATTGGATTGAGTTAGTACATTAAATATGTAAAGGGCAAAGGAGAATAAGAAAGATAAGAATCAACTAACAGTCCATAGTTGAAGGACAAAAGTACTTTCCATGAGGATTCCTCTCACAGATACCAAAGAGTAAGACAAAAGTGAGAAATTAGAAAGGGAAAAAAAAGGAATAGACCTTCACCCTCGCAAGAGGTCCACGATGACTTCTATCAAAACTATACTATAAAATAACTCAATTCTAATTGACTTGTGAGGAAACCTTACTATTTCGAAAGCAAGGAATTCAATTAAGGATATAATCCTAATAACCTAAACCAACTTATAGAGAACTAGACCATGTTGTGGCCTCAAATGGTGACATATTCTGCTGGATGGATTAGTTGATTACAGTAGTGATATAACATGTTTGCCAAATGGATTAGACTTTCCAGTCTGATCTACTCAAGTCAGGTTCTTAGATTAACTGTACTGGAACTCTGGATGAGCTAGGGATGGAAAGGAATAGGAATACACATCCCACAGAGTATATACTTTTAAATATTCATACCAAGCAAATTCTGAAAATTAAGTGTAAGGGAGTACGAAAAGCATTATCTTTTTCTTTGAACCTTTATATTGTTCCCTTTTCCTTTCTTACCTTCGCACTGTCCAAGTACCAACAAAGCTTAAGGAAATCATATACTCCCATTATCCAGTTAAATCCTTTAAGCTTCTAAACCTTTTACCATTGTCAACTTGGGAACTTTTGATAGAAAACTTCTTTTTATAGGGAAAAAAACAAAATAATAAAAAATAAATCCCATGTTAAGGAGTAAAAGCAAACAGAAAAGGAGAGTAAAAAGATAAAATTCTAAAATAAAAAAAATAATAGAACTAAATAAATTAATAAAATGAAAGAAAAGAATAGAAAATCTCAGAATAGATGGAAGTAAATAAATAAAAACACACAGACATACATACATACATATAAAAAGCTAGAATGAAGACAGAGGGAGAAGAAAATGATAGAAAGGGAGGAAGAAAGAAACATAAGATAAAGTCCTACTAGCCTCATATATGCGGAGACAGACCTCCATTCATTCCTATCAAAGGTTATATTCCGCTCCTTCAGTCTTTTTTTACTGCTTCCCCACGTAATTTTCAGTGTACTCCTCCCTCTCCTATATCTTCTTCCTCATACAAGACCAATGTTCTTACAGGTGCATCTATAGGTCAACATTGGATATGATCAAACCATCTCAACAGATATTCTCTCATATTCTCCTTAATTGATAGTCCAACAGCCCAACCTTCTTTCAAATATCCTCACTTTTTATCCTATCCAACTTGTAGGACCATCTATCCACATTAACATTCTCACTTCAGCAATAAATAAATATACATATCCTGCTTTGCAGTGTACATACTCTGCTCCTTATCCTTCTTTGCATGCCCTACTCTAGTTAAGTCCTCCTTTACAGTCTGCAGTCATATCCTCAATATTCAATAACAACATGATAGTAAACACGTTTTTCCTCATGGTTATTCCGTCTTTTTTATGTTTGTATCCTCTTGGCACATTTTATCAATGCCAAAACTCCTCTGGAAATGCATCAAGAAGTTTACACAGCACAGAAGACCAAATCACCTAACACGCCTTTCCTTCCCCATGTTAAGTAGTTACACTAGGGTACCAACTGCAAAGTCAATCAACTATGAATTACAAACTTATTTCAAATCAGTATTCCATTATCCCCCTGAAACCTCCACGGTCCCTAAGACCCTTAACATAAGGTTTACTAAAGTTAAAAAATAAAAAAAGGAAAAATGTATCACTCATTTCCCTAAACTTTCACTTAACATGAGTGCAGCAAAGGATTTAATCTTCAAATCAGCTGCATAACCAAACTAGTATTCAAGTTAACTAAAACATAAAAAATTATACTTCAACTACTTATCAAAAAAAATTATTATACATACTATATAGTACCTAAGTTAACTAGAGCTTAAACAAAATTGTAACCATTTTACTTTAAAATAAAAATATATATTTGATACATATTAACTTAAAAAAATTACAAATATAGTACCTAGTTAAATATAACTTGAAAATATCTTAATAATTTACTGTTCAAATTTTATGGAATGTAACATTAGACACATCTGCGAGATGTCTATTTTATCATTTGGAAAGTGTTATGCGTATTAGATAGTGTTTTTTGTGAACTTAATTGATCCTCTTGTTGCTCTTATTATTTAGAATTAATTCATAATTATTTTAAAAAAATTTGAAGCTCTTAACCAGCGTAACGATGCGTATCACCTGAAACCGATACCTAGTCAAAAAATGACTTTAAAAACCATAGGACACTACCGCGACTTTAAACCATGAACAACACTGTTCTTTAAACAAAATTAAAGAAATTAACCACCAATAGATGGATAAAAATTATATATATATGATTGACATCATTTTATGAACTTAAGAGATTTTGCCAAAACTAACTCCATGAAACTTGTCATGCTTACTCACATGACAAAGGACTAGACATTTTAAAACAATATATGAAAATTATGTGCATCAAAAGTTGTAAAAAAAACAAAAAAAATTAAAAAACTTATGCATATTTTTGCATTGACCAAGTTAAAATTAAAATTATAAGAAGTCATTGAAATCATGTACCTTATCCCTTCTCTTTCTCTTGCAATAGGACGTGAAACCTTCTGTGATAAATTGAGAAAAGTGGTCTCTCTCGCGCTCCTGAGTTGACAAAAAGTAGTTAGTTTGTGATCCGTATCAACTTAAAAAATGACACATAACAATTACAGGCACGATAACAAGGTAGAACCAGAGGTAAACATAAGTACCTGAGTTAATTTTTTTGGATAAAATAAGAAATTTAATTAGATGAAAAGAGAGAATACAAGTATAGGGGGAACAAGTAGTCCACCCAACCTATAAAAAGTGGAAAAAAAGAAAGAAAATAATCAAAAGATAGCAGCTTTCCAATCTACATAAAGAAACAGAAGTCCCCTAAAAGCACTCGCAAGTATCTGGGTTATTAAAAGTCTTTCTTGTACTTTGTATCGGCGTGTATAAGATTAAACTAGAATATCATAAAGACTAACTGCCTTTTAAGTAGTTTTTTCTTTTTTCTCCTCCATAATAATATTTTATGGTGTACCCACAACTGTTGTCTTGCACAAATAGAAACTCATGATCAAAAATTAATAATCATTAATACAATGAACCTACCTAAAGTATAAAGACTAATAATCATTAATATGTACTGCCACAAAAAGTAATTTTTTTGTATGTAACAGTTGTAGATGCTGTATTAAAGTAAAGAATAATCATTTATATGTACTGCCACATAAAAATAATCCTTTTGCATGAAGCAGTTGTAGATGACGCTATCATTCTTTCCAACAAAGTCAATTACAAGTTACACGTATTGCCTCCATAGTTGTTGGAATTTTTGTACTTAATTAGGACATACAAATTAGTATTAATCACTCTGTTCCCCAATCATTAATTTGTAGTTTTTGTATTACTAAAGTGGGTTAATAATTCAAAGAAAGAATAGGAATTTATTGCTTTCCCTGCAACAAAACAAGCATAGACTCCAACTTTATCTATTAACTTGTTCCGCCAAACAAATGAAGAAGCTAAAATTTCCCTCTTCAAAATGAAAGCTAACAATTAGACAAATATCAGTAAGAAGTAAGAACAAAGCATAACCACAGGTACCAACAGTAATAGTTTAATAAGATTGCTCACAGAATAAATCCATACCATATAATCATTACACATTTGCCTAACCAAATCATACAATTCAAAGTCGCCATAGACTTGATCTGCAACAGCCCGAAAGAGACAGTTGCCATCCTCCAGCATTCTTTTCACTTCTAGACCTTTTGTGCGTCCTAAATCAATCTCAAACTGGCGTTCTCTCTCCTAATAGAAATAAACAACATGCCATTGAGCAATATGTAATGATCCAAATGATGAAACTCAATAGAAATGCTTTACCGCAGACACAACTTTTATGCATGAGATGAGCCAATGTAGTTTCACCCAAGTCCAAAAAAAAAAAAAGTGGGTATTTAAATATTAACCCACTTACTAGAACCTCTTAATCTTCTTTTTTCTTTCAGATATAAAATAGCTGTTAATCTTTATATAACTATTTCACAATATTTGGTGTTTCAATAGAATAACTTATTCTTGCAAATACGGTAAGGTAGTTTTCAATGTAATAAAATTAGAGAGAGTGGTAAGCTATGTCTGTTATTAAAGAACAACACAATATTAATTAAACTTAAGAAGGGTGCAAGGGGAACACGAAATGAACCATTAAGTATTTCAAATAATTTCCAACCATGAGCAACTACAGTGCATTTTGCAACCTCATGAAATATGATGTAATGAATCAAAGGTTACGAATTGCACTACTCATACACCCCAAACCTTTTGGCCTAGAATCCAAACTATAAATAACTAAAAATCCAAAGTTCAGAAGGATATGTAATTAGGTATCATAACTGACTCTTAACCAAAAACATCCCACATTTGTTTCATGCGCATCTAGAGACAACCTAGTGGTAAAAGGAAGCAAAACTCACTGCATCATCATAAGAGGATCCAAAGCACGGATTCTGTTCATCAGCACTATTGTAACCCTCATTTTCACAATGAGACCTGGGAGAAGTTGGCCGTGACCCAGTTGGTGAACTCCTAGTCGAAACAACAGGCCACGCAGCAGCTCTTCTAGGAGATCCTATCCTCGCAGCATTTGAACTGCCCGATATAAATCTCCTTGGATTCAAATTGGCAGAAGTTGGTTTAGGCGGTGGCAATGGCGGGGGAGGTGGGTATGAACTTCCCGTACCTGTCTGCACAGAATATCCACTCAATCCCTCATTCTCCTCCTCCACAGTCCTCAACCCACCAAACCTTTGTGTCAAATCCCCAAAATCCCGAACATCATTTTCACCAACTTTCTCACTATCAACAATTTCATCACCGTTCTTATCACCCAGCACCAAAAGATCATCACTTTGTACAACCTCATTATCAAGATAACCTGAATTCCCAGGGAACTCATCAGCAAGATCCTTCTCATGAACTTCCTCTACAATTTCCTCTTCTGAGTGAACAACCTGAGCCTGGGCAGGAGCTGAGGAAGATGGGCCAGCCCTATCGGGTCTATTCGAGCTCGATGATGACCCAGCAGAACCTCTTTGAACCAAAATCCGAGTCATTTGTCTCTCTCGGTCTCTCCTCTTCAACTTTAAACCCTACCCTAATGTGTTCCCCCAAAAGAGTTATAAAACCCCGGCTTTCAATTTACCACGAGTTCTTGCCTTGGGCAAAGTCACGCCAATTCCTCGGCTGAATGATTTCTTCTCCTTCCCACGAATCAATCTATGCATTCCCCTAACAATTCTCATGAAATCTTAACCTTCCAAATTTGTTTAAACAATTAAAATACCCTCTTTTCTACAGTTACTCGAATTTACCGAAGAAATCAAGCCCTAGAAAATTCACCTCCGCGACAACAATCCATCTGCAATCAAACATCATGAAAATCCGACTGCGATTGAAATCAAAAGTTTTCCCATAAAAATTGAAGCCACTTTCATGAAAATCAAACACTGATTGAGTGCCTAACTTAAACAAATTGTGCCTCGAGTTGCCTTGGGACTCACCCCGGATGAAAATCCGACTGCGATTGAAGGAAGTTTAGCCTATGAAAATGATCAAAACTGAGATGTGGACAACAGTAAGAGAAAGAAAGGGATTAGGGTTTTTGTGAAACACACGGAGAAACGGATAACTTGGAGGGGAATGACTGTGTGTATATATATAGAGAGAGAGATTTGTTGAGAGAGAAAAAAAATGGAAGGCTAAGTTTTAACCAGTGGAGGAGAGAGAGTGAAATTTTTACAGGGGAATGGAGTACACGTGGCGTTTTGATCAATCCAACTTTATTCATAGCAGTTGGATCCTACTGAAGTAGTACTTACCAAGGTTTATAAACCCGGACCGGACCGCCGGTCCAACCGGAATAAACCGGACCCAGTTCACTCAACGGTCCGGTTTGGACCACCAACCCAATTTTGCGCAAAAACCGCTCGGAATCGGTGAACCGGTGGTTGAACCGGTTGACCCAGTGAACCGGTGATCGGTTCACCGGTTTGGCCGGTTCTCTCCTTGCAGATTAAAAAAAAAATTGTTTGATTCAGGCTTTAGGGGCTATCGGGCTAGGGCTTTTTATTTCATTTTTTGGTTTCTCCTTCTTCGTTGCTTTCTGCCTTTCTTCTCTCTGCCTCTCTGAAGCTCCAGCTCGCCGCTGCGACCAAACCCGAAGAAGCGAAGCTCTCAACTCTCAACTCTCATAGTCTCGTCGGTCGCGTCCCTTCCTCTGTTCCTCTCGTCGGCTCTGTTGCGTCTGCGCACCAGTTACCAGCAGGTCCAGTACACAAGAACCACAATCGACAATACCGGGTAAAGGAAATCTGAAATTTTTTATGTGATTGATTATTTTTTGTTTATAGGTTGATCATTTTGCGTAAATTGCTAATTATTGGTTCAATTTCCCGTTGTTCCTCTTCATGACAGCATACAGAGGTATGAAGGGTTAGAGTTTAGACCCTCCAGTTCCATTTATTTATAAGAAAACATTTACTATATAGTTTAGATTTTAGAACAGGATGGTAAGGAAACTGATACTGTACTGTAAAAATATTTTTTTAAGTTAGTGTAGAAGGCACCATTTCAGTTTAAGGTTAGTTAAAGATTGAAATTTGACAATATATGATAAGACTGTTGAAGTTATAAATTTTTTTGTTCTAATGTGGAAGAGGAAAAGTGAAGGCAGATGATTAGCTCCTGAGCTAAGTGTTAATTGAAGTTTTTCACTATTAAAGTGTATTTTGTACGTTCCAGCCCCTGAAAATTTATATATGTTTTGATTATATACAGTATACACAGCCCATTAATGTACTCCCTTTGTATGCTTAAATATGAATGTTTTAACTTTTAAGCAATTGATCCAAGTTTGTAACATAATATATAATAATAAATAATAATTTTACATATTTACTAAATATTATATATAATATATAATAATAATTAATATAATTAATTATTAATTATTTATTACATATTAATGACGTCACTGGGTCAATAACGGTCCGACCACTGGTTGGACCAGTGACCCATCCACCCGGTAACTTTTCTGGTTCGAGGACCGGTCCGGGTTTGAAAACCTTGGTACTTACTCCTATTACTTAAGTGAGGTCAGCTGGTCAGGTAGTTCCATTTTAATAGTATCACCGAGTGTTGACCTGCCCAATTTTGAAGACTCGAAAACAAGAATGATACTAAAACACGATTTTTAAAAATAATTTTATATTCTTAAATATAGCGCTAGTATTAAATAAAAATTTAGGTAGTATAATAGTAAAAATATTAATAAAAAAATAATAATAAAATTAAAAATATTATATTATTTTATAATCTTAAAATAGAATGTATCTTTAATTTTAGCACAGTTTAAAATATATATATATATATATATATATATTTTTCTAATTTTAGAACAGAAGGGAGTATATATTACGAATACTTATGTTTATTTTTTAATTATTGAATAAGTATTAAAGATAATTTTTTAAAATATATATACATAATAAATAGGGCTATATTAATAAATTTCATAATTATAATTTGACGTAAATTTTTTACGATATATAAACCGGAAGGAAAATTAGTAATGCTCCAGCTAGGGGTAAAAAATAGGGACAATTACATTTCCTAGTACATTTTTAGAAAATATTACAACAAAAGTGCATACATAAAATATTTACAAAATTAGTGCATCTTTTATATTTTATTTACATAATTAGTTTCCTCTTCCTCTTCCAATCCGCCTTCTTCCTCCTCTTTCACTGTTGGTTTCTTCCTCCTCTTCCGTCGTCGCCTTCTTCCTCCTCTCTCCGTCGTCGCTGCCTTCTTCCTCCTCTTCCGTCGTCGCTGCCTTCTTCCTCCTCTTCCAACCTGCCTTCTTCCTCCTTTTCCACCGTCGCATTCTTCCTCCTCTTCCGCCATCGCCTTCTTAAGCAAAAGCTTCCCCGGCACCGACGAGAAAAAACTGAGGGACTAACCACAAAGCACTAATTCGGGTGTTCTCTTGGACTACCATTTCTTTCCTTCTCTTTTCAATGATAGCAGAGGCTACCATACCAGCCATTGAGAAAACAAGTCTTATTCCTTTTCCTATCTGCTATAACCAAACACTAGTATAGAGGTAACTAAACACTAGTATAGAGGTAACTAATTTCTGAAAGTGTAGTAACTAGTTTTGGTTACCTTTGTATTAAGGTTAGTTACCTCTGTATTAAGGTTTGGTTACCTTTGTATTAAAGTTTGGTTACCTTTATATTAAAGGTTGATTACCTCTGTTTTAAGGTTGGATACCTTTTGTATTAAGTTTTAGTTACCATTGTATTAAGGGTTGGTTACCTTTTGTATTAAAAGTTGGTTACCTCTCTATTAATGTTTGGTTACCTCTGTATTAAGGTTTGGTTACCTTTATTTAATTAAGGTTTGGTTACCTTTGTATTAAAGGTTGGTTACCTTGGTAATAAGGTTAGATACCTTGGTAATAAGGTTAGATACCTTTTGTATTAATTTTTTTGTTATCTTTGTATTAAGGGTTGGTTACCTTGGTATTAAGGGTTGATTACCTTTGTATTAAAGGTTGGTTACCTTTGTTTTAAGGTTGGATACCTTTTGTATTAAGTTTTGGTTACCTTTGTATTAAGGGTTGATTGCCTCTGTATTAAAGTTTGGTTACCTTTATATTAAAGGTTGGTTACCTATATATTAAGGTTGGTTACATTTGTATTAAGGATTGGTTACCCTTCTCCTCCTCAACTTATTTTCCATCACGACGACACAGTCGCCGCCGTCCACCATTTCCCACCTCTCTCTAAAGCCACCAGTGAATTCCCCATTAGTTTCATCGACGATAATCACCGCTTCTTTTGCACCAACCACCGCCCCGCTTCCGCCGCCCCATCTACGCCTCTCCCGTCCACGCCCACCACTGGAACGCCAACTGTCGTCCTGGCGGTGACGATAGATCTGACGGGGATGACGATGGATCTGACGGGGATGACGATGGATCTGACGGGGATGACGATGATGAGGAGCTCGATAACGCCAACGGTGAGCAGATTGTTAGTCGATTATGTTTTAATTTTGGTTTCGATTTGTTTAATTTTGGTTCTTTGTCGGCGATATTCATTAGATCAGATTTAGAGGCTAGATGGTAGTACTAATTTTCTGTTTATATTGCAGTTACTTCTCCTTGATTTAAGGAATTCTTTATTTTTAGGAAACTGAATGATTTAATAAGTTTATCTTGTTGCACTCTTTTTGTAATTATTTTGTTAGTGCACTATTCTTGTAATATTTTACTAATTGTTGTATATTTTTATAAAGGACCCAAAAAAATAAGCCCAAGTCCGATAGTCCAGTCTGACCGTCTGGTACAGCCTCCAAAAAAAATTGAAAAACTCCCGCTTACTTTGGATCTGGGCTGGGCCTTAAGTCCTTAAAAATCCGATCTGAAGTCTAAAAAAAATTGAAGCTTGGCTTGCATCTGAATAGGTTAAAGCTTGAAAGCTTGGCCTGGGTCTGAATAGATAAATTTTGAAAGCCTGAAAAATCATACTTTTTCAGTTCTTTTATCTTTTTGTTTACCATTTTGGCCCTCCATGGCTATATAAAGCTTAGTTTTGAGGGTAATATGGTCCACCATAGGTCCATAACGATGTTTATTTGTATTTATATTTGTATCATTTTTAGTGTTACACGTTCATGTATTATACATTTATTTTTATTTATATATTGCTACTTTCATTTGAACTTTACTTTTATATTTTAGTTAAATAAATTATAACTATTAAAAACATTAAAAAGTGGAGAAAAAGAAGGAAAAAAATCCTGAAAGCACGAAGTGGGACAGTATTTTCAGGGCCTAACATAATGTCTTGTCTAAATTAAATAAAAATAAAGTTATGTTGACTTTAAATTTGAAAATATTTATATATCTTAAATTAAACTGTCAATTTTAAATGAAATAAGACTATCATGTACTTTTTCTATTGCAAAATGTAAGATAAAGTTGACTTTTTAAAGTCGGGGTACGTAAAATGTAAGATAAAGTTATTTTTTTTAAAGTTAGGATACGTAAATTTTAAGTTTAAAAATATTTAAAATTAACTTTTTAAAAATCAATATTAATTTTATAATTTGAAACAAAAAGAGTATTAAACACGAAGACAGAGAAAACTGAGCACAACCTTTGTTCAAACAGTACTTTTTTTCATTACATTTTTACCAAATACCACACCAAATTACAGAACATGCATTTCAACCAACACACTTAAAAAAAGAAACTGAAGAAATATAAAAGTAGCTAGCTAGCACCAACTGCATTAAGTCCATATATGGCACTAGTATATATGAAGTCCCTTAACTCCTTCTGAGAGCCACAGCTGATAACACCACCAGAAACATGAAGATGAGGGCTGCAATGAAAGATGCCACCACTGCTCCGCTAACTTTCTGGCAGAAGTCGGTGAACTGTTGACAAATCGCCGCCCAATTCGTGTTTGAATTTCCGTTATGTGCTAAATACACTATGGCAGCGGCAGCAGCTGCAGCAGCTGTGGTAAGAGCCACCATCACCTGCAATAATATATCATTATTAATTAATTAATTAATTCAGATAATAATAATGCGCATGCAAAAAAAAAAATCAAATTAAAAACAAACTTAATAAAAGTATTAGTGGAGATTAATTAATTATGTAAATACTAGTGGCTTGGGCTTACAGTGTCTAAGATGAGGAGGAGAAGCCGTGCTCCTACGATATGTGGACGAACAATGCAGACAATGGAGAAGGGCAAGGAAAGGACAAGGTATCCGCTTGCTATCCCATTTGCGATCACAAAAAACCTGCATGGAAAAATAATTATAGATAAATCAAGAAAATTAAAATTTTGATTATTACCCATTTTTTCGGGGAACAAATTTGAAAATGAGTTGAATAAGTAATTACTTAGTTGGTTCCAAAATTAGCAATATATTTTTAAAAACACTGACATTTAAGAAAAAATTTATTTTGCAGCCAGTAAATACCGGTGGTATAATAGTACTTAATGGATATATATTAATATATACCGTTATTTTAAGAAGCTCATATCACTCATATCTTAAAATAAAAATATATCTTTAATTCGTTCCGAAACAAACGAAAACATTCTGAAATAAGGGAGTAATATACGTACGTGAAAGCCGGAAGATCATCATAGCTAGCTTGGAACTGAAAGAACTGTGTGAAGAATGGGAGCGTTTGATCAGTAGTTCCCATTGTAGCAGTGGCAGCTAATGCGGCCGCAATGCCACACAACCTTAAAATGAAGTCGAAAATGGCAACGCCCTTTTTCCACCCACCTTGCGGGGATTGGGCGGCTTTCGTGGTGGCGACAATGGTGGCCGGAGCAACGGTGGCAGCTTTTCCTTTTGTTGATTTCGACTCGGTAATATTAATCGCCATTTCGCCGCTCTTTTGTGAAGAATCCATAGTAGTTTGTTGTAGAGAAAGAAGATATAAAGTAATATATGAGTATGAGATAATTGTTTTTGTGGATATATAATTTGAAGCTTGTTGTTATGAGTATCCTGACAGAGTTAGGCTTATATAGAGAATTAGAGAGAGAGATAGAGTTGATGGATTAGCTTTGGTTGACATAAGAGTGTTTTGTAAAGTGTTGAGTGCTTGTAGAAGAGGAGTTGTTGCTAACTTGCTCCACTTCAACCACAATTTAGGTTTGGTATATATTTCAACTTTGACATGATTTTTTCCTCTTTTTAGGCAACTATCAACAATGAACTACTATCCTAATATGCACATAATTAAGGTATCCTAAAGTATTTACGTATTGTCCCTACCACAACTACACATAATTGAAGGAACTCGTACTGCACTTATACTGCGACCAACTAATAGTTGTTAATGAGAATTAAACACAAACTTTGAGCGAGATCAACAACCCACTTATCACTGGACCAACTAATAATTGGTAATATATATATATATATATTATATATATATATACACAATATATATATAGGCCTATTTTAGTCATAGGGAAGTATTAAAGATTATATATGGATGTGAATGATAGCTTTGGGGTATTGTATTATCATGAGACTAGCTAATAATTTACTGTACATATTTGATGTCAAATACATATATAGGATTAAATTGATTAGCAATTTTGTTGCCTTAATAACTCTCACAAACAATCGTAGTTTAAAAATCCAAAGAGAATAAAAGAGAGGTACAGAACCTAACCTCTAAAACAGCATGGCTAAATGCCAAACCCCTAAAAATAATTAATTGATAACACCTAACAAAACTTCAATTCTAGTTAAAGCACTTAAAAGGAAAGGTTGCATAGGGAGTGGGTTGCCATACCGTACAAGTATTTCTCAGCCACTATATGTTCCATGTTCATCTTCTTTTTACTTATTTTTCTTAATTTTCTGTACGATTATTTATCTAATTTTTTTTTTCTTGTTTTTTGGTACACTTAGTTTTCTAGGCTTTGTCCAGCTTGGGCTTGGCGGAATTCATGCGCACAAAAGCCCACTTACTTTTCATATCCCACAAGTGCTAAGTCTCGGGCTTGTAACCTGAAGATGTAGAAGTCCACTGTTTTTCACTAGTTTTTTGCAAGTTTGAGACACTCTTTTTGCACTGAATTTTCTGAGTTTTGCAAGTCCCTAGCCGGTGTAATTCTTTGCATTGAGTGAGCAATAAATGGTAGGGACATTGTCCTGTAAATCATGCTTTTGTGTGTTCGCGCGTGGGTTGTGTTGACTCTTTCTATTTGCAATACAATTGTGTGCGCGTGTGCGCGCTGCTGACTAGTTTGGGAGGAAAATCAGTGCATCACAAGTTGGTATTGGCACAGAAAATTTAGCGTCAAATGTAGAGCCTGTCTTAGTTCCTCTCTTAGTTCCTTCAATATCAAGAAACTCATCCCTTTCAATCTTTGAAGGAAAATGATATATATTACAAATATTTAAGTCGACTATTGGATAAGTATTAGTAGTAATTTTTTTTTGAGAGATGTGTAATAAGTGGACCATTTTATAATTTCTATCCATCTCATATATTGATAAGTTTCACAATTATAATTCGGCATAAATTTATCACAATACATAGCCGAAATCATTTTTAAAAGAAGTCCCGAAAACTTCTCAATAATGAAGGCTTCCAAGCGCTCCTTCCTTTTTACTTGACAACCCTAATTTTACTACACAACTTGAAGCCGGTGGTACCACAATCCGGTGGCGTAATGGGTGGATTCTCATCCTCATCGTCGTCGGGTTTTTCATCTTCTAGTGGTGCATACTTCATTGGCGGTAGTTATGGTGGTGGCGGTGTTCATTTATCACGTGGTGGAAAAAAGTGCCCATACTACATACACCTCCAGCTCCGCGGGACTAACTCCATGCTCCATGGGACAGTATCAACCCTGCTGAAGCACCCGAATTACTGGATATCGGGTTATTTGTACATGGGTACGAAGCGGACAGTTGCGGGTATGGAGGATTTATTCAAGAAACTGTCAGATAAAGATCAGGAAAAGTTCGAAGTTGAGACGCTGGTGAATACTGACAATGTGATGGTGCAAAGGAAATTTGCTCCAAAAGAGGAAAGAATTAGCAGCAAGGTGTTTCTGGTTGTAACCATACTTGTGGGTTTTAAAGGGTCTTTACTTTACCTTGTATCAGTAAGACAATAACAGGGAAAGCTTGAAGAATGCTTTGGAGAAATTGAGTTGTTATAGGATTGAAGATGGTGATGGTGTGCAGCTGTTGTGGACTCCTCAGAATGAGAATGATGAATTATTGCCAGAAGAATTACGTATAGATTATCCACTTTTGAAGTCGATATGAGCACAAGTCATGGGTTTTATAATAGTTCTGGTGGTAGCTTATTCTTATTTCATATATTTTCTGATGAAATGAATTTGTTATTTTTATTGCTCTTAGCTTGTTTCCAAGCTCAAAACATAAAAAGGCAGTAAAAGGCATTTATTTCTGAAAGAAAAGGCGTTTCCAAAATCTGCCAAAGATTCTTAAGCATTCTACTGATTCCATAAAATGTAGCAGACTCGTATAACTCTTTTTCCAAAAACCACCCATCCAAGGGTTTCTATAGAGGCTGTAAATACAAGCCTACCTATCTTTCAATTTTACAAGCCATGTAATTTGTGAGGCTGAACCTTTATTCTACAGACATCAAAAGTCCCAAAGCAAAAATTATAAACAATCAATGATTGACAACGTCCAAAAAATTAGTACTCCTGCACGTGACTTGAACTTGCCTGTGATTTTCAAAGAACTGCAGCTTTAATCAAAAAAGAGATTATCTCGACTAGTTGACCACAACAATGTAAATAAGAGGACTATCTACGGCCGCAATCTCCATCCTCGCTCTGCAATTGCTTCATGCACTCGATTAGCTGCTTCAGCAGTGTCATTTAACGGTGGATAACTCCAGCTTTCAGAAACCTGAATTTTACAGGAAGAAAAAGATTAATAAAAAGAAAAAATAAGTCTGCAAGTTTATGATCAACAAGTCTGTCCTCAATTAAAATTGTCCAAAAAAAATGTCGGTTCTCAATTTACAACTTTGAACCAAAGGGAACAAAGGATGAAGCATAAGAAAAACAGCTTACTAAAGCAACATAGATTAAGATACAAATACATTACACAAGGAACATGTTAAGGATCATATGCCATCTATCTATTTTATAAATAAGACAATTTCAAAGTAACAAAAAAGTTCATAGAGTCAACTTACATCCTCAAGACCCGTAAAAGGACGAACTAGACCTCGCTCCCTCATAGTTTTGTGGAACTCCTCAAACTTCCACCTACAGCGCTCAGCCCCGATAACGTAGACAGGCTTACTGCAAGAAGCCAAAAACAATAGTAAATAATAAAATTTGTATTCTCTAACACAGCATGAAATAAGTTTTGAAACAAGAGCCCAAGTTCATCAATCATATTCATCAACCAACAAGGTAATCCTCAAGCATACCCTGTGCTGCAAGTCTCACTCAACATACTGACTGAATCCGCTGTAACAATAAAAGCATCAGCCCATGCTAGATGGCCCATATGTGGATTTGGTTCTGAAAATGATCAAATAAAGTATACATCAATGGTTTTTTTCTTAATTTACTCGCATCTATTTCGTTTAAACTGAAACCATTAAGATTACCTTCACCATCCCATATATAAATTTTTGGATGACTTCCGAGTTCTTTGATTATGATGTTGGAAACCTGTTTGATCAGAAGCCCAATTTCATATTACACCTATTTATACATATAAACATACACACACACACACATGCACGCACCCCAACACACTCTAGACACAATTGATGTGCATGCTAAAAGTAGTAACTGAATAACTGATAGATGTAGAAGTAAAAAGGTAGATTTTACGATTTAATTGTGTCAACTAAAAGTTGAAATTTTAAAAATTCGAAACATGGGAAATGGAGAAACATGACTCATGGACACTACAGAAAGTTGGCATACCAATGCATACCCAACTATTCTATTCCCTTCAACTAAGAAAATATGACCTCCGTTTCAAAACATAAGATCACCTGCTTTTGTATTTTACAGAGGCAAGTGATCTTCTATTTTGGAATGGAGGGAATATAATTTAAGTCAACAGATTGGTGCATACATTATACCTTTCCAGGCGTCCTCCTTGAGAAAGATATCCTTACACTCCCACAGCTCACAAGAACATTGTGGAGAGACGCTACTAACTGCTTAGCAAGATCCACCCCATACTTACAGAACCCTACATCCAAATTTTGGGACAGAGATTAGGTATAAACACTTCAATATATTAAATACATGTGGTAAAGCATCAACAGAGATAATAACATAAGAGACTGAACAAATTGACTTTGGATAGGAAACCAAAACTGATCGTCAGAATTTACATATACAACGATATTGTACTTAACTATAAACTGTACTATAAAAGCAAACCAGTTTATATCTTTGAACAAGTAGGCAGACCATTTGCGAGACCAAAACATATACTAAAGTTAATGGTAATTACTTTTAATATCACCATCTGATCTTTGTCAAAATCTATTTTAAGGCCCATATTTAAGACTCGCCTTGTCAGTGAAAGGTTGGTTCGGTCTTCACTTATTCCATCTATAGAAAAAGTTTTTTTTTTGGTAGAAAACAATATGAAAGGCGCATAGTTGACCAATTTGTACCATTTACTTTCTTTCTTCTCCTTTTTTCCCTTTACCCTTGTAAATCATTTATCTTCTTTTTTTTCTTTTTTTGTTCTAATAAGTAAGATTAGTTCTAGAATATACCTTTCTTTATAGGTAATTTGCGCAGCACTATGAGGATAGGAACCACCAACTTGAGGTTATTCCTCAAGCTCTGCGTCATTTCACCACTTATGGGGATTTAGTTCTAAAATATACTTGCACCTAACTTTCCATCATTTAATATTTTACAGGGACATATTGAAGACATTTTCAAACTCAGTCTTAGGATGAGAGCTATAAAGCTAACATGACACTTAAATTTCACCTCCACAAGCAAATGCTTAATCAAAAACCATCTTTCAAGCACCTAACAAAACCAGAGGATTCATGATACACCATATTCCTATGAGGCACATCCCTGAACAATATCATCATGCAAAATGTCATAGAAGCTTGACGCATATGATTACATAATAGAAAAGCATCTCGTAAATAGCATTGCAATGCACAAAAGAGTTTAAGACCAATCCTGATGAGCGTATTATCAACTAAACAAAGATGCATTCATAAAGACAATGCAATATATGAATGTTTAAAGAGAAATCATCCACCAAATTTTTTAATTAGCCAACACTGGGTAATTTTTGAGATAATAATACTAGAGAGAGAGAGACTTTGAAGCATTAGAATACCAAATAAGGCACCACATAGAATTAAAAAGATAGAAACGACAAGTAGCTAAGCTAAGCTAATTCAAAGAAAAGACTCAACCAAATAACGAAGAACAAAATAGTAATAAGATTATCCCAATTTGACAATGTAAACAACCTACATAAGAATTAAATCAATAGCACCCTTTATCACTAGCATCCAAAAGCAATCCCAGAGGGGTAAAAAGATTAACCAGAAAAACAAGGGTAAGATTATTACTTGTAGGCCCTCCAATGTTAACCACTAGTAAGGGCTTAGGCAAAGGTGCAAACTCATCGTGCCAAGCGATTGCTGCAGCTCGAAGAGCAGAAGAATCAACTTTATGAAGAGCTCCTACTGTGAGAACCTGAGTAATGAATATCACTCAGCAATAAACAGAACTAGCAGGCTATTGGGTACAAGACTGGTTGTATGAAAGAAAAAGACTATTTAAACAAGTATATATGGTCAGAATATGTACCACATGCCTATCAGGAGGTTCACATGGAGTTATCCACTTCCTGAGAAATCGGGGAACCTGCTCCTGTGCACGAGGAGTCAAAGGGTAGTAGTCATGCTGTGGGGTGATCACCATATCAAACCTATTCAGATGGGACCTTGGATGATTAATCTGGAACCAATATGTGAACAAGAAAAGAAAATATATTAAATAATATAATATTTCTCTAGAGAATAATATAGACAAGGAAACAGTGAGCAAAACTAATGTAACTTAACTTAATTAGCAACTAATAGCAGAAAAGAAAGCATTAAAGATGTAGGCTGCTAACCAACAGAAGATAAACAGTACAGGATCACACAATGACAATCATCACCATAACCACCTATAGTGACGGTACTTTTCACTAACACTTTCAACATTACAGTTTAAAAACAACAAAATAATGGCAAGGTCTTGGCATAAATCAATGATTCAATAAACAGCAACTATCACAAGCACACACTTCTAAAGACAGCCCATTTTTGCGACCTAGACCAACCCAAAAGGTTAAGCCTATGAGGTGGATGATCTACTTAAAT
Source organism: Aralia elata (assembly GCA_034770075.1). NCBI lineage: Eukaryota > Viridiplantae > Streptophyta > Magnoliopsida > Apiales > Araliaceae > Aralia > Aralia elata. Next base: position 7,880,668 of record CM068382.1, read on the forward strand.
CCAACCCATGTGAGAATTGATATTCTTCCCCAGTAGATATAATGACACCCTCGTCTTGGCCGGCTGATATCCCTTAGCTTAGGAGTGGACCCTTTACCGCACACAATGGATTCAAAATGACTAACAAGCTTTGAGGCACTTGTCCGTTACCACTATTACAGATAGAAACCAAAAGGCTAACCATTAAGTGGTTATCCAGTTTACGGATCTTATACCCAATTGGCCTCTTACTCAAACGATTCAGAGGTGACGCTATAACTGCATTAGAATTTGCATACATATTGGGTCCGTTTATTTCAATGTTTCACCTTTTTTTTTTCTTTTTTTTTCTTTTTTTTGATTGTGTTGCTTATATTAAGCAATAAGTAACATTTGGCTGTTTGTTTTAGCCTACACCTACAAGTGTAAAAATAAGTGAAGAATCAATAAGCAAAAAATCTAGCCCAAGCCTGATTATTTGGATTATTTCAAAACCGTGTGGTTGAGTGTATGAAGTCTTACTGTTTGTTAGAGAGAAGAGGACTATATTTTCTAAAATTGCAGGCGGCACACCAGAAATTTCAAATGTAGCTAAAAAGATTTGATATCACGTTCCAGAAGCAGGTCAAAACAAAATATAAATTAATTATAACTAAAGATAACTACTAGAGAAAAAATATGACTAGTCATCAGTTGCTCTAAAAGTTTAAGCATTAAAAGAATGGACCCAACAATATATCAGGCAATTATAACAAACCCACTTACGGCCAAACTTGCTCCTAAGTGCCAAGTGAAAAAACAAATTTTGGTTAATTATAAATTCATAATGCAGAAACCACATAAATGCAATTGCACCAACAATACAACAGGAGAACCACAACCCAAAACGTTGCAAAAGTCAGAGCTCTAACATCATGTTATTCATGTCAAATCAACAGCTGCTCTAAAAGTTTAAACTACCAACTGAGCTCTGCAACGTACGTTATTTTATAAGCTACTTTATTCAAATCAAATGCTTATGTACCAGCTGTACAAAGATCAGGCCCAAGTCACGAACCTGAACAACAAAAACATTTTCAGATGCTAATCTTCTTATGGAGCTTGCAACTGAAATGGTATCTCTGCCGCATGCAACAACCAATAAAGGACCATCCCTGAGAGAGAAGTAACAAAGATCATCTCCTCATCCAAACAAATTAGTAAACTATGAGAAAGACATACTACAAGGACATACAGTAAACTAACAAAAACAAATTCACTATCTGAATTCTTAATGTTAATTCCTGCCCTGGCATCTTATTGAACAGGAGACAATCTAATTTCAGTATGGCAACACAAATTCAGTACATTGATATATTTATTAGAAGCAGCATGCAGATTGCACCTAAACTATACTAAATGAACTAGGTTCAGGTTATTTGGCCTCAGCCCGATAATATTAATGGTTTCTATCGGAGAGTATGCACCAGAATCAGTTGAGGGAACCATTTGCAATGAAGGAAAAAAAATTAATCAGTGCAAAGGCTATCAATCTTTACTTGGGCTGGATATTTTATTAATTATTTTTACAATTATATCTAATAATCTAGTACTTCTCCACAACTTATGCCAAAACCAATATACATTTATCAAGTATAAAAGGTTGATGCTTGATTTGTGTGCGACTAGAAGTAGAGTGAGAACACAACACCAAAAAACCAAGGCCAACATCAGAAGTCATTAACTGAGTTGCAATATGATGGGGCGAAACTAAGTCTTCCACAACGAGTGTAGACAGAAATAACTACAGCATATATATATATATATATAAACACACATACACATTAAGAATAGGAAAGAGATATTATGCATAGAATATCACGTTAAAATAGATAATACTATGGCTTCACTGAAAACTCTCTTTCAACAATTCCAAATAATCTTCTTCTTAAATGATATTGCAAGGAAACCGCTCACAAAGACTTTGAAACTCGATAATAAATTCTAGTATATCCGTTAAATTAATTTCTATTTCATGACATTAAATTTTCTTTTACATTGATTTGCTTTTCAAATTTACGTTATTTATCGTTAATCCACACATCTAATTGCATTTCATAATATAGTTTTATTTTTATTCTTTAAGGTAGGGTGGGGATATTTTGATGCTTCATTTGGCTTTCATTCAGCATTTTTTAAACATGTTGCTCAACTTCATCAAATTGTCCCAGTTTTATACGTAAGCAAACTGCAGTTACCTTGTTATAATCCCTATTAGAAACAAAACCAAGGGGTTAGCTTGACAGGTAGTGGATTGAGTGGTGAGTGTCTTTCAATGCATAAGTCAAGGGTTCAATACTATGCAAAGGCAATGATCCTTTTGGGGCCATCCATACATAGTTTACAATGATATTACCCCGTGTGCGTGATTGGTGAGTTATTGTGTGCATGCAATGGTTTATCCAATACACCCTGTAATAGGAGTGGCTGCTTGTTTTATCATCATCAAATAAATAAACTAAAAATAATCCCAAATAAAACGATTATGTCAAGTTCAGTGTATAATTCTTAATTATTTAATCTTTTTCAAGCATGAAATTAGCTTCTTTTCTTCAGATAAAATATAACTCTAAAGCAATCTATAATTAAGAAAATATAACTTGAGCATAGGAGAACAACGTACTTCTCAGAAGTCTCTCGAGCCAAAGTTACTATATTTTTCACATCAGCTTCTAATACAGATGATAAGCCTGCACTTCCACCATTTTCTGTAGACAGAGGCAAAAGTTTCTTCCCTCTTCCTGTTAAAATAACTCGTGAATAACCAGAAACCAGCATGATAATGTAATACAATTTTTTGTGCAAAGATACTGGAAGCCAATGTAGCCACTCATTGATTCCTCCTCTAGGTCTAGTAACTCGCTGCATGTGATAAAATGATAACTATGTCAAGAAAAATTGACAAAAACAAGATATGACTAAAATCACAGCTATCAGAAGAGTTTTACTATAAAAGTTTTGGAACTTAAACATTTTGCTATATATCTTTTTATATATAAGTAAGAGAAGAGAACTAATTAAAAAGCCCCAAAAGGAGGCTAACCCATGCCACAAAAGATATGCAAAATCAGCTATCTTAAAAGGGGGTTCAACAGAAACAAGATTAGCCTCCTGTGAACAAGCACACGGCAGATGAAGCAAAGGAGAGTTCCAAACCCTCAAAGCTCTAATTTCTTTTTCTTTTTTAGTTTTTTTTTAGAAAAGTACCTCAAAATCTCCACTAGTTCTCTCTAAACAGAGAAATCAACAAATGCACAAAGAATTAATCCCAGATTCCTTTACCCCCATTTTCTTCCTACGAAAAGACCAACTTAGCAAAGGCTCTACTAACTGATGCATGACCCAGGCAATTACAGACATAGCGAAAATCAATACCAAGTACTGTCTCCCTACTGGACAGTGGAGGAGAAGGTGATGCTATATATCTTAACCGAGACTTGCAGAAGTCTAGCCTTTGCTCATACTATGTTACATAACAGTTTGTATAATCACCTTGAAAATAATCCAAGACCTGTAGAACTGTAATAACTAATAAATTGATCAAAAAGTAATTGTGTGAGGCAAAATAACAGAGACTATAATTAACACTGTGTAGTTAGGTCCAATGAAAGCTTTTCCCAGAAACTATGGAGTTTGTTAAACTTGTATCCTAATTCAGGATTATATGTTCAACATCAAGGATAAAATTCAGATGGGTTGATAAGACCCTAGTAGATTTTAACTACAACATGGTGACTAGATAACTTCATGACATAAGTACATATAGCAGATGGAAAACCATAAAACCACTAATTCAAAAGGTAATGAGCAAGAACACATTGAGATTGTGCATGTCTGTTTTTTTATTTTTTTATTTATTGACTATATGGGACTGTATACAAGAAGCCTTTGGTAAAATGTATAGTTCTTATTAAAAGGATAAATGACACTTTGATGCCCCTTTGAGAGAGATGAGTGTTCACGGTTATATAGGGTTTTGGGATGACATCCCCTTCTGGTGTCGGCGTGTCGCTTTATTTATATATTTCTTATGAATAAAGAAAATACATACCAAACTGCCAGAATCACTGAATGAGCTCTGACAGCCAAACCCATTTCCACCATTAGCAATGCCAATACATATGCCCATCATTAGCACTCCCAGTACATACGCCCATTATTAGCTCTACCAACAACCTACACATCTCTGAAAATGCCTCGTCTGTTCCCTCTTCCTACTCCACCTCTTACTCCTATCAGACTATCACCTGCTTCTACCCCAAAACTCTCACGTTGTACTGTAGTCAAGTGTCTGTATCTAATTGACATCAAATTTTAAAATAAATTGACCAAGGAACAGCAACCACACAGCCAATTAAAGGCAAGTTTCTTAAACAAACAACATGCGTTTATTTCATTTCGTAAAATTTACTCTGAAGAGCCAACAAATAATCAAAAACAAAAATAGGAAACTACCTCAAGTTCATCAATGTTCATGGACAAGAGGGAACTAAGATTCTCCACAATTGAGCCTAAAATGGAGATAATTACAAGTAACTGGAAATTACTCGGTGGCAAAACATATACAAAAGGAACAAACTTTGTTTAATTTTTATCATCCTGAAGTTATTCAGCACAGAATAAAATGAAAATTAAGTCAATACCGCAAAATCTCCTAAATTTTCCATTCCCTTAAGTTTTCCAAATTTTAAACATATCGTAGACAACAAGTTAAGGCTAATATTTCATTTTCCCCAAGTTTTATTAAGCTGCCAAGCAAAAACAAACTAAAACGCGCGACTGAAAAAATTGAACTTACATATAATATTTGCTTGTCAGAAAGCCCCAAAGCTCGAACCAATCCAACGCTCTGATTCTCGGAAGATTGAAAACCGTTTCCGATAATAACCGCCCGCCTGATAACGCCGTATACACCGCCTTCGAATATGTCCGGCACACCCTTTGGCGGACTTCCCGGCGGTTCCGGCAGCCTGATTGGCTTCATCAATTATATATAGAAGTGTGGATGGAGAGGAAAAAAGAGTTCAAAACCCTAGAGAATTTCAGAAATGAATCTAGTTCGGTTCATTAACAGCATATATATATAAATTTATATATATATATATATATGGGGAAAATTCTAGAGAGGAAAAGTGGGAGAGAAGAGATCGAACTCGCAAAGTTTATCGACTGAGTTAGCCCGAGTCTTGACTCGCGAAATGGTGCACTTTCTTACTCTACATAATTCTTTAATTTCTAATTCTTACCAATTTCTTAATTTTCTTTTTCGAAAATTGAGTTTCCCAAAAAAGAGGCATTTGACGTTTTAAAAAGTTTTGAAATAGTAGAATTTTAATTAATATTATAATCATAGGTATCGTAAATTATTTGAAAAGTATTTTGTATTATTAATGAAAAAAATATTGTTTGTAAACTTTAAATTAATTTTAAATCATAAAATTTCATGAATTTTGATAAAAATGTATTTTTAATGTCAGTTGTACAGGTAAACCAAATTTGATAAGGGTTGTACTTGTTATTCGTAATTTTACTAAACTTTTAATATATCACGTTCTGAATAAATATAATTTATTAATTGTATTCACAAATATAATAAATATGCACAATAAAAATTGTATAATATCTATACAAATAATCTAAGGTCAACCTTAAAAAATATTTTAGGCTTAATTATTTTTTCATTTTTCCCATTAATTCCTCTTAACATGTGTTCTAAGGACACATGCTAAGCACACAGTTCAAGGGTATATTTTCTTGAACTGTGTGTATATTCCCTTGAACTTGGTGCAAATGGAGAAATCAATGAAATATACACACTGTTTAAAAGAATATACTCTTGAACTGTGTGCTTAACATGTGCCCTTGCAGCACATGTTAAGAAATTCCTTAATGAATATGTTCTGCACAATCTATGATTGCTGAATGCCATTATTAGCACCGTGTTAAGAAATTCCTTAATGAATATGTCCTGCACAATGATTGCTGAATGCCATTATTAGCACTGAAGCTGCTGCTCTGCCACTTTTATTACTCCCTCTGTTTCACAGAATTATTTGTTCTATGTTTGCTTTTTAGATAGTTAAACTAGGTTGCAATATACAATCATACATACAGTTGCACTCGCTAGATATATTATTCTCAAATCTGCTTTGACAACTTAAATAACTTGAAGCCGAATAAAAATATTGAAACAAAGTTTATTAGAATGTTTGTTATCTAAGAATTTCTAGCATTTACAGAACATAATTTACTGAATAATTTCTGGAACCTATGAGACAGATGTAATATATTTCCAGGGCCAGGCATATTGATCTCTGAACAATGAGAAAGCTCAGACTGCGAGTTGCATAACTGGAGGGGTCGGTCATCTATGGCATAACTTGGAGGAAAAGTTATGATCTGCAGGAAGGAAGAGAGATACCTCCACAAGAAGCCGCTATTATTATGTACAGCAACACAACAATCAAGCATGTCAACAAGGCCCTGAAACATACGAGATTAAGTTTCTTGCGTGAAAATAAAAAGGCGGTTAAACACTAGAACTTTGAACATTCACTCAAGGAATCCACTTCTACGTGCAATCTTTTTCACTAATCAGATTTGTCATTGCTTTTTAAAACAAAAAGCTCATTTTAATGTAGAAAAATCATTGCCAAAAAAAAAAAAGTAATACTTTTGGCAGTCATAATTTGAAAGTCATATATTATACTGGCAAAACCATGTAAGGGTTGCAGTGGACAGAATGCTAATTAAAACACTACGGTGCACCAAAAAGTTTAATTAAATTCATATGCGCACCACCCCCCACCCCCGGCAAAACCATGTAAGGGTGGCAGTGGACAGAATGCTAATTAAAACACTACGGTGCACCAAAAATTTTAATTAAATTCATATGCGCACCACCACCACCCCCCCCCCCCCCCAAAAAAAAAAAAAAAAAAAAAATACAGACTAGATTAAGAAGAAAAATAAACCAAAGAGTCCAATTATAATTACTACAATCTGTTAAGACAAACCTTGATCCTAATCTCAAAACTAGACAAGAGAAGAAATAGATACCAGATTAGAGGGAGACACAGAACTGAGCAAAAAAGAGAAGAGAACGGATAGACACAATGAAATGATCGTAGTTTAAGGGTGGCAGCGGACAAAATGCTAATTAAAACACAACGGTGCACCAAAAAGCCCCCCCCCCCCCCTCTCTTACAAACACCCCAACAACAAATACAGAGTAGATTAAGAAGAAAAATAAACTAAGGAGTTCAATTACAAGTATTACAATCAAACCTTGATCCTAACCTCAAAACTAGATAGAGAAGAAATAGATAACAGATTTAGAATTAGAGGGAGACAGAACTGAGCAAAAAAGAGAAGAGAATGGGGTTGAAGAAAAGGGTATATAGAATGAAATGATTCTACTGTTCGTTATCTCTCCTTATTACTTGGACTTTTACCGTGAAGTTCTTCAACTTTTAGTATTCCTTATGGAAATGTATTATGAGTATACAAGTTTAGCCTGAAAACTGACAATTAAAGTACTTACAGGAGCTTGGCATTTTTCATCCAGAGAGCTCGTCGAAGGCGCTTAGACTGTTTCTTGAAGTGAAATGCACTGTCTTGCATGGTTGCAGTTTTGTCAACAAGAAGCTCAATCCGATCACCTCTCTCAAGTATCTTCTCAATGTTATCCACCATTATGGTGCGTATCTGAAGATCATTTTAAGGGATATGAGCACATCACTAGATCTTTTTACATTTTTTTATAGATAAAATGAGGAAGAAAACCAACAAACGAAGTTCTACAGATAGAAATTGAAAAGTAGGGCCGATAAGAGTAGTTAAGTTTTTTATAACTAAGATTTTTGCTATAGCCACAGTTCTAGAAGTAACATGTACTGAAAAATAGACGGTTTACAAATCCACAGTATGTAAATATTGTAAAACAAATTACATTCCGCATATAATACATATACTTGTATATAATTGGTCTTTTTAAAAATAAAAAATAAAAGAACTAACACATGCGAAAGCATTTGGACACCATATTACTGAACTTCTAGAATAAGTAAAGAGACACGAGATAAACGGTGCTTGCAATTTAACAAGATGTTTTACGATGCACTGTGCTTGCCTCTAAAAGCTGCTTGAAAGTATAGAGCAAAATGTTACGAATTCCACTCACAAATTTATTTAATTAAATGAATATAATAATTTAAAAATGGTTAAATGTTAAAAGATGCATATATTTATATTTAGAAACATATCGCCATACCAAGTACAAACAAAAAACAATGCAGACAAGCTAATAAGAAGCTCCCTAACAAAATGAGAAATGTAAATAATTGACAGAAGAAACAATAAATAGTAACCTTTTGTCATGATAAGTGACAATATGAAGTAAATTGAGACTTTAATACCAATGGTTACTCTATAATTAATTCAACTAACAAGCTCCAGTCAGCAAATTCAATATACATCATCCAGTCAATCAGCAAATTCTCTATCTTAATGTTCAACTCTATATTTCTTCACGCAGCTATGCTTTAAACTTATACTATTAGGGGCAATCTCATAACCAAAAAATGCCAAACAAAGACTCGGAGTATAAAAATATCGGTGAAAGTTTTGGAATGAATTATGTTAAGTTTCTCAAAATATTGACACTTCTGGAAGCACCAGGGAACCATCTAAATGAAAAGGAAGTATCCTAATTCACATCTATTCGTTATTAAACCCAACCACTATGTTCTTACCACGTATCCTATAATGGCTCCTAAAAGATCAAAACGTAGAACCCAATAACTAAGACAGTTAAAATCAGGATAAATGACAGAAAAAGCACACTTGTTTGTTTGAAGCACAAGCAAGTAGGACCTCTACTAAAAAGAACTACCTTAATCTGCTTAGTGCATGCATCCTCACGAGCCAAAACATGACCATAAATTACGGAAAACATAAAAAAGGGTAAAAACAAGATAAATGGACTTCCAGAAAGCAGGAAACACTTGCCTCACCAACTTCGCCTCTAACGCGATTAAGTGTATCTGCACTAGGATTACTGGAGAAAAATTCCATTTGCTGATGCAAGACCCTCGAAAATTCATCATTCATAGCATACGCAGGTGCATACGGTGCCACTCTGCCATAGTTTTTCATGAACCTCATGTGAACATCCTCCAAATATGAAAAAGGTATTCTCCCTGAGCCAAATCGTAAATCAAAATATTGGCAATTATTGAAGACAAATAGAAGGATACATTATGTCTGTGAGAGATTTACTAGTACAAGATTATAATTGCAAGAAGATGGATAACAATACGGAATGGAAAAGGTGGGGTACCTCAGCTGAGAGCAAGAAATTTCTTGACAACAAAGTAATGGCACAGGGAAAAATATAAGATACAAAATACACAATAATTATGGAGAAATAATGAAAGCATTAGAAAAGCATTAAAACAAGAGACAACCAGATTATAAGGATTATCACATTTCCACAGAGTCGAGACACTCCCACTCCTTCCCCAACATTCCAAAAATAGAGTTCCACAAATGCTAAGTAATAGGGCAGTGAAAAATATAAATGAGAGCTCGTCTATTCATTCTCCTTACACACAGATATCTGGAAATAGACCCTTGTGGAATTTGTTCGCCTAATAAAGATCCTTAGCATTCAACTTTGTAAAACCAAAGACTTGATAAATGTCTTGATTTTGGATGAAATGTGACAAGAGCAAAAGAAAACTGAACTCAAGAACGAGAACGAGTCAAGAAAGAGAAATATCCCTCGCAAGAAAAACTACAAAAAAGAGTCTAGGTTCTAAACTCGTTTACCAGAAAAGGTGGGCATATGTATATAATTCAACAAATTAATAATTGACACCAATTCAAAGGCATCATCTTGTTCAGTAAGATTCCCAAAAAATGGAAGTACCAAAACACAGAATCACCATTACAAACAATAAAATCAAAAATAGAAACATTATCCAATGTGAATATATGAGTGAGTGATGATATCAAGTTAATAAGTAAATACATGACCAATACTCTACACGTATCAAAACCATATGAACAGACATATAATCAAAAACTCAAATCCATCTTTCTTTCAGGATGCCATAAAAAACAAGTGTCCACTTTAAAACTCAAGTTACCGAATCACATGATGTTCAAGTACAGATAATCTTAGTTGTTGTTTTTTGACTTTTGATAGTGAACTATCATTGCTTCGGCAACAGATAAACAAATGCGTGCTTTTCTCAAACTTCTGAAACATCAAAGCAAAACCTCATTGGACAGAAACTTAAATTGAGCTATAATTTGAACCAAACCTCATCCCAACATTAATTATAGTCTAATGCACGCAATTATTACACTCAATAGTCTTAACCCATCAAGCCCTTCTTTGAGTTAAAAAGGACAATAAACCAAACTTTTAAATTAGCTTTAGAACTACCCTTGACCCAGCAAATTTTAGGTACTAACTCCCTCCAACCCATCATATATGTCATCCAGAAAACACTACCAGCAACAAATGATAACATGTAAAGGTAGTTTCTACATATGATATCTACACGAATGCAATTCCAGTTTTCAAATTTTTTTAAAGATAAAATCTCCATTTCCAATTAAAATCATAAGTTGACTAAAGACTTTAAAGGCATTCAAAATTCTCTGATTTTAACAATACAATTCGTAATATAACTCAATCAAGTACATAATTTTACTTCCTTTTGCTAAAAAGTACATAAATTTACTTATATGCACATATATAATTATTATTATGTAAGCAAAGATTGAGAAAGGGTGTTACGGACTTCCGAAGGTGTCATTGGCCATACAGAGGAAGGAGAGACCGTCCTTTTTGAGTATATGGAATATATACCGATCCTGAGAGAAACAGAGCTTCGATTCAGCCTCGGACGGCAACTTCTCCAAAATCCGGCGAGCTACGGAGCCGGTATTTCCACTCACGGCGCTGAATTCTGCCAGAACCGTCGTTCCCCTCGCCACCACGGCGTACAAGATCGCCATCTGTCTCTCGAATTATATCTGCTTTGATTGATCGTGATGGACAGAATTTATCCCGACGGTGGTTTTGTGGCGAGGGTTTTGTAGAGAGAGAAAGAGGGGTTTATTTGACAGAATTACCGCCGGTAAATGGAGATGCTTCGATGTCACGGGGAAGTCCACGGTGGGTTTGGTATGCTGACATTTCTTTATCAATAATAGAGTATGATATGATGTGTTATTTATCAGTAATTCCATATTAACGATACTATTAAGACTAAAATCGGGTTAAATATATTTTTCCCCACTCTACTCGACCTCGATTTACAAACGCATCACTGGACTGAATTTTTTTACGGACAACTCATTGAACTATAATTTTTTTATAAAAATTCAAAAAATCGTTTACTCTGTTAAAATATTAACGGCAAATCTATGTGGCATATGCTGACAAGGAGAGAAGCTGAGTTGGATAATTAATTAAATTAAATTATATTCAATTCTATAACAAATAGTTAAAAAAAGATATAAATCAAATTAATATACATAACAAATAATTAAATAAATTAAATAAATTATTAATAAAATATATTAATTAAATAAATTAATAATAAAATATATTAATGTATATTTTTTACAAATGTATTTATATAAAATTAATGAATTCATATTATTTTATTAATTTTTAAATATCTTAAGTTCACTTTAAAAATATAAAATTATCTAATATTTTAAAATGGAAGGATGATGACTATTATTATTATTATTATTATTATTATTATTATTATTATTATTATTATTATTATTATTATTAATAATAATAATGTTATTGCCTTCTTCTTCTTCTGATTCAAGATTCTTGTCAATTTGTTGAATAAATTCATTTGCAAAATCCAGCCTTTTCCTTGTAACCTCAATCTCCTTCTTAAACTATACTTTTATTCTAATTCTAATTTAATTAATAAACTAAATTCAAACAAAAAAAAAAAGCCCCAATCTTATGTACCGTAAATTCCATGGATTTAGATAGATCTTTATCAATTCCAACTAAAATTTAATCTTCATCGAGGATTCAAAGTGAATCTGAATCAAACTCAAATGTCAAAAATTATTATTGTTGGTCGATTGAAAAACTTTTAACCCAAATCAATTTACACAAAATCGTTCTCAAACATTCAGTACCCAAATTTGAAGAGAAAGAAGAAAGGTTTCAAATTGAAGAAAAAAAAAAGAAACATCAACCATTGGATGCATCACGCGACTTCGTTCTCCCTCCTCGAAAAAGCCAGATCCGTGTTAGATCTACAGAAAGTGTGTGTGTGTGTGTGTGTTTGTGTGCATGTATATACTTTTTTGTGTTGATTTAGATCTGTTCATAAATTTTATAGAAAGCAAGCATGGTGACAGTGGATCCGCAACGGTAGACGTCGTGAAGGTAGCTATGGAGGTGATGGTGGGTATGGAGGTGGTTGCCGTGAAGGTGGAGGTGGCGGTGGCGGTGGTGCCGACTATGGTGGTGGATGAAGGAAGACAGAGGCGGTGATGCTTTGTTGGTGGGTTTCTGATGTGACATGGATGGTATTGAGATGAATTTGTTAGGTGTTGTAGTGGTTTTTGCTGAGATGAATTTGTCGGGTAATGAGATAATTTTTGATGAATTTTCTGTTGAGATGATTCCTGAACTTTGAATGAGATAAAGGAAGAAGATGAACTAAGAATGAAGAGAGGAGAGAGAAAGTTACTTTTTTTTGTTTGATTATGTTATTTGGTATTAGAAAACTAAATTTTTTATTTTGGTTTAACCCAAATTTAATTAATTTTAGTATTAAAATATTATAAGTTTTTCACCTTTTAATGGAGAACATAAAGGAAAGGGTTGAAGCAAATGAGTTGATTTAAGTGAGAATGAATTCATTCTCAAATTTTTTCGGGTCTACTTAACAAATGGACTTTTTTTTATTTTTTTTTGATAAAGAGGTTAATTTAATTGAGAAGGTAATTAACTTTTCATTATTGTTTATTTAAATATTTTAACTTTTTAATTTAATTTTTTTATTTAAAATAATTTAATTTTTTAGCAATATAATTTAAGTTATTAATTTTTTCTATTTTATAATTGTGAAGTTAATACATTTTATTTGGTTGCTTTTTTTCTATTGTTTTATTTAGTTAACTTGTTTTAATTGTTGGCTTTTGGGTTTTTTTTTTCACCATGACATGCCACGTGGACACATATATATGACATGTACAAGTCTATCTGTCATGTGCTACTCAATCCGTTAAAAGTCAAACAATTTAACAGAATTTATAACGGTTTGTAAAAATATTGTAGTTTAGTGAGTCGAATGGAAAACAAATTCAGTTCAATGATGCGTTTGTAAACCGAGGTCGAGTAGAGTGGAAAAAAATGTATTTAACCCGACTAAAATCCAATCTGCACCCTAAACTTTTTGCCAAAAATTGATTAACGCCCTAAACTAAATTTTAAATTAAATACATCTAAACTTAAACCCAGACAATTAAATACACTCTCCACTCGTTTTTTGGGTCAAATTTTCACTGAAAGCTTAAAGCGTGCGAGATAAGAGGATATTTAGGTAAAATAATACCCTTCCTTCCATTAAAACAGATCTGCAATATATAGAAGCCCTAAAAATCGAACTTCCACTAAATTGTAAGATTGTAAGAGGGAAAAACCAAAAAGGTAACTCTATGGATCGATTCTGCTATTGTAAGAAGCCGGTGGCGATGAAATGTGCTTAGAAAACCCACAATACAGGGGGGAGATTCTTTGGTTGCATTGATTGGAGAATATTCTTCTCAAAAAAAATTCTTTAATGACAAATATGTATTGAAGGGTATTTTTCTCTAATTAACATTGGAAATCGTTTTACAGGAAGAAGTAGGTGTTAGGAGTGGATGCAACTTCTTCAAATAGATAGATCCCCGATTGTGGGACCATGCAAAAGTGGTGTTCCAAGATTAATTGGGAGATTTGAGACAAATGATTAAGAATTGTGCATAGAGAGGGCAGAGGTTGAAAAGCTCAAATTTGAGTTAAAGAGAACCAAGTCAAGAGAGACAATGACATGACTGATTTGCTCAATGATATTGTTGGCCATATTTTTGCTCAAATGATTAAACATGACTCGTTTGTAAAATTTCTTGTAGCGAAGATGTTTGAAATGGTCTGTAGGCATAGGTGATTTGCTAAATATCTTGTACTAAATTTCATATGTGAAATTAATTTCTTTTTATGTTGTTCTGATTTCTTGTTCTTGCAGTATGTTCTTCTGATTGAAACAATGTATAATCCACATTTGATAACTATAAAATGTGTTATTGAATCAAACATAAAAATACAACCATATTTGTGTGCATCCATCCAATAAAAATAAACAAAGTGAATTCACCCAGTGTTAATCACAAAATGCATTCATCCACAAAGGAGAATCAAGTGTGACAATTATTGTGTTACAACCAAAAATTTTCAACAAAATTTACAGTGGCCATTGTTATATGAACTATAAAACCAACTATATTTAACTAACCATACATCCATACAAATTAAATCATGTTTGTAGACTGATTTATAAATATAAATAATCAACCGAAAAACTAACTGCCACATAAACAACCAACCAAAAACTAATCCCAAAATATTTCCAGTTTACTGAAATTTAAAGATTATCATTACCATCAGGTTCCCCCTTTAGACATACTTTTTTTTCTTAGTTTGTTTTCCAAACCCTGTATGGTAATATATTTCCTTCCCCTCTAAGTAAATGTACTTCCACTAGTCCTTTCTTGACTTGAAATATCTATGTGGACTCCACCTTGCCCTTTGTCCCAATGGAGTGTTTTGTATTGGAGGAGTCTGCATTTGTGGTGGTGGTGCAACTGGTGTCTTTTGATGAAAAGTAGGCCTTTTTTCTACATAACAATGTAGTCCAATTAAGACAATTACAAGACAATTAAAGACAATTAAGCTTAAATTAATTCACTTGAGGCAGCTATGGCATAGAAGCCGTTTGGGTGGCTTAGGTAGGTTGGCTAACTGGTGGTTGTGAACTAGTTTGGGTAACTTGAGCCTTATCATTGGTTCCCTTAACACCTTCTTCTTGAGTTTCACCAAATTTCTTCTGCACGTGTATATAAGTTATAACATGATACAAATAAGATAAACTATTGATACACAAAACATAATATAGTCCATACCTTGTGGCAAGTCCTTGTGTTGTGTTCCCAATCCTTGTAAATACCACATCTTAATGATGTTCCAGTCCTCTTGAGTTTTGTTGTAGCATCTTCAGTTGGGGTTGATGAAGAGGGAATATCATTAGTCTTTCTCTTAACCTTTCTAGGTCTTCCAATAAGAGTTGAGATGGTAGGTGGTTTGACTGGCTTAAGCCCAGTTTCTGGTCAGTCTTCACCTAGTGGCTCAATGAAGTGCTCATAAATCTTCAAATACATTTTTCTAGTATATCATTTGTGTACATATTGTAAATGATTTTGTTGTTGATTAAAAATACATGCCACAACATGAAAGCAATGTAGGCTAGTAAAGTCCCACTTCTTACACTTACATGTCTTGCTCTTCAAACTACAAGTATATGACCCTCTAAAGTAGTAGTTATCCCATATTTATCCCCACTCCATTTAAGAATTACTCCTGATGACCTTTCAACTGCCTTGTTTAATTTTTTCATTGGTTTGGGGCATAAAAATGTGTTCCTTGCTATTGAAAATCTTATAATGATTATTCACAAACATGTTTGACAATGGAGTACTTCTAAAAAGAGCTCTACTCCAATGTAGAGCAGGTCTCTCAGTCACCCAGTCATATGCCTCTTTATTTGTATCACACAGTTTCTTTATAACCCTTTTGAACATAAAAATTGTTACTAGCTCTAGCACAATCCCACAACAAAATGTCTTAAACTTGAGCCCTTATAATATTTACAGAAATTCTTGTACATATATATGCATGACACAAAATTGATGCTCAACATTTGGTATAACAGTTTTAAGCGTCTAATCAAACCCTGGATGCATACATGTGAGACAAAGTTTTATGGTCAATATAAAAAAGATATACAATAATGTTAAAAGAAAGAACATAATAAAGAAGCATATACTTTTTGCTTGTTAGATTTAAATGTCCAACCAAACTGATTAACCATGTTAATATTTTTTACCCAACTTTCTATATTTTCTGACTCCACCACAACCCAAGTAAATGGATATAAGCTATTGTTAGGATCAGTCCCAACAGTAGTCAATAACTGCCCCCTAAATGGAGATTTTAAGAAACATCCATCCAGTCCAATTAAAGGTCTATAACCTGTGGTGAATACCTTTTCTAATGGTTTTAAGCACACACATATACTCTTTGGAATCTACCAAAGTTCTCACCCAAGATAGGATATGCCCTCTTCACAATAAATGAACTATCTGACATCCTCTTTTGAACCTCTGCACCATAGTCTAAAAGCTTATCAAATTGATCTCCATGATGCCCTTAAATCATCTTCAAAGCCTTTACCTTTGCTCTATATGCTAGACTTCTTTTTACTTCAATCTTCAAGTTATTTACTTTAGCATGAAAATGATCCATATTCCATTTTGGATTGAGTTTAAAGTCAACCTCATACTTGCGAGCTAACCAAGATGAAGTTAGAACATGTTCAACATTCCACTCCATACTACATGTGTGATCCTTTCTGATTCTTGTAATCATGAAGGTATCTTCTCTCTATAACTTTGTTGTATATAAGTAAAAACTACAATGGGGCTCATACATAACTTATATCTTGTTGGACAGATTCTTTTTAAAGGTATTCCTTCTCTCATGTTTCACTACATGGGACCTTAATGCAATTCTGAGTTCAGCCCCACTACTAAAGGTCATCCCTATTGTAAAATCTGGATCATCCATGTCATGTTGTGCATTAGATTCAGGTTGTTTGCTTCTCTCATCATCGTTATCTTCTGACCATACAATGCATTTGATGTGATAAAAATATGTAACTGCAAGTGCACAGTGTCAAATTGAAGAACTGACAAGTACATGTCGAATCCACAGAGACTAGATTAATTTTAATGTATCCTTAATATCTATTTTAGGCGAATTAGAAATAAAGATTGAGAATCAATTAACTATAATTAAACTAACTAATAATAAGGAAGCAATCTAGGAATCCGAATCCATTAAATAATAAACATAACAAGTAATTCAATCTCTTCTATTTTTATAACTTAATTATGATTTTGATCTCCCTTCCCTTTAATTTAGTAATTTTATAATTAACGTGGGCAATCATAGACTATGAAAATTTAAGGATTAACTATAACCCATCAAAACTTCTTTGAGCAAACATGGATTATGAAAAACCCATATCTTAACAATAATCTATCAAAACCTAATAATTAATTTAAAATCACATAAGAACTATAAAACGAAGGTATTTCAATAATGAAACATGAAGGCGAAATCAGTTAAACATAAAAGCATAAATAATAGAAAAGATAAAAAATATTATCATGAATAATTATTTAATTTCATCTTCATCTTAGATTAAAGAAATTAAGTAGACATGAAAATAAATAAACTAACTAAAATAAAGAAGAAGTAGAAAATTAAAAATAAAATAAAAAAAACTCCCTTTAATTAACGATCCTCCAACAAGCATACAATGAAAAATAATTTAATTTACTCCTACTCCTAACCTAAACTGATACCCCCTCTCTCTAAAACAAGAGACCTATTTCTAGGGAAAATAAATTTGTGCCCTAATTTACATTCATTGAACTTGGCCTCTTTTATTCCCTTTTTCCCCTTCTTTCCTTCTTGATTTCAATCTCTATATGGTAATCTCCCAATAGTCTCTTTCCATGTAAGTTTTAACTTCCTAGTGGTAATCAACTTCTCAAAGATATCTTCTAGATTGAATTTCTTTTCCTTCACTGGATTTGACTTGCACACCAAGATTGTTCCACCTCCTTCCTTCTCCTTGTAGGATTCTTCTTAGATATTTCTTTACATGAATAAGAGCATTAAATACTGCTTGATCACCCAGATTTTGACTTTATCACAACAAAATATAAAATCCTACAAAATAAAATAAAACATATTAATTTAATAAACTAATATAATTAAAAGGATAAAATTAGGGATAATAAAATGTATAAATTATGTGTTTATCAAATATCCCCATACCTAGCTTTTGCTCGTCTTCGAGTAAAATAAAAAGAAAATAAAATAAAAACAAAAACTATACTACCCCATTTTCGTAGGAATACACGACTGCACTTAGCATGTGCAACAAGCTTTTAAACCCCAAGGTTACCCCAAGTGGACGAGTTGTGTCTCGTGAGGGTTTGTAGTGAATCTACCCACAAAATTCAAAATTTAAAATAAAATATTTTTGGGTTTAACCAATTATGAAATCGAAAAAAAACTTCTAAGTATACATGGGCATTATACACAAGCAAGATTAAATTCAAAATCACACTTTCACCTTATCAAAAATACTTTATTTTCATTCTAGACACCATCCTTCATAAAATTTATTCCATGTGATGCATGCATTGTGTATGTGATGTAACTCTTAGTAGGGATTTTTACTCTGAAAATCAAGCAAATTCATTTTTTTCTTTTGTTTTTTTTTCATTTTTCCCATTCTTTTTTTCTTTCTTTTTTTGAATTTTTTTTCCTTGACTTGTGCAATGTCTCATTTTCTTAGGCTTTTCAGAGTTACCCATGTAGCGAGCGTTGGACCAATGACTCCCAAACCAGGTGGATTTAGGGCATTAGGTGTAGAGACACCCGTAAGGGCTTACTAACTCGAGTAACAAAGGCCACAAAACTAGACTAGTCAAGCTGCTTATATCCATCACACTTTTTAGTGTGAATATTGATGCTTCCTGAGGCTTGGATACCCAGTTATTCCGTTCAATGGACATTAAAGCAGTTATTCTTTTTCAACTTTCCTTTTCTCAATTTTTTTCTTTTTTTCCTTGAAATTGCTCAAATCATAGTTTATACCCCACAACTAAGAGTTAGTGTGAACGTGAAGTGCCAAAAATGCATAGGAACTTTATTTTACTCAAGATAGTGTTTTGAACTAGGTTTTTGTATCTTATCAAAGGTTCAAGAGTTCTAAATCTTTTAATCTTACTCATGAGTTCTGCACCACAGATACTTATTAGAATTAATCCAACTCATAAAAAGTCAAACAAAATTTTTAATTTTTTTAATTTTTTTTATTTTCTGTGTCATAAAAAAAATTCTTAAATTTTTCCTAAAAAGCAATAAATAAAAAAAACGAAAGGAAAAAAAATAAAATAAAAAAATTATCTAATGCTATAAATTTTTTAATTTTTCCTAAATTCCTAAAAAAAATAAAAAATCTTATACTATAATACAAATAAACTTCCCTCATACCTAAATCATGCATTGTCCTCAATGTATGCAAATGAAAAATAGAGAACAAAGAAATGAAAGAATTGTATCTTGTATGTGGGGCCGTAGTGCTACAATAAATGCGGTGAAAAAGAAAATAAATGTACATACTACGAATTTCATAAATCCTAAAAAGTATGTGATTATAAATGAATGATACAAATGGACAAGTAAGTGTGAACTTTTCATGATTTTCAAGAGGTCTAGGAAATTGAAAATAACCATAATTTTCATCACAGTTTTGCTTAAAGTCAACCTCAGGAAAACATTCACTAATATGCTCAAAGTGTGGACGAATTGGCTCGCATGCATGTTTCCATTTTGTTGACTTATGTGAAGTGGATCTTAACATTTCATTGACCTTATCTAAATATTCTGATTCATTCCAATTTTGGTCAAGATGATTTAAGAAAAAATCAATTGGATCATCTTCAATCATGAGTCTATTTTCAATTATTTCTTGGGTCATGGACAACTCTTGGATCATGTTTACTTTACTGGGTTGGTCCACAAAATCACTCGATTGTTTTCTACGAATAAGTCTTTCAGGATATGAAACTTTAGGCTTATAGACTTTTTCAACCGATTCATTAAATGTGACATGATCAATTTTAGGTATAGACTCATAATTTTTAGACTCCTCAAATTGGTTTGACTCAAACTCTGTAGAATTATATCCAAAATTTTTATTTTCTTCATCATTTCCACATTCATCATAATTTTTAAAACTAACCTCAGAGTTACTAGAAAATTCACCCACCTCTTGTTCATTTATTATGGTGGCTAACCGACTCATTTGAATTTCTAGATGGAATATAGCTTGATTCGTGTTTTGCATGAAATTAAAATGAGTTTCCATTAAGGCTTCCATAGTTTTCTCTAAGGTATTGAATCTTTCCTCTTCTTCATTTGAAAATTCATGTGGATATTTAGGTTCTGGATCCGGATATGGATAAGGATTTTCATAAGTTGGAAAAAACTGATTTACTTGGTGTGCATGAAAATTTTCATAAGATTCTTAATTCCAAGCAAAATTATAATTCCAACTATAATATGAGTCCATCTTTCCACAAATCACAAAACAAATAGACTAACCACGAAAGTTACACAAAAGGAAAAAAAATAAAATAAATAAATATCCTAATTCTACGGTTAACCTAAATAAAATCTAGACAGCTCCTAACTGTTTCAAGTTACACCTTAAGGTTCACCAAATTTGAAATTAATCACACCACTAGCCAGGTAAGTGTAAGAACGGTGGGAGTCTCTCCGTGAGTACGGTGACTAATTGAATAACCACACGTTCTTTAGGCGTTTGACTTTTGAACCACTTTCCTAGGCACCATTAGTTTGATTAATTACAAATTCAGCCTCCTCTTGGAGTCGTTTGTCCTAATTGAGCTCGAGAGTCCTAGGGGCTAACGTCTACTTGATTTTATTAGGTCAAGGTTATGCAAAATGAATGGGTGGTTTGTGGGCCAAGGAAGGGTGATGAAATCCCCACCTTATCTTGTTATGAGTTGTGCCCTTAAGTTAAATTACAAATGAGAATGCAGAAATAAAAAAAAACTGTAAACAAATAAAGTGTCCTAAAACTATGTGAATTACGAAAGAAGGAGAAATTAGACGTACCTCGATCCTCCAGCAATCACCACAATTTATAATTGACAAAAATAAAAATAAAAGTAAACCTAAACAGGATGTGCTCTACGTGAGTGAATGCATGTATGCGACAATTAGTTTTCTAACTAACAATAAAAACTAAAAAAAAATAAAACTAAGCTACTATTTTTTTTTGAGTTAAGATACAAAATACCAGGAATAGCGCAACAATAAAATCTTTATCTTTTTGCTCCTTCGGTCCACTTCGATAATCCTAGAAAGAAAAAAAATAAAAAAAACTAATTCGAATAAATAAATATTAAGGGATAAAAAAAATTAATTCTAGTCCCCGGCAACGGCGCCAAAAAACTTGATGTGATAAAAATATGTAACTGCAAGTGTACAGTGTGAAATTGAAGAACTGGCAAGTACATGTCGAATCCACAGAGACTAGATTAATTTTAATGTATCCTTAATATCTATTTTAGGCGAATTAGAAATAAAGATTGAGAATCAATTAACTATAATTAAACTAACTAATAATAAGGAAGCAATCTAGGAATCCGAATCCATTAAATAATAAACATAACAAGTAATTCAATCTCTTCTATTTTTATAACTTAATTATGATTTTGATCTCCCTTCCCTTTAATTTAGTAATTTTATAATTAACGTGGGCAAGCATAGACTATGGAAATTTAAGGATTAACTATAACCCATCAAAACTTCTTTGAGCAAGCATGGATTATGAAAAACCCATATCTTAACAATAATCTATCAAAACCTAATAATTAATTTAAAATCACATAAGAACTATAAAACGAAGGTATTTCAATAATGAAACATGAAGGCGAAATCAATTAAACATAAAAGCATAAATAATAGAAAAGATAAAAAATATTATCATGAATAATTATTTAATTTCATATTCATCCTAGATTAAAGAAATTAACTAGACATGAAAATAAATAAACTAACTAAAATAAAGAAGAAGTAAAAAATTAAAAATAAAATAAAAAAAACTCCCTTTAATTAACGATCCTCCAACAAGCGTACAATGAAAAATAATTTAATTTACTCCTACTCCTAACCTAAACTGATACCCCCTCTCTCTAAAACAAGAGACCTATTTATAGGAAAAATAAATTTGTGCCCTAATTTATATTCATTGAACTTGGCCTCTTTTATTCCCTTTTATTCTATTCTTTCCTTCTTGATTTCAATCTCTATATGGTAATCTCCCAATAGTCCCTTTCCATGTAAGTTTCAACTTCCTAGTGGTAATCAACTTCTCAAAGATATCTTCTAGATTGACTTTCTTTTCCTTCACTGGATTTAACTTGCACACCAAGATTATTCCACCTCCTTCCTTCTCCTTGTAGGATTCTTCTTAGATATTTCCTTACATGAATAAGAGCATTAAATACTGTTTGATCACCAAGATTTTGACTTTATCACAACAAAATATAAAATCCTACAAAATAAAATAAAACATATTAATTTAATAAACTAATATAATTAAAAGGACAAAATTAGGGATAATATAATGTATGAATTATGTGTTTATCAGCATTCATTTTCTAAATTATCATGGTTTTCAGATGAAGAATCAACTTATATATTTTCTCATATCCTTAAGCTCCCCCCTTTCCTACATCTTCTTAGCTTATTTTGTTTTTGTAAAAACTCACCTAATTAAGACCTCATCCTCTTCACTATCATACATATCCCCATATTGATTTCTAATGTCCTCATGTTCATCCACATTTTTAGAAAATATCACATCATCATCATTTGATTCCTCGTATGAACTATCTAAATAATGTGGCAAGGTAAAAGTACGATCTTCATCACTTGATTCATCACCTTTTGTTTTACAATGCCCCTCTTTTTCTCTGTCAAAATGCACATTATCCTCTATTTGACAATGCATCTCTTCCTCTCTATCAAAATGCACCTCTTCAGTAACTTCATCTTCTCTTTCACAATGAAACTCTTCAGTAGCCTGATCATCTGTTTCACAATGCCCTTCTATATCTTCTGTTTCACAATGCTCCTCATCCTCTCTTTCATAATGCACTTCTTCAACATGTTTTTCCATAATTTCAGTTTGGGGCCTTGGTTCACATATTAAAAATTGTTCATCTGCTTCATTTACTAAATTTGGTATAAGGTGGTCAACAATTGGTGTATGGAGTAAGTAAACTTCCATTATCCTATTTTTAGGAATCAATGCATACATTACCATCACATCATTATCTGTATCTAATGAAAGTAACCCCATTTCCATGTCAGTCCTAGGTATTCTGTACTTAAACTCAAAAATACCATAAACATATCCAAATGGTTTTGCTATTGCACGAAATTCTATCAAAGACATAAATTCTGGATGACACATATCATAATAATCAATTTGACCTCCCACATATATAGGCTAGACTTGGTTCTTTTATAAATTGCCCACCATGGAAGTATTTAATTGTGAAATATTCAATATCCACTGCATATGAAAAATATAATAAACACAATCACACACATTATAAAGGAAAATGAGATCACCATATTCTTAGTTAATAAAAGGGATAATTAAAGTTTTAGTACCTGTACTAGGACCCGACTTACAAGTTGATACCCAAATTGAAAAAATTTACAAACTGGTGCTTGTACTAGAAAAAACTTACAATCCGTTAAATTTTAGGGTTCCGTTTAATTATTAGGGTTTTTAACTTATAAGTTGGTACCCAAACTGAAAAAAAGTTACAATATAGTGCTTGTACTCGTAAAAACTTACAATCCGTTAAATTTTAAGGTTCCGTTTAATTATTAGGATTCCATATTTGCTAGTTTCTTTTAATTTGCTCATAAATGTGTGTTTTAGTGCTTGTTGCAATTATTTTTCGTTTAATTATTAGAATTCCATTCGGCTTGTGTTTTAGTGTTTGTTTATTTGTAGTATTATATGCACATGCATGTGCAATATTTATTTAATTCAAGCAAATTTTTACTTTTGCCTAAAATGAGAAAATTCTTCACAAAAAAAATAAATAAAGTAAGATGTCATGAGTTAGATAAATATATATGATGCTATTGAAAACTTTCAAAAAATAGTTTATATACATTCTTCCATCATATATATTTAATATTAGCTAAAAAATTAGTATGAATAATTTTAAGAATAATTTTAATTAAAATATTTTTACAATACGAAATTTTTGAAGAATAATTTGAATTTTTAAATATATATTTAATATTAGCTAAAAAATTAGTAGTGGTGGTAAAAAAATGATAAAAATAAATTTAAAATATCATGTCACTTTATAGTCCTATAATAAAAATGTATTAATTACAATTATAAAACCAATTGAAAATAAAAATACATATCAACCACCAGTTTGAGTACCAACTTGTAAGTCGAGTTCTAGTATAGGTACCAAAAGTTTAATCGCGTAGATTCTGTTAGTCAATCAGACTTTTCCGTCGTGCCCGTTAGTCAAATTTAACGATTTAACATAAATATTCAAGTATAAGCACCAGTTTATAAGTTTTTTTTAGTACAAGCACCAATTTGTAAGTTTTTTCAGTTTGGGTACCAACTTGTAAGTCGGGTCCCAGTACATGTACTAAAAGTTTAATTATCCCGTTAATAAAAAGTACCAAAAAAGAAAATTCACATTTCATTTAACACATAAAGCAAGAGATACATAAGGAAAAACTCATATTTATTTACTTCAAACTCATTAACAATCAAAATAAAGAGATTAATGTTGTCAAATTACCAAACTTACCATAATTAGGGCCCTTCATTGGTCCATATGCATCATGATCGGCCCTATCTCTAAAAAATTGACACGATCGACTCATCGTCCTCGTGAAAATCGATTTTTAGTAGATGATGAAGAAGGAAGGAAGATTAAGCGCGACTTAGCTCGAGAATTTCACGCCACACTAAAAACCAATCGCAACTAATTTGGGGATTAGGGTTTGCTAGGACATACTTTTATCCCACGCGTGTGGGATTAAAATAATTATTCAAAAATTTATGTGATTAGACTATATTACCCCTGGCTTAATGATGTCATCATACTTTTGGTGAAGATTTGGCTGAAAAAATAAACGAAAGGTGCATTTAATTGTCTAAACTTAAGTTTAGGATGTATTTAATCTAAAATTTAGTTTAGGGTGCAAATCGATTTTCGAGAAAAAGTTTAGGGAGCAAATTGAATTTTAATCTACTATTAAAACCCAAAGTTTAACTTTCAATTTTTTTCCAAAATTATAAATATATTTTAAACTTTAAATAATTTATTAAAGTTTTAAATTTAAAATTAATACGAATGTATTTGACTTTACTATAAATAATTATAGTTATTGTAATTTTAAACTTTAAATAATTTATTAAAGTTTTAAATTTAAAATTAATACGAATGTATTTAACTTTACCATAAATAATTATAGTTATTATAAAGTAAGTAAAATATATTAATAATTATCATATTTGTTACTTTAAAACATATATAAATACAAATTAATTTAAAAAATCAAAATGTCACGGACAAAGAGAAGCCTCAATGGTAAAGAAAAACACTCCCAAAGCATAAAGAGATTTTAGTCATGTATGTTAAGCTCAAAATTTCTTCTTCTATATGTGCTTTTTCGGAAGCACACACTAATAATAGCATCATTTTCTCCCGAACTATTATCTCTATTATGACGCCCCCAAATCCGAGTTTACCTTTACGTCGGGTTTAGTGCTCACGATACTATTATATCCATTCATTACATCAAAATACTAACTTAAACCTGTCTTAAATTACACAATAATATGACTTAAATCCCAGGTTCTAAAGACCTTTACATAACTAAAATACCAAATAATAATACAAAACATAATACTAAATGTACTTATTACAATAATCATTAAACTTAGTTAAGCACAGACGCTTAATAAATGAATTACTCCGCAACCTTGTCTTTTCCTTTATCTTTTCCTGATGTACCAGCTTTCTCGATTTTAACTGAAAGTATTATATTCAACACAAAGGTGAGCAAGAGCTTGCTCAGCAAGGAAATAAACAGTTGAATATAATGGAACAAGAATACTTATGACAAAGGAAATGTAATTCATAAGATACTGAGCAAAGATAATTCTTTAAAAGCTTTGAGTTTAAACATCAGGCTTTAATAGGCTGTAAGGTCAATGACCAGTGAACTCTGTACTAGAATTGACAGTACTAAAACTGCAATCCATGGATATAAACAGATGATAAAAACTGAATATACCCAGACTTGTACTTTAGGTGATCAGCCCAAGTACCCTATATTGTGCACAACATAATAGTCTATATGACACTTTACGTGTCCACCGGAATCATAACGTCCGATATCATATGCCTCTATAAAAAGGTTGTTCGTTCACAACATTACATAAGAGTCCGCACCACAACAAAATGGTCTGGAGAATATTAAATGAGATTTTCATGAATGAAGAATATCAATATATCTCTCAACATTTGTCTAGCCGAAATAATGGCATTGACATACTTTCAAAATCATAAGAATAATTGAATCTGAAGTATTGCAGTTCAATAATTTCAATAAGCTTGAAAAGATAAACCTTCGAGTTAAGTATTTACAACATAAAGTTATTTGAGTAAGAAAGGTTGATGTACTTGCCTCTCGCGTTGATTAAACCTTTTTAATAAGTATCTTTTCACTGAGTAGCCTACATATATATACAATATTGGCTTACTTAGTGATCTTATAGCACAAAGTCTATATTTATGGGTACATATAGCTTCACTATGGTTATTGCAGCTATATCCAATAACTAACATGTATGTTATTTACTAACATCAAACAATCATGTATCTATCGATCTTCTATTTGCAAATACATTGAGGTACACATAGTCACTTAGTGTATCTCAATACATTTTCAGAGCTTAGTATGTACATAACTAGCTTACATAGACACATGGTACATATAGCCTTTACATATCCCAAGAATTACAAGTTTCAGTCTCAACATGTCAGGATATAGATCTTAGATCCTAAAACATCTTTATTATCTCATTTAGTCATGCTAAGACATTTATAAACTTTAAACTTTACTTTTGCAACAAAACTCAAAAACACAAAAATATGATTTTTGAGGTACTTTTGGAGATTTTTAGTAATTTCTATAGTAGCCTTTTGAATCTCCGATTTGTGCAATATTATAGACCTTATAGCATAGTATTTTATTCTTGGTTTAGGTCTTTAAAAATATTAGTTTAAGCAATCCAAAAACAGGCCCCAAATGGGCTGTTTTACATATTTCTTTACTTAGCCAAAACTGCAGTTTTGTTGATTTTTAAGGCTACTTTGATGATTTTTATGAATTTTTGTATTAGGCTTTTAGACATGAACTCTAAGCATACTTCTAGATTGTATACCATAGTATGTTTTTATTGGTTTAGGTTCTCAAGCAAGCTTTCTGAGCTTCTTGAAATTTGTGCTCAAACTAGGTGGTTCACCACAGTTTTGGCTTTTACTAACTTTAGCCAATTCTTGCCAATTTCATTTCTGGCCTCTTGGGTTCATTCCAACACTTGAATTATTACTAGTTAAGACTAGTTTTAGCATTCCCTCGACTTTGCTAAGCATAGATTTGGTTTTGACTCTCTAAACCTAGCTTTTTTCAAGCTTTTACATAATAATTGCTCACGTTCTTGTATACGTTAGCATTTCAACACTTGGAATAGCCTAGTATACCTCTAACTCACTTGTCTAAGGTGTCAAAAACTGAGTTTTAGGTAAAATGGCAAAATCACAATTTTACACTTGGAAAAATCTGCAGAATCTGCAGTTTTGTTTATTTTATAGGCTAGTTTGGTGATTTGTTTGAATTTCTAGGTTAAGTTATTGGCTCAACTGTTTGGCCCTGCTTCTAGACCATACATCAAGGTATTTTAATCATGGTTTAGGTTTCTTATTCATGTCATTTAAGCTTATCAAAATAGGGGCTCAAACTGGCCTGTTTCTCATTACTTTACAAAAACTAACTTTGACACTTTTCGATTTTTTTTTCAGTTTTGGCTACTAGGATAGTCTAGGCATGTGTACTTTAGTTAGTTAAGGATACTTTTAGTATCACCACACTTTATTTAATCATCTAGCCAATTTTGACCTATCAAAGCTCACTTTAGGCTTGAAAAATAGGTTTTAACTTGGTTTTCTTACTAGCTTTGGTCATGGCAGTGATTGGTAATCATTATAAGCATGTATTAGCATCTTTATATGAGTTTATTACAGTCTTATAGGATCAGGTGCTAACAGTTACACAAAACAGTCCACTTTTGGGCTTAAAATATGATTTTTCACAAGTTTAATGCTCAAAATAGTTAAGGTTTGGTTTCTTTAGCTTGTGTAACTTACTTATGTCATATTGTGACTATTAAAACTTGTCTATATGGTCCAGGTATGGTGGTTCTTTATTTTGGTGTTCGTTGCTATTTAAAACTTACTATTTATAACTTTTAAACATGATTTTTGGATAATACCCAAACTAGACCATAACTAACTTAGGGACCAACTTTTAAATGTCATTTATGGACAATGTATGGACTCTCTATTGTCTAATAACATCAATGGCTAAAATTGGCCATAACAGTCCACATTAAGGCATAGTTTTAGCTATAACTCACAAAAAGTCTTACATGTAGACAAAAGGAACCTCTAGGCATTCAAGCAACCTTTAAAGCAATATTATAACTTAACATTATAACTATTAACATGCTTGCACCAGTTAGTCAATATTCTAACATCAAAAACAGTCCATTCATGGCATTTTAGGCATGATTTAACACTAATTCTCATAACTGTTCCCAAGCCTTCAAGTTATACACATTAATACTCCATGTAATTGCTATATAGTCTATATACATGATCTAAAACAATTAAATGCAAGACTTCAAGCTTTAGTTCAAAACAACCCTTTATTGGTTTTAAATTTCACAAGAAAGTATGGTTTAGAAATCAAGTCTACAAGGATAGCATGGTTATGCAACACATGGGCATGGACTAACTTTTTACAGGGCATTAAACATGTATAGACTATATCTAGATGGCACAGAACATATCACACCCTAACAGTCCTCAACTAGCCATTTAAGCTAACATTCAAGCTTTCAAAACAGGGCATGGTCTGGCCTGTTTCAAACAGCCCCAGACTGACCAGTTTTGATCCATTTTTGGCTGGAAATAACACTTTATCTTCCCAACTATTAGCCTTCCTAGTTTGGTATGTAAGACACCTTAATATAGCATAAAATCCACACTAGAAGCATGGCCTAACAGTTATAAAATAAGCTTCCAATAACAGTCAAAATGACTTTGTTTTGCTCCTAAACAAAGCTATCATGGTTTGTAAATTACATGAAAACATGGTATACTTAATCATAGAAGCATACATGAAGCATTACACTTACTATATAAGTAATTTGACATGATCTTGGATTCCATTTCACAGCTAGTATGCTCATACACTATAATAGTTCTTATTTCAGCCTTTTTATCAAACAGTTGGTGAGCATAGTTTTATTTTATTTTTATTTACATGGAACAACTAATTTCATGTCCATTTTCCTAGCCTTCTGGATTAATGTATTAAAGGTCTTCATATACTATATCAACATCAATACAAGCAACAATCACTGCGACAACAATCATATAATCAACCATTATATTATAAAAATCAATGTAGCAGTCACAATACAATATAACAGCCCTC
Source organism: Aralia elata (assembly GCA_034770075.1). Lineage (NCBI taxonomy): Eukaryota > Viridiplantae > Streptophyta > Magnoliopsida > Apiales > Araliaceae > Aralia > Aralia elata. Next base: position 7,910,528 of record CM068382.1, read on the forward strand.
ATGGCTGCTAATTAGTTAATTAAAGCTACTAACACTTTGTTTCACTATAAAAATGCAATGGAAAAAGGAATGAAAATGGAGATGGCCTGTTTACCTTGCTAGCTTAGAGAATAGATGTTGTGTTGGTCAATCCTTTTTCCCTTTCCAGTCGGAATTCTTCTACTCTCTCTTTTTAATTGACTGTTATTGATTTTAGGGTTTAGTTAAGTGATGAAGCTAACTGCTTTCAAGTATATTGCTTGGCCATATATGGCTGAGCTTCTATCAGCCATCATTGCTTTTTTGACTGTCCTCTTAGTCTCTACTCGGCTGCTACTTGGCTCCTACCATACTCTCTTAGCAAGCCTAAGTCTAGCAGTCAGTTTAGCCCCTACATTGGCCTTTATAATGTCTATTTTTTGTAGGCTACTTGACTCCTAAGACTTCCAGCCTTATCCCCAGCCATCCTATGCATTGTAGCCTCTAACTAGCTGTTAAATAATTGCTAAAGGAACTAACTGCTAACTTAGGTTACTTACCAAAACTCGGCTCTTTATTTCCTCCATATGGGCTACCGGATTGGACAAAGAAAGGGGGCAGATAATGGATTTGTTTTGGGCTTAAAAATAGCCCTCCCTGCTACACTAAATAAAGTTGTTGGATTGGCCAAATAACAAGGCAGGGTCTAATTTTAAATTTGGGCCTCATAACACATCTCTTAGTGTAGTAAGAGTCCAAAGTATTAAAATTAAGGTAGCACATTTGCAAGCACACATAGAAAAATTTATGGGACATTTACATTTAGTAGTACATTTTTAGAAATAATTACAATAATGGTGCATAGATAAAATAATTACAAAAATAATACATTTTTCCATATTTATTTACAATATTAGTGCAATTAGGATTCCTTAATTTAGGGGATAATATCATTTTATCTCTCCTCCATTCTATCCCTTTAATTTAGTTTCCATATCAGTTTTTTTAAAAAAAATAAAATACCCATTCTCTCTCTCCCCTCTCTCCCTCCCACCGCCTCACCACCTCTCCCCGCCGCCCCCGCCCCTCTGCCTCCCTCCCTCCGCCCTCCCATTGCTTGCGAGTATGATGAAGCCAGGATTGTTTTATGCTTTTTGATTACAGTAGATAAGCTCATCATGTATGAGCATTCTGCAATTTATGATATATTTGTTGTTTTTGATTACTTTGGGCAATGCTATCATGTTCGTTCATAAGGTATAAAATCTATTAAAAGGTAATCAAATCAGTTTTATTGGGTTATCAATTAATTATAAAAAATCTATTATAATTTTTTTTTCCATAGTGCAGTTGGTAGCTAAACATTCATACAAAGGTGACCAATTCAGTTTTATTGGGTTACCAATTAATTATAAAAAATCTATTATAGATTTTTTTTTCTTTAGTAGAGTTGATAACTAAACCTTCATACAGAGGTAACCAATTCACTTTTATTGGGTTACCAATTAATTATAAAAAATCTATTATAGATTTTTTTATAATTAGTGCAGTTGGTAGCTAAACCTTAACACAAAGGTAACCAATTCAGTTTTATTGAGTTATCAATTAATTATAAAAAAATTATTATAGATTTTTTATAATTAGTACAATTGGTAGTCAAACCTTCATACAAAGGTAACCAATTCAGTTTTATTGGATTACCAATTAATTATAAAAAAATCTATTATAGAATATTTTTTTCATAGTGCAGTTGGTAGCAAAATCTTAATACAAAGGTAACAAATTTAGTTTTATTGGGTTACCAATTAATTTGAAATCATCTCCATTGTTTGACAATTGAAACATTAAAAATAATACAATAATAGGAATGATTCCAATTATTAGATTACTGATCCAAACATTAGAAGCGGAGATAATGGTGAGAGGAGTAAATAGTGGGTGCTATTAAATAGTGGGTGTCATTAAATAGAGAGGAGTAAATATGGTAGTTATAGTTCTCCTTGATTTAAGGGATAATGATTTAATGGATTTATTCTTGTTGCACTTTTTTTGTAATTATTTTGTTAGTGCATGTAATTATTTTGTTAGTGCACTATTCTTGTAATTTTTTACTAATTGTTGTATACTTATGTAAAGAACCCAAAATTTAATGTGGCCCAATATTTCAATATGGACTCATATTAAATATTAAAACACATGGATTTTATCTATCACATTTAATTAGGCTAGCAAAATGGTTAGAAAATACTTTATTAGAATGATGGTCCCATGTATTTTAAATATCTCATAGTGATGCACACAATTTTTCCTTATTTATCACTAAATAATACCTTTTGAATGAAATTAATTATTATATATTATAATATAATTATTTCATGATCACATAGCTAGTTTCATGTCAAGAATATTTCCCAATTAAGCCATGTTGGCTTTCCTTTTCATTCTTAATATTTATATACCAATATAACAAGGTATATCATCATCCCTTCCTTTACTGTACATAACTTTGAAATACTTAATAAATTATTAAGTATTAAATAATTCTAATATCACAACAATTAAGTAAAAAAAATTATACACAAAATTTGTCATTATAATAATTAAATATTATCTAAAATTTTCTGTGTCATTACATCTATTACCTACTTAAATTGAAAATTGACAACTCTAATTGCACGGGAATACCATATGCTTGACCTATGACTGTTTGAACCACAACCTCAATTGAATCTATCTTCTGCAAAACAATTTTAATGATGTCCAAAAAGACCATGTTATCCATAATCTCTAATTTTGAAACAAAAAGAATAATAATTATTAATATTCAAAAATGATCTCCTAACTAAGATTAACATTTATATATTTGGAGCCGGAGGTCTTACCTTTTTGGTTGGTTCTATTTTAGAATAATAAGATTTGCATTTAATACATTTGAAAAGAACATTAAGATTTTGTATTTAACATATTCTCCGATCAACCATTGCAGACCGCAGAGCCTGCATGGCTGAACCTACAATCTTCTGAATAACCCTTTTCTTCTCAAAAGCCCAAATAGACATACCCAATGCGATTGGGTCGGGCTTATATCTGTTCCTTCAACAAGCCCAATATATTTATAAACACTCTTTTTACTCTCAAATTATTTATATATATATATATATATATATATTATCCATTTCAAAATTAGAGATATATTTTTAGTTTTAGACTATAAAAAGACAAGAGTTACTAACTTGTCATTAATTATATTTTAGGTTGCTTGAATACTATCATGGTAGTATATTTCTAGCTAATATTATGGTATATTTAGGAAAGTAATTTATCTTTAAAGTCGTTTTTTAGAAATGTATCACTAATTTTAAAACAGATAGAATTATATTATCTTGATGTAGGACAAATGACATTGAAGTTTGAGGAAGAGCTGGATAGAAAGAAGGCTTCAAAAAAACGCGCGTAACCCTTCGGGTTTCGGGCGTGTTTTGGGTTCGGGGTCGGATACGTCTTTGGGCGTTTGGATCTCTTCGGATATGGCGTCATGGCTTCGGGCGATCGTCGGATAGATTTGTTTTAATTATTATTAGAATTATTATTATTCTTAGGAAGTAAATCCATTTATGGTAGTGGAGTTTAATTAGGAAGTGAATTCTTTATGGTAGTAGAAGTTTAATAGGAAGTTAGATATACTTTAGGAATTGGTTTTCATAATTGTAGGAATTCTATTATAGATTGGAAAGGAAGTCTATTAGCTATAAAAACCCGGCTTGTGGGTTGAAATCAGGAGATTATTATTCATTGATTAATAAATTAGAGTTATTTCTCTTATTTTCTGGTGGATTCCAGTTTTATGTGTTCTTAGAATTTACGCTGATAAATTCTTGTACTTCCGTTCTGCGTCATATCCCCCTCCCCAAAAAAAATGAAAGTGTAGTTAGTTTTATTTCTCCTCTTTTAAATATTAAAATTAGAGAATTGATATTTTCACAAGTAAATATGATAGTTCTACAAGGTCATCTCATATGAATAGTAAATAGATCTCAGTAAGAAGTCTTGTGAAAATATTAAATATTACTTGTGAAAATATCAATTTTCTAAATATATTATTTGAAAATTAAATTTAGTCTTTATAAGCAGTGATGCAAAAAATATTCAAATTTTATTCGTCTAATTGTAAACATGTTTCATAAAGATCTTATTAAAAAAAAGGACGAAAAATTAGGACTCTCTTTTCTATAGTGACTAGTGAGGCAACACTAAATATTGTGTCAAGCAGGGTCACACGAAGAGTTAAAAAATTAATTTCACAAAATAAAACAAATTTATAAGTTTGCAAAGAGGGTCAGATACAATGATACAACATGCTCATATAGTTGTCCTTTTTGTACGTGAACTAGAACGGAAATTAAATGCGACGCACATCATAAGATTTCTATTTCAGAAAATGAGGGGTAGGTTGAAACACTAAAAACATGCACTAAAAAGACCATGTCGTGTGAAATGATCGACTAATATGAGGAGGTCTAAATTTAAAGTGTAACGAGTTGTTATGTTAAGATTCGAAGAGATGGTATTCCATACGTATATAAACTGTAGATTTTTTTGACAATACTGACTTCAATGATTCTTAATAGAACATTTTTCTCAAATTTGTGGAATTGCCCACTCATTTCACATTAGTGCACGCTCCCTATCACATTTTAACCACATGTTTAAAAAATAATACTCTTAGACTATGTTTATTTGCAGGAATTATAACCTTGAGATTGTATTTTTATAAATTATAATTTCAAAACTATCAATTTCGAATGTTATTCTTACAAATAAACAACGGTCGAACCAGATGGGCTAGGGGGGCAACTGCCCCTGGTAGGCTGGAATTTCCGACGACTCCTACCATGCAAGATTTGGCTCTTGATGCAGTGATGCTGCCCTGCCCCTGCTGACTGGCGACCTGCCGCACCCTCACGCCTTCTTCTGCAGAACAGCCATGAGCCAAGCCAACAGTGATGAGTGAACAGTTAATTTTTTTTAAAAAAATCTCTTTTCTTATACAGACAACAACATAACCCTTTTCTTCTTATTTTTCTTCTATGGCCGCCGACCAGTTAGCACTATTAGTGCTATCATTTCCCTTAATCCATTCCAATTTCCACAGTTTCACACTTCCACTGACCTGCTAGGCTGCTATCATTCATCAATTTAATTACTTCTCAGTTCTCCCTTTCTCTCTCCACTACAGTCTTTAGGTTGGGCCCTTTTCCTTTTGTGTTTCTTTTTCATATATGTTAATGAGTTAATCTCTATATGTGTCTACAAATAAGGAATTTTGTGCTTAATTTTTTCATTAAATTAGATATTTAGAGTTTGTTATGCCATGAATTAGAGATTATGTGTTATTTACTTATTTTCATTGAATATTTGAATTAATATTGTATATTTTTCAATTTATGGTATATTGTTTGTGAAATAATTGAAATTATTGAATTTGGTTAGTTGATGAAATTATGATGAAAGAGTATTCTCTGCGATGAAAATTGTCAAGACTGACTTGCGTAATAAAATGGGAGACGAGTGGATGAATGACAGTCTGGTAGTTTATATTGAGAATGATATTTTTTCAACAATTAGAAACGAACAAATTTTGAGACGTTTTCAAACGATGCAGACTTGCAGGATACAATTGTCTTCTCTCAGTCGTACAACCGAAAGAAGTAATTCAAGTGTCAATAAATAAATTTTTTTTTACTGATGTATTTTACCCCCCTTCTAAAACGTTCTGGTTCCGCCACTGCAAATAAACATGACCATAAAGTCGAAAGAGTATTGCAGAAAGATCCGCACACCTTATTTCCTAACTTAAAAAATCATGATTGTAAATTTGTATTTTAAATTTTGGACCAAATAACGTAAGTAACATAAAGAATCTATTCTTATCCACATGGAATGACCAATTAAATTTTTGAGCAACAGAATAAGAGTGTTGCTATGTATGGTAATAAATTTATGCGAATTATAACTGTGAAACTTATTAATATATAAAATTAGTATAAATTATAGGGTCTTACTTATTACGTATTTTTTTAAAAAAATTATCACTAACACCTATTCACGTAATTAACAATCAAAAAATCGACGTAAATTTTTATAATATATATCATTTTTTACGTAATAATTCTAATTGCTAAGAACGTTAAAACTGTACTGAAAAACTATTCGATGTCAGATGACAGTTGTGCACAATGAGGTCCAAAAATATTGTAACCTCGATTATATTTGATTACTCGATGGAGGCAAGATTCCTGTTGATATCTTTTGCTTTAATTATCCTAATGGCATACTTTCTCCAAGTTTGTGGAATTTAAACATATACGGATGCACATGACGTAACCAGTGAGGTATATTACTCCTGTCATCCAAAAAAATGAGATTAGATTAACAAATATCCATATTATAAAAAAATAATTCAAAGTATATTTCTTATTCATTTATTTGCACTGCATTTTAGAATTTTTTTAATAAAAGTAATCAAATGGATATGGCAAAAAAATAAAATGAATTCAAATTCAAATTCTTCTTCTTTCATTGACAAAATCAAAGACATTTTTTTAATGAAATACCAAGAGATATATTTATATTTTTAAATTATAAAATGACATAAAAATTTTAGCACGCAATTAATTTTATTTATATCATGTTATCACTATCACTTCTCGAGTACTATAAAAAAAAAATTGAAAAATTAACTTTTTACTATGAGTTAACTGAATATTATATCATATTATCACTCACTTTTTTAAGTATTATTTGAAAAATAATACTTAAATTTGTAGAAGGATGGACTACTAAACTATTGCCATACATTTAAGCATTTAGTACCCATTTTCAACAGCTTTAATTGATGACCTGAGCAATGACAAATAGACCCACTGGCCTGGGCAACACCAAGAACTCGCTTTCAGTTATGAGAAGATTACAAATTTGCCATTATTTAATTTTAACGTTATTAATTGTTTGAGAATAACTGTTTGTACATTATTATTTTTCCACTTTATGAAAGTGGACAAAGGATTAAAGGTTGCAAGTAATTTGGAACAAAGGAGTACAAAACAAAATAATTGCGCTCGAGCTATTTCACAAAGTAATATATTTGAACAAATTAAGGTCTTGGAAATATTTTTATTTATATATGGAGTAAGAGCATAACACAAAGTTTTAGAAAAAATGCGACATAAAAAAAAACCCTCTCTCACTAATGAAATTTAACATTTTCTCCGCCCTTACTCACCTTTATCCCAACAAATAATTAATTAAGTATTTATTACAATCGTAACACCATCTTAATCTATATTTTTATCGGACGATAAAAATACAGACCGTTAACTTTAAGATCATATAATTGAAGGTATTGAATATTTACTCCCAATACGTCCAAAAAGAAATTGAGATCTCTCTAAACTAACAAAAAAAAAAACTTGCTATTTTTTTGGAGTTAATCTTTGTGAATAAACTAGTACAATTTGGACAACCAGTAGACTAATGATCTGCAGGTGAATAGACGGTATAAGTGGGAATGTTGTAGCTAGGAAGTCACTGTCAATCAAGTTGTTACAATTCCCATTCCAGACCATTTATCATCTCAGAATAGGATGTTTCTTCATTTTCTATGAAATCAACATTTAGGTCTTTCTCCCCCGAGTATGAACTTTCTGGTGAGCTTGTTTTCTCAATCTTTGGCGCATTTTCAGCACATTCTGCAACCCCAGTTGCATGAGCTTCTTGATCATCAACAGCCTCACTTATCACGGTACCCAATGGCCGCCGATCAAATGCTCGACAGCTGCCTGATATCACATATACTCGGCAGACACTCATTTCATGCCTCAACTGCATATGAAAAACACAATTTCTTCGATTAATTAAACTTCCAAATATAAAAATAAAATTATGTTTTTAGCACGTTTTAAAATAGAATTTAAGAGGGCGGTGACATATCTTTAATGCTAAAATTGATAATTATCCAACCCCGTATATGTATGCAGACATGCAGTTTTATACTGCATGCATCAGAATTAGTTGTACTGAAAATATTACTCCTGATAAAAAGGCGTATATATATATATATATATATATATATATATATATATATATATAGCTATATTTAGAATAATTTTGTTTACCCTTGGAGCAGCACAATTAGTACTCGAGGAGCTGGAGCTAGCGGGTACTTCTTCCTCAATGGCTTTATACTCATTCATCTTCCATTTGGTTTTTCGCCCCAAAGGAGCTTTCCCTTTGTAAAACACCATTGTTTTCTTCACTCCAATAACTTTGTTACTCGTCGAGTAGACATAATTCGGTGAGCCCGTGGCCTTCCAATATCCGGAAGCGGTGGTCCGGTTAGGCCTCCCTCCTCGGGCTTCCCTTTCTTGCCTCGGCACAAAGAAGAACCATTGCTCCGTGTCCCTTTGGCATAACTCTCCTGCATAGTCTGTAAAAAAAAATAAAAAAAAATCATAGAACTTAGAATTAATCAATCAAAACTACTTTTAATTAATTTCTCCATAAGGATCGATGATGATGCAACAAATTAAATGAAAAATTTATACGTACTTGGTAGGTGCCATGGTTCTACTTCATAAATGTCGATAACGGGGATAACTCGATTCAGATGAGCTTGGCTAATTCCTTGTAATTTGTAGTGAAGATAGAATGAAACAAGCTCTTCTTCAGTTGGATAGAAACGAAAGCCTGGTGGGAATTCCTCCATTTTTTTTTCTTTTTGAGCTATATATATGGAAAATTCAAATATTTTTGGAGTGGTATAAATATAATTTACATATTTATGGTGTTGTGTTATGGATTTGGAATGAGCTTATTATATTTATAGTGATGTGATAATATTTGCCGAGTGAAAGGAGAAATATATGTGGTGATACTAGGATTCTTCCACACGGTTTAATAATGAAAAACGGTGACACGTGAAGCATGAACCGGTCAGACTTCCTCGGGTACTTGTAATCTTATATACCATCTTTCTTCCAAAATTAAAGATGCAATACCGATTTTCAAAACCATAATTTTCTTAAAAATTTATTTTACAAACATATCGTTGACATTTATTCAAAATGTAATAGTCCCGAAAAGATATAAATTAATAACAAAGAATTATTATTTTTATAAAAATTTTTGATATATTCACAAAATTTCACTCATATGAATGTGACTTTTAATTACTATTTATTGGAGATGAGTTTTGCAAAAAGTTATTAATTTTTTTAAAAAAAATATCAATTTCAAAAAAATACTAGTAGACGCTACTATGTCATTATTAGCAACATGATAAACAAAAATATTTTTAAATTCATTAATAACGTAATTAAAGTCTGATTTGAATTCAATAGTGAAAAAATAAATTGATTGTCCAGCTATATCAGTTTCAACAAAGTGCCTTTCAGACTGTTATAGTACATATGTGGAATTCCTTAATTGACTTGTCTATTCCAAAAAAGGCACAAAAAAGTTGCAATATTATAAGAACGTATAAGGAGAGCTCCGTACAAAGTTGAACAATTCGTAATTAACAGTCAGAAATTAATATGAGCAATCCACAATAATAACTTATTAAATATATTGAGGAGTAATATATTGTTTCTGATGAAAGTTGTCTCTACACCACCAAAGATGTGTCAAAAAGAAAATATATTATACTCCATCGATTCATAAAAGAGTCTCATTTTGACATTTTGAAGTCAATAATAAAATTCTTAAATTCATAATTAATATAAATTTATTTAATTTTAATTAATACAATAATAATTATTAAAAAACTATAAAAAAATACTACTTATTATATAACTAATTTGTTAATTTCAAACTCACATGAATCAAATTAGTTTTATATTTTGATTGATGACTCTCTTTGAAGGGTGCTAGACATAATTTTTTAAATGTGGCCATTTTAAAAAGGATGACTATATAGGTTTAGATATAAGAGTTTTATTTTTATCAACTTTTTTTTTCCTTTTAATATTAAGGTTTGATTGAATAGGACACATTTAGAGACAATTATTATTGAGTTCAAACCAAGGATATACCTTCAAGGTACCTAAGTTTTATAACCAAATTTCACATAAAGAAAATAAACTATACAAAAGAAAAGAACATGAAAAAAATATAAGAAAATACAATTTTTTGTTTAGTTCAAAATTGTGTAGCACTATTATTATAATCAAATAAAATAAGTATATTTACATTATTTTTTTTTTGTTCTATAAAATCATTGATAGACATTACCAAATAATATAAAAATATTCATGCTCTCATATATTTTATGTTATTTTCATGATCCGTCCTGTTAGATTTATATAAAATATCTTATAATGACAACTTTAATTCTATGAGATATATATGTTTAAGTCTACTCTTCAACAAAAAGTTAGATTTCAACATAAGAACATTAAAAAAAAATGTAAGTTTCCTTTAAGTTTCCCCTAATTTCTCTTGTGACCTCTTCCCATGCAAGCCCCCCTAAGCCCTTGAATAAAATGTATGCCTAGAACTAAATTGTAATAGTATAGAACTATAGATTCCCAAAAAAATAAGAAAAAGGGTATATAAGTTATATAACTATTAGGGTATCTCATTTTTTTTCACTTGTGCAAACTTTAAAATTAGGTAAAAAAATAAATAAATAAAGGACTCTCATTTCTAAGATAGACGGAGTATAATTTTCTACAAATATACAGACACGTATAAAACATAATAAAATTAATTTAAAATTTACACATCCTATATATATATATATTGACAAAAAAGTAATTTTTGAAAAAGTCACTTAAAATGCTAAAATGAGATGGAAAATGATGTATATATGTAGAATTACAGTAAATACTCAAAACTAGATGGAATTATGCAAAACCAAAATGTGACATCAGGAAGTAGAAATGCACAAATATAAATACAAAAGGGATTTATGGTGAAGTGAATCAATGAAGTTTTGAAAGTCACTCATGTAAGTATAGCTACACCTAACAAACACGGAGAATCGAGGACCCTAACTTTAAGACCTCCACGATCATAGATTGATTGATAGAGACGGGACTGAGACACACATTTTACGCGGATTTAGGATAGGAAGCGGTAAACATTTTTATTTATTTATTTATTTTTTTCGTAACAATAGAAAATTAAAGCTAGGGATCACTAACTCAGTGTGCATGAAATTATAACATTAATTAACTACCATACATACACACATACATACAAACAAAATATTATATATTTAATTTCAAAGCATCAATATCTAAAATATTTTTCATGACTTTAATTTGGCTTCATGGATTTTGCTTCTCTCTAAATTATATATATATATATATATATATATATAGTTTCAACAAGATACAAAGAATTGTATATTAGCTTTTTCAGATGAACTACGTACAATATGGTACGTATGCACGTATATAGCTGTAGGTTACAAGAGTTTGTGATAACATTAAATTCTCACATCCATATCTATCTAATACAAGAGTAACATGAAAGATATCTCTATTTAGAATAACAAATATTATCTATAACATAAGACACGTGAGTCAATATATATATATTTCAATCTATAAATATTTACTTGACGAACATTTATTCTAACATCAGCACCTATCACTTATAGTGAATAATACGGGTTTCGTCTGTTTAAAAAAAGAATTCTTTTTTTAAATTTTTGAATGAATGTAATATCAACTTCTATTTAATTCAAAGAAACTACAACTTCATCCCAAGTATAAAAGAGAGTATGCATGGCCCATAGTTTTACACCATTTGATGAACAAATGATGGGCATCTCTATTATATACTCAGTGAAATTCAAAATAAAATAAGGATTAAATTCACCAGCCAATCAATTGAGACACAAATACTGTTTACATATGTCAATTTTCATATTTACATGAATGTTAGGGTATGGACCACAACACCCATTCGACAGGTCCCGAAAGCAAGGGCTCAAGACTCGTAACCCAGGGGATTCACTCAACAACAAACAACCGGCTGCCGAAGTTGCGGTTTCGGCCTGGGGACTGGGGGCCCATGAGGTCAAGTCAGACACATGTACAAGCCATGAGACGTGCCTCCATAGCAGGCATAAGTTGGTCTCATCTATTTATTGATCTATTTATTGATGGAACGCGTAGAAAAGACATATTCTACTATTCAATATTGAAAAACTCTTCCACAATAATAAAATTATACATTCTTTACATTTGAAATCCTAATTAATATTTTATCTCTCTCTTTTCACTTACTAGCACATACACGGAGGTGTTCTATAACGACCCAAAGCCATCAACCACTATGAGAACGAGTTATATGGGTTTAGAAGAGATGAGATTCAACTGGAGACGACGATCAGAAAAATAAAGTATCATCGATGAATAAATAACAAGTATATTATAAAATTAAAATAAAAAGGGAAAGAAATTTGTCAATCTATACGTCAACAAATATATCTTTATATGAGGAAATTTAAGATACAGAAACACGATGATGGAAAAGGTCACCATGTCCCTCTTCAGGGGCTCAGGATTTTGATCCAGCTATGACAACATTTATTAAAAAAAATGTATTGAAAAAAGTTAAAATTAAAATATGATGTACCAGTTTTTAAAGGTGATTACTTAATATTTAATATATAAATATAGAATATATTTAAAATATTATGTTTCAAAAGAATATAACTCTATTTTAGATACATACAAAGTTTATTGAATTGGGATTTAAAATTACTAAATATACTTATGGTAATTGCTCTATGATCATTCATATTTTCTTTTGTTTCGAGGTGTAATTACAGTATTTAAGATTAACGGGCTCATGAAATATAATTAAGTAAAATTACAATTTTTCACACTTTATTATTTGATTTATATATAAAGTTCACATTAAAAAAATACTAAAAAATTATACTACAGACACCCAATAACTTAAATGAAACGATCTTTTACCATTTACAAAATTTATAATTTTTTAAATTACACTACGTACCTACGTTCTAAAATATAAAATCACAAAACTTTAATCTTTTAAAATCTAGCTATGACAATTGTCATAGCTGGCCACAAGCTAGATCCGGCACTGTCCCTCTTGCTTGACAAGATTAGGTCACTGCAGTCCCTGTCATGATAACTCTTTGGTTTTGTTATTTTAATTAGGATTTGCAACTATTAAAAGTATCTAACTTTCCATTTAAACACATTTTCACTTTGGCTAGCTATAAGAAGAAACAGGGGATCATTAGGGGAAATTTTAAATTAAGGTTGGATTATTACCATTCCTACCTTACGGATTGTAGTTTATTTTATTTTTGGTAAAATAACATTCATACAAAATAGAAGGATTGCTGAATATTATTTGTTTAAAGATCGTTGAGCAAAAATGAAATAGGATACCAAGACTAAAAGATCTCCGATTCTTCACATTGTAATCAGATTTTTTCTTTCTCAAATTACCCAAGCTTGGTTCCGAAATTACCCAAGCCTGGTTCCGATGTGTGTAGTGATTTCGTGCTATTTTCTTTCTCGCCTTTCTCTATCGTCGATCTCGTACGTGGACTATGAGGAAGATCCGATACTGAAGAGTATTAAGGAATTAAAGTGCAGAAACTAATTATGGGCTTGCGGCTATGGAGTGAAGAAGAAAGATTAAGGTGAGTTCATCCTATATGCCAACTTACCAAACTGTTTTTGGGAAATTTTTTTGGTTGAATTAATTTCATGCACCTTGAATTCCACCAAGAGAATAAATGAGAATATCAGAAAAGAAAGGGTTTTTTTTTTTTTTTTTTTGAGAGAAGACGAGATTTGGGAGGGAACGACTCTTCGATCTTACAATCCAAATCGGATCTGACTCGTACGAACGAAATTAACTCAAATTGTATTTGTATGTAAGTGAATTTAGACTAAAGCTAATTTAGTTTAAAAATTGGACTAAACTCGGTACAAACGAAATTGACTCCTAATTAATTAAGAGTCACTCAGATTCGCCTTACGGCTTGTTATATATTAGTATTAATGATTCCATTTACTTTCTTTCACTATCATATTAATTACTTATCTTCCTTTTCCCTTTCTTATTAGGTAACAAACCCCAAAATTAATTCTAATAACTTTCAACTTCATTAACATGTAACTTCACAACTTTAATAGTATAAATTGAATAAAAAAGAGAGTTAATTATTCACATTTTTAAATTCATGTAAGTGCATATTTTTCTTTCTACTACTTATACATATTCAGTACAAAAAATACATATAATTAATATTATTTATAACATACTCACACGAACATGTTATATATATATATATATAATGGATAAAAGATATAAGTACTCATTCGCTTTCCTTAATTATTTTCTTTTCATAAAATTAATTTGTCAATGCGATGTAGCTTAGTACCACCACTTTGTATGTATAAGATGGAATTTTACAAAAATAATAAATATAAATTCTTCACTACTTCTTTTTTTTAAAAACTGTTTTTTAATACTTATGAGTTTAATTTCTTCAATTTTTGAGAAATGTAGTTGATAATATAGCTCATAGGATTAACAAAAATACCTTTAAAATTTTGACATTTAATAGAGATTTAATAGAACATAATACAAATAAAATCTTTTTAAAACTATTTTAGAAACTAGCCCGTGTACGTCTCTCATGGGTCATAAGCTTGTACTATATATAATAAGGCAATTGAAAATCTTAACCAAATTAACTTTTGGTTGATCATTTCAAGATTAATTTGGTCATCGGTTTATAATTCTCAAATACAAATTACATAATTATAATAATACATGTTCAAATTTGGTGAATAAAATTATAATTTGATATTTATATATACATGCATACATGAATCTCACAATAAAGTAAAATAAAAATCATAAAAAATATTAATGTCATATATATATTTATATAATAATAATAATCTAAAAAGGGAACTTACAATTAAATTAATTTGATAAAAAAAAACGTATAAAAAAATTAGCACACATCTCACACGAGTTCAAAACTTATTAGACATAATTTAAATGTGTGGATGTACTTTCGACACTTAGCTAATAAACATATATAATTAAATAGAAGTTGACACTTGGCTAGTGAACATTTATTATTTAAAAATTCAGTTAGGGTGAATTTGTTATATAATAATAAGTTGTATAATTTTTTACTATATTAAGCGTAAAAGTTATTGTGTTGAGTCGTAAATAAAACGGTAGAGATAAAAATACACTATCTTTTATATTTAATATAATAAAAAATTATAAAATTTATCAATAATAAATTATGAGTGCTTCTACATGAACATGTTTTTTGGACATGGAAATTGGACATTTCTATGTTCCCTTGTTTTTTTCTTGTTTTTTTTTGGTATATATCCAAACATATTTATACTATGGATTTATAAAAAAAAATTAAAAAAACAAAAAAAATTAGGTGTAATTTAGATATATATCAAAAAAATGGTTGTATGAGCCCATACAACCATTTTTTTGATATATATCCAAATTACACCTAATTTTTTTTGTTTTTATTATTTTTTTTTATAAATCCATAGTATAAATATATTTGGATATATACCAAAAAAAAAAAATTAAAAAAAAACAAGGGAACATGGGTAAACTAGGGGACCGGTCCAATTTTCCGGTCCAATTGGCCGGTCCGCCTAGACTTACTGATAAATTATATGACAACTTCGATCAATAATTTCATACGTTCAAAGGTGGACCGACCTAGCTTGGGCTCACAATGGAACCGGGCTAGAAACCACGAGATCTCTGTTCTTCCAAAGCTGGTCACTGTTACTAGTGAAAGTCTACTAATACTTTGTAAATTGGTGCATATATTACCTATAATTAAACTGCAACTGACTACATCGTATAAAATCAATTGACTTGTCGATCAAATTGGATATTCGATCAATTTTTATCAGAAATTAATTTTGGAATTGATATTGTAAGCAATTCAGTATTTTATATAATAATTTATAAACTCAATTACTTTAGGAGCTAAATTATGAATTTGATAACAACTTAATTTAACAAAAATGTATTTAGTCCTAAATTTTTAGAAAAAATGCGAAATAAAAGAAAACGCTCTTTTTAAATTTACATACAAAGTAATTTAGCATTTTATTCACCCCTACTCACCTCTACCCTAAAATGTAAATAATATTTATTACAACGGTAACACTATATTTAAATGTAACGATTTATTTATATCTTTATCAGACAATAAAAAAAATATACAGTTAAATTTCTGATCATAAAACTAGACGTACTGAATACTCACTCTCAATACGCCTTAAATGAAATTGAATTCAGTGAATATTGCTATTTTTTGGAGCTAATCTTTTTGAATAAACTAGTACAATTTGGACAACCATTAGATTAATGATCTGCAGGTGAATGCATGGTATAAGTGGTAATGTGGTAGCTAGGAAGTCACTGCCAATCAAATTGTTCCAATTCCCATTCCAGACCATTTATCATCTCAGAATTGGATGTTCCTTCATTTTCTATGAAATCAACAGTTAGGTCTTAATTTCTCCCTCGAGTATGAACTTTCTGGTGAGCTTGTTTTCTCAATCTTTGGCGCATTTTCAGCACATTTTGCAACCCCATTCCCATGAGCTTCATGATCATCGACCGTCTCCCTTATCACGGTACTCAATGGCCGCCGATCGAATGCTCGACAGCTGCCTGATACCACATATACTCGGCACACACTCATTTCATGCCTCAACTGCATATGAAAAACACAATTTCTTCGATTAAACTTCCAAATATAACATTAAAATTATGTTTTTAGCACGTTTTAAAATAAAATTGAAGAGCAATAATATCTTCAATAATAAAAGCCATAATCCAGAACCATGCATGCAATAGTCTTGTACTGCTTGCATCAATTTGCTTTGAATTATCACTTTTAACACTGAAAATATCGCTTCTAATAAAAGTACATATGTATAGCTATATTTAGAATTTTGTTTACCCTTGGAGCAGCACAATTAGTACTCGAGGAGCTGGAGCTAGCGACTACTTCTTCCTCAATGGCTCTGTACTCATTCATCTTCCATTTGGTTTTTCTCCCGGAAGGAGCTTTCCCTTTATAAAACACCATTGTTTTCTTCACTCCAATAACTTTGTTACTCGTCGAGTAGACATAATTCGGTGAGCCCGTGGCCTTCCAATATCCGGAAGCGGTGGTCCGTTTAGGCCTCCCTCCTCGGGCTTCCCTTTCTTGCCGCGGCACAAAGAAGAACCATTGCTCCGTGTCCCTGTGGCATAACTCTCCCGAAAACTCTGTAAAAAAAATAAAAAAAATTCATAAAACTTGAAAATTAATAAACCAAAACTTTTCTCGAGTAGGCAATAAGGATGATGGTGTAACAAATTAAATGAAAGATTTATACTTACTTGGTAGGTGCCATGGTTCTACTTCAGAAATGTCGATAACGGGGATAACTCGATTAAGATGAGCTAGGCTAATTCCTTGTAATTTGTAGTGGAGATAGAATGAAACCAGCTCTTCTTCAGTTGGATAGAAACGAAAGCCTGGTGGGAATTCCTCCATTTTTTTTTTGTTTTCTGAGCTATATGAAAGATATATATATATATATATATATATATATATATATATATATATATTTGGATTGGTATATATCTAGTTAAGATATGTATGGTGTTTGTGTTATGGATTTGGAAGAGCTTATATTTATAGGGCTAGTGATGTGAAAATATTTACCGAGTGAAACGAGAAACATATATGGTGAGCTTTGCTTGGATTCTTTCACACGGTTTAATTCATGAAAAACGATGACACGGTTAACCGGTCAGACTTCCTCACGTAAGGTTATACAGTCCCTTTACAAAATAAATTAAAAAGGTACATTTTCAAAACCATAATTTTATTAAAAATTTATTTTACAAACATACCGATGACATTTATTAATAATGTAATAGTGGTGAAAAGATATAAAGTAAAATATATTAATAATGTAATAGTGGTGAAAAGATATAAAGTAAAACATAGAATTATTATTTCTATAAAAAATTAATAATGTAATAATCTTGTTTTGATTGATGACTTTGAAGGGTGCTTCACATAATTTTTTAAACGTGGTCATTTAAAAGGGACGACTATTTAGGTTTAGATATGAGAGTTTTTTATTTTATTTTTTTATCAACTTTTTTTCTTTTTAATATAAATGTTTTATAGGACACATTTAGAGACAATTATTTATTGAGTTTGACTGAAGGATATACCTTAAAGGTACCTAAGTTTGATAGCCTAGTTGCATATAATGAAATTAAACTATATGAAAGGAAAATAACATACAAAAATATATGAAAATGAAAATTCTTGTTTAGTTCAAAATTTTGTAGCACCATTATTATAATGATATAATCAGTAAAATAAGTATATTTATATTTCTACTTTCTTATTGACATAAAAAAAGTAGAAATGTACATATATAAATACAAAAGGGATTTATGGTCAAGTGAGTCAATGAAGTTTTGAAAGTCACTTATGTAAAGCTACTCCAAGCAGACACGGATAAGATCAGGACCCCCAACTAATGGACCTCCACGATCATACATAGATATATGATAGATACAGACACAGCTAATGAAGCGAAGATGCCTTTACGCGGATAGGAAATGGTAAACATGTTTATCTTTTTATTTTTTTAAAGTAATAATAGAAAATTAAAGGGGTCACTAACTCCGTGTGCATGTTATAATATTAATTAACTGACGTACATACAAATAAAATATCATATGTTTAATTTCGAAGCATCAATATATCACTAACATATTTCTATGACTATGGCTTTATGGATTTTGCTTCTCTCTCTCTCTCTCTCTCTCTCTCTCTCTCTCTCTATATATATATATATATATATATATATATAATTTATTTATTTCACGAACATTTACACTAATATCAACATTTACTGTTCCCTCCGTTCCAAATTAATTGCATTTCTAGGACTTTTTAAAGTCAAATTGACTATTTTTAAAACTAATCTTTTTACTATTTTTGCTAATATATAGGTGAAGATATTATAACCAAAAGAAAGTATATACAATTTATTACTAATTTCAATTTTTATAATTTTAGAAATATATTTATATATGCTTAATTATTAATTTTAAAAATAGTCAATTTGACTTTAAAAAGTCCTAGAAAAGCAATTAATTTGGGACGGAGGGAGTTGTTTGCGTGTTAATAAACACCTGCTTACCAGGCTATGACTTAGAAGATGATATAGGTTGACAAATTGCTCATTCGCCTGTTTAGAAGTGGATTCCAATCAGTACACAAGAATTTTTAGTCATTTACTCTAATCAATTGAGCTACTTGAATCATCTTCCTAAAATTTGTTTTCTTCAAGGATTTTTAACGGTGGGACTAATTTAATAAATTTTCACTTGAACTACAACCATTTGTTTTTAATTTTTTTTTTAATTATATTTTTAAGTGAATGTAATATCTACTTCCATTTAATTAAAAGTAGCTATAATATCTTGAGTACAAAAGAAATAGCATGCCCATAATTTTACACCATTTGATTACCAAATGCTGAGCATCTCCATAATTTTACACCATTTGATTAGCAAATGCTGAGCAACTCTATAATTAGTGAAATTCAAACCACACTCTAAAATAACATAGGCTTAAATTTATCAACCAGTCAATATTAGGACACAAATATTGTTTACATATGTTTATATGGATGAATAAAAAAAATATGTTAGAATTTATAAAATAAAAATAAAAAGGGAAAGAAATTTGTCGTCGCAATCTATACGTCAACAAATATATCTATATGTGGAAATTCAAGATACGGAAACACGAGGATGGAAAAGGTCACCATGTCCCTCTCGGTTGCCAAGATTGGGTCACTGCATTCACTTTCTTGATAATAACTCTTTTGGTTTTGTTACTTCAATTAGGATAAGCATCGTAGCATCTTTTTATTTTTATTTTTAAGAACAGTTATAAAAAGTACTCCCTCCGTCCTAAATTAATTGTTTTTCTAGGACTTTTTTAAGTCAAATTGACTATTTTTAAAATTAATAATTAAGCATATATAAATATATTTCTAAAATTATAAAAATTGAAATTAGTAATAAATTGTATATACTTTCTTTTGGTTATAATATCTTCACCTATATGTTAGCAAAAATAGTAAAAAAATTAGTTTTAAAAATAGTCAATTTGACTTTAAAAAGTCCTAGAAATGCAATTAATTTGGGACGGGCTGATATTTAACTTTTCATTTAAACACTTTTCACATATTCGGCTATAATAATAAAAGCAGGTGATAAGGGGAAAATTAAAGGTTAGGTTATTACCATACCTACTTTACAGATTGTAGTTAATTATTATATATATTTGTTATATTATTTTATTTTTGGTACAATAATATACACACAAAGTACAAGGATATATAGCTTATTAAAGGTACAATAGTTACATTGCAAATCTCATTTTCCTTCTGTTTCATAAAAAGAATATTATTTGTTAAATTTATGAATATTAAGTATATATTTTATTTTATGTTTAATTATTTCTAATAAATAATAAATTGTTAATTTGATAGTGATGACATGGTATTAAAATTAAAAATGCGTCAATTTTTTTTACTATTATTAATAAAAAGAGAAATCTCTTTTTAATTTATTTTTTTCTGACAAATGAATTTTTTGTGTGGAACAGAATGACTACATTCTATTCTATTGACTTACCTTTATAGGACAATTAACAAACAATTAGTGTAACATGAGGATCAGGTCAATGCTGATTTATATACACTATATTTTTACGAGGAATTGGTCAAATGAGTCATCAAATAAGTCCATCACATTGCGAGACAGTCTGGCTAGCTAGTCTAGTCTTACATGCATGTATGGAAAATTTTTGTTGCTTAATTAGGGCAACATATGAGTCGAGTTGAGTGGCGCCCGCCTGGTTCACTTGAACATTTTTGAATCCGAGTTAATTGACCTCGTCTTGTGTATATAATGCTTGGGCTAAGCGCGAGTTGCTTGATTTCATTCTAATATGACCTATGATATTATATTATACTTTCAAAATTATATGATTATTATTGACTTTGAAAAGTTAATTTAAGATATTTTCAAACTCAAAATTTAGACGACTCATTATAAATTATGAAACAATAAAACTTACAATGAGTAATACTTTTTAAATAGTTTACAATATTCATTATTGTATCAATTAAAATTAAAAGAATCTGTGTCAATTTTGAGTTTAAAAATTTCTAAAGTTGATTTTAGAAAGTCAACAATGATCAAATAATATGGAATAGAGAGAGTATATTACCATGTGATTAGGATCTCCTCCATTACACATATTATCTAATTCCCACCAATATACATTTAGCGACATAAATATTATATTTAGCGATACTTTCAGTACTGACACAATTGTTTGCGACGAATTTTGTTTTATCGTTAAATGTCATAATTATATCGTTAAATATGTATTGAGAGAAATTAGAGGATATGTGTAATAGAGGGGATCCTAATCCATTAGCGGAAGAATTAGTCCATAGCCATAACCTTATATATTTTGTTAATAGAGACAATATTATATAATCGTCATGGCCTAATGAATCTGTAATTAACCTCAGTCGAGCCACTAACCTATATATAGCCTCTTTTTTTGATCAAACAGTCCAATTAACTAAAATATATTAAAATTATAAATTGTTATAAATGATGAAAAGATTACAATACAAATAATTGAGAAGATAATCATTTCAAACAAAATAATAGATAATAAGGAAATGGCCAATCGTAGCAATAACTAGTGAACACTATAAATATACTCTTAAAAAATAATAATATTCTAAAAGTAATGACAAAATATGCAGATCTGAGCAGTTCTTCAATACGAGCAGAGGAAAAACCGGCCGTTATGATAACGTCACACCAAAATCTAAACAATCTATCTTCAACTATTTACTTACCGGAAAAATTCTTACAAATGAAAAAAAAAATCCCCCAATTAGAGAAAATAAAGTCTCCCAAGAGATGATAATAAAATTTTCTCATAAAAGAAAAAAAACTCAGTTATATTACGGAGAAAACAAGTCCTACAAAAGGAAAAAATAAATTTCACAAAAAGAGAAAAATTATTAGAATACAAGAATAGAGATTTAGGGGAGGGTCTCTCCAAAATAAGGAGAGTCTTTACCAAATCTAAGATGGATGCATGTATAGCCTAATAACCTTATTTTCATGTAGGGTTTTAGTTAAGTTCTACAATACGAAAATATTAAAATTTGAAAAAATTCAAAGAAAGATATTATATGTACTTATAAATATTGTTGCTTTAGCTTAAATTTTAATTATAGTTAAGTGGTAGTAAAGAGTATAATTGTTCAAGTATCAATTCCAATTCATTTAGCTAACGTTCAAATTCGTTTAAAACTAAACTTACGTAACTCTTAAAATCGAGCCGAATCAAATCAGATTTTGTTGAAACACTGCGTAAGTTACGCGCGCAAGAGTTTTGTAGTGAGAAACTATTGAAATTTGACTTGGCATTACAGACTTTACAGTACTTCATAACGTTTTTTTCCCCTTTCAAATAAATGCACAGTTCATACGTTATGACATGTATAAGGGGGAAAGGGACTAGACAATAATGGTGTTACCCTTCTAATGGCGTGTAGGCCAAAACATACAGACATCATGGGGGGCAGGGAAGTGAATAAAGGGAGTATTCAAGTTGTGGCCAAGCTTTTTCTTTTTCTTTTTTTGTTTTTTGTTTTTTGTTTGTTTTTTGTTTTTTTGTATTTAACCAGTCGCTTATATATGAATTAGTCAAAAGGAATATATATTATACATTGTAAGATTAATTTTGAATTTTTAAAATTAATTTAAAACATTTTTAAATTCAAATTTGATGAGATTCATTATTAACTTTTTAAAATAATACTCTCTTTGTTCCAAAATTAGATATACAATTTAACTTTTAAGGTCAAACGACAGTATATAACAAAAATTATTAATCACAAAATTTATTTCATTCTAAAATTTTATGATTTGTACCAATTTTAAAGTTTAATATGCCGTTGTTTGACCTCAAAAATCAAATTGTATATCTAATTTTGGAACGGAGAGATTAAATGTTTTAATTATTAGTACATTTTTAGGTAGTTAATAGTTTTCATAATTATATTATCTTAGATTAAATGAATTTATATCAAAATTAAATTTATAAATATCTCAAGTTAATTTCAAAAAATTAAATTGAACCTACAGTTTGGAATAGAGGAAGTAAATTTTTTTAGTGAAATATTGAGAATGTTAAGTTAGCAACTTATTTGAAAACTTAAAATGTTAGAAAGATGCCCCAATAATAATTGTGCTAACAAAGTTCTTGCGTTAATCTTACCTTCCGTTTCTTTGATGTTCATGGAATTTGATATGTAAAATTAAAATTCTGTCTGGTGGACAGGAGGAGCCGAGGAGGGTACCAAAGTTGAAGTCAGGCCACTTAAAAGCGGGCACATGCTCATATTTGAAATTTGATGATTGGGCTTCAAAAAGGACCTAAAACTTCATTCCGAGTTGATCCACTTGAATGGTTTAAGATTACATATGATTTTGCTGTTGGATCAAGCTTTAGTGACGCTACTCTTCTTTTATTTTTATTTTATTTTATTCCTTTTTTTTTTTTATAGATTTTTGTTGATTTTAGAATTGTAGATATAAGATAGATATAAAATATAATCTTGAATATTTCTTAATAATACATTTTGGCTGCGAAAACACAAGTAATAATATCATAAAAAATTGTAGTTATTGAAATTATCAGAACAAAAGTGATGTTGTCAAATTAAATATATTTTTAACGATACTCATCTTTTGATGTCGTTGCGTTGATGAAACTTATTTTTAGCCACATTTTTTCTCTCAAGGAGATCATATTAATATACTTTTTATTTTAAGCGACATTTGTTATGTTGAAATATCAACGTCTAAATTGTTCTAATTTTTTGTACACATCAATGAGTGGAAGGGAGCAAGAAAAGAAAAGAAAATGTTTACAAACACAACAAATACTCCGTCCATTCCAAACTTACGTAAAGCCTTGAACTTACTAAGAACAAGATGTATTATTAGTTTCTTCGTCACTTTAATTTCATGAAGGCATCAGGTTACAACAACAGTCAAAGTATACGTGCAAATGAAACACATAAATTAAACTTAATACATTTGATACACATAAAGCCACTGAAAAACACACATACACTCGCATTTATGTATAAAAAACTAATATTTTCACATGAGAAACTGATTTTTTCACAATTGTCTCTAGATCTCACATGAAAGTGGAATTCATCCATGTGACAAATAATATTTTTATGTGAAAATATCGATTTAACAAGAACTATCAGTCCTTTCCATGATATATTATGCAATATAGAGTACTATATATATTATGAGTAACAACAATTAGGGTATGCCAATGATAGGGACGAAAGGGTTAAGATAGTAGCTAGATGGAGCTAAGCCCCATTCCTTTGGAAGAGGAAGATCAATGGTTTTGGACGAGCCGATACCGGAGTTTTTGAAAGTATAGAAGTTTAGAGGCTTGGAGATGGTGTACGATGAGTCGTCAGAGTCATGCGCCTTAACAACATTGGAGACCATGTCCTTCCTTGAAGCATAGATCTGGTCTGGACCACCTAGGACCCTGGCTAGGCAGTTGAGTGAACCATGATGAGTTGATGTTGGAGTGTCTTTGGGGAGCTTGGTTTTAAAGGTTCCATCTTTTCCTGTGGTTGTCACTGCCAATTTTTTCACTTGGTTACACTTCACTGCAACCTTTATGCCTGAGGAAGGAAGAGGAGAGAGAGAAATGTTAATGAAATAAGCAAATAATAAGAGCTTTGTTTCTCAATCAACTTTCTCAGTTAGTGTGTTAGGTAGAATCGTGACTAACGTTTTCAGTGCTATGAAAAATAGAAAAGAAAAATCAACTTTCTCTTCATCATATATTTTTCATCATGATGTTGTAACATATATCTGCACACACAAGTGATACATCTAGAGTAATGAATAATATATATAGAAAGGAAGCCTACTAAGCGATCCTTTAGTTTTTCCTTTTCCACTTTAGAAACCCTATTTTAAAAAAAGTGGTATCATTATGAGCACAAATAACTTTAAAGTAATACTAGTCTCCGTACAAAAGAATTAGCGAGAATCGAATCTAACACCTAACGGTCCTAACGAGTTAAATTTAACCATCAGCTAGCTTAAAGCTCCTAATTTAGAGAACTACTTAAAAGTTAAAATAACAAGGACTATGTACCATTTTTGCCTAGCTGTTAATTTCTTTATTTATTTGTGCACCTTATAGACATTAGCAAAAGTGGAGAAACCTGAGAAATCGTAATCCGTATCGCAATCTAAGCAAGAGACTGAGCCCTTAAGGACCTGGCATGTCGAAAGTTCAACCCTAGCAAGAGCCAAAGTAAAGAAGATCATTGCCATTATCTGATGAAGCGCCATTATCGAGAAGTTATTGCAAGAATGAGCTGCTCAATATGGATATGGATAAAGATGTCAAATTAAGCAGCTTATAAATAGATAAAGCAATATCATGATTCATGAACATAGTTAATGAAGGGACCCAAAAGCCTCACTTGGTAGTTGGTGTTTAGGAGAAAAAGCAGAATCTATTTTTATTATAATATATCCATATGATCATATACAAATTTAAAGTGTCCTTGCAGTCATATATGTAAATTTATGACCTGCTTTTACAATAAGTGCGCATTTACTGAGTCTGACTCCTTGGAAAAGCCTTGCAGGGAAATTGCTGTATATGTTTTCTGCTCAGTAGACATTATATGTCTCACAGATTTTGCAGGGTTTATCATTATTGATACATCACCTTTTTCAACCTATACTCAACTAACATGCAAAAACTTTCATGAGTTT
Organism: Aralia elata; assembly: GCA_034770075.1. Classification (NCBI taxonomy): domain Eukaryota; kingdom Viridiplantae; phylum Streptophyta; class Magnoliopsida; order Apiales; family Araliaceae; genus Aralia; species Aralia elata. Next base: position 7,936,523 of record CM068382.1, read on the forward strand.
TTTAATGGCAGCTGATATTTTCTAATTTCAGCATATATATATATATATATATATATATATATTTGTTGAGAAATCAGGCCTTCACAAATACACTAAGATAAATACAAGCACACTACTGTATGAAATAGAAAATAATAACACAAGAATTTTACGTGGAAACCCAACTGGGAAAAACCACGGGGAGAGATCTCAGAAATTCACTATGAAAATAATATGGAGATTACAAACTCTCAACTGAGAAATAAACTAACTGTTTATTTTCTCTCTACCTCTATAGATCTCAAATGCTCAAACTTGAGCTTTCTCTCTCTAACTCTATTTGCTTCTCTAAGCTTTGGTGTATTTCAAAATGAAGGAGTAGTCTCCTTTTATAGGCTACCCAATAATATGGTAGGTGGGTGTGAACAATGAGATAGTAGGTGGGTGTGAACAATTGAATAAAATGGTAGGCTTGCCTAACTTGCTTAATTCTAACATGCCTAACCTTTTGACAATGTGGTGTGCATTCCCACTAACCAACCAAAATGTGAGCCAAAAACAACAATCTCCACCTTGGCTCATATTCCCCAAATACTAGATATTGTGAACTTCTTTGTGTCTGTGAATGCATCCCTCTCCCTAGATACTCCACCACGAACTTAACATTCGACGAAGTGAATTAAGTCCAAGCAATGCTTGAACTTTTCTGATGTCACCGACTTTGTAAGCATATCTGCGGCATTCTCCTTTGTGTGAACTTTACGAACTGCAATGTCACCATTGTTCAGCCATTCACGAATCTTGTGATACCGAACATCTATATGTTTGGTCTTGGCATGGAACACCTGGTTCTTCGCTAAATGAATAGCACTTTGACTATCACACTGTATCTGGATACTGCCCTGCTTGAAACCTAGTTCTTGAACTAGTCCCTTTAGCCACAAAGCCTCTTTACTTGCCTCTGTCAACGCCATATACTCAGCCTCTGTTGTTGATAATGCTGTCGTAGACTGTAACACTGACCTCCAACATATACATCCTCCACAAAAGGTGTATACTAACCCTGTCATAGATCTTCTTGAATCTAGGTCTCCAGCATAATCCGAATCAACAAACCCTGTAACCTCACTCTTTGCGGTATCACGATCAAACATAAGACCGTAATTGGTTGTACCTGCAAGATAACGGAAAATCCATTTGACAGCATTCCAATGCTCTTTTCCTGGATTTGCCATATACCTGCTAACCACACTGACTGCATGTGAGATATCTGGCCTTGTACATACCATGGCGTACATGAGACAACCCACTGCATTTGCATACGGTACTTTGGACATATACTCCACCTCATCCTCTGTCTTTAGGCTTAACTGTGAAGATAACCTGAAATGTGCTGCCAACGGAGTGCTAACTGGTTTAGCATTATGCATGTTAAACCTCTCCAAGACCTTTTGCACATATCCTTTCTGAGTTAACCACAGTTTTCCTGCCTGACGATCTCTGTGAATTTCCATACCTAGGATCTTCTTTGCTGATCCAAGATCTTTCATGTCCAATTCACTACTTAACAATTTCTTCAACTGAAGAACATCTGACATCCTCTTTGCTGCTATCAACATGTCATCAACATATAGCGTCAGCAATACTAGAGAGCCATCATCAAGCGATCTGAAATACACACATGGATCATACTCCGAACGAGAGTAACCATGAGCTACCATGAAGCTGTCAAACCGCATGTACCACTGTCTCGGGGACTACTTCAAACCATAGAGAGACTTTTTCAAGCTACAAACTAAGCTCTCTTTTCCTGGTTCCATAAACCCCTCTGGTTGCTTCATGTAGATCTTTTCTTCTAAATCACCATGAAGGAAAGCTGTTTTCACATCAAGCTGCTCTAACTCCATATCTTGTGATGCTACAATAGATAAGATCAACCGAATCGATGTGTGTTTCACAACTGGTGAGAAGATCTCATTGTAGTCGATTCCCTCTCTTTGAGAGAATCCCTTTGCCACTAACCTGGCCTTGAATCTTTCACCTTCTTTATCAGACTGAGCTTCCTTTTTCCTGAACACTCACTTGCATCCTATAGCCTTTGATCCTTTTGGAAGTTGAACTAACTCCCAAGTCTGGTTCTTCTGTAAAGACTCCATCTCTTCTGCCATCGCTATCACCCATTTATCATTTTCCTCGGACTGAATAGCATCCTGATAGCTAGTTGGATCTCCACTACCAGCAATCAAGGCAAAGGCAACCATGTCTTCAAACCCATATCTTTGCACTGGTTTGCTGACTCGCCTTTCCCGATCTCTAACAAGATTATAGGACCTCTCTTGGGGATCTAAGGGATGATTATCTTCAATCTCTTCAGATTCTTTTGTCTTTTCGGGAAGCTCGACCTCAACTGGGTGTGTCTGTAACTCACTTGCTGCAGATTCTTCATTCTCGGATTTGTTCAACATGTGTTTCTCATCGAACACCACATCTCTGCTGACAACCTTCTTCTTGGAAACTGGATCCCATAACCGGTATCCCTTGACTCCATCTTCATATCCAAGGAAAATACACTCCTTTGACCTTGGATCAAGTTTGGACTGTCGTTCTTCGACCGGTAGATGAACATAAATTGGACAACCAAAAATTTTCATCACAGAAAAATCAACTGGTTTCCCTCTCCATACCTCCTCGGGGATTTTGTGACCAATTCCAGCTGAAGGAGATCGATTTATCAGATAACAGGCTGTGTTGAGTGCCTCAGCCCAGAAACTCTTGGGCAAACCCGCATTCAACCTCATACATCTGGTGCGTTCCAATAGAGTTCTGTTCATCCTCTCTGCAACTCCATTTTGCTCTGGAGTTCTTTTAACTGAGAAGTGCCTAGTGATACATTCATCCTGGCAGAACTGTAGGAATGACCTGTCTCTGTATTCCGTGCCATTATCTGATCTGAAATACTTCAACTTCTTTCCGGTCTGGTTTTCTACTTTAGCTTTCCACTGCTTAAAGATTCTAAAAACCTCAGATTTCTGCTTCATAAAATAAACCCACATCTTTCTGGAGTAGTCATCTATAAAGCTGACAAAATATTGGGCTCCACCCATTGAAGTATGCTTGATCGGCCCCCACACATCTGAATGTACATAATCAAGTACATTCTTACTGGTTTGTGCTCCTGCTTTGAAGCTTACCCTCCGTTGTTTGCCGTACACGCAAAACTTGCAAAATTCCAAACTGCACGTTTTGACACCTTTCAGCAACTGCCTTTTGTGAAGTTCTTTCATTCCACCTTCACTCAAATGACCAAGTCGCATGTGCCATAATTCTGTGTTATCACTGCTAGAATTATCCTGCACAGAAATTGTTGCTCCACCAGTAACTGTGTCCCCTATCAACCTGTAGAGGGTGCCCTTCTTTTGGCCCTTCATAATTACCATCGAACCCTTGGTAATTTTGATGACACCATCTCTGACTGAGATACTACAACCCATAGAGTCAAGTACTCCAACCGATAGTAAATTCTTCTTCAATTCTGGAATATACCTTACATCGCCCAATGTTTTGATAACCCCGTCAAACATTTTAACTTTGATGGTGCCTATTCTAGTAATTTTGCAGACTGCATTGTTACCTAATAAAACTGTACCACCATTGTAGGATGTAAAAGTATCAAACCAATCCCTGTGAGGGGACATATGAAAAGAACAACCAGAATCCATGTACCAATCTATAAGGTTGCTACTGTCTCTAACAGATAAGAGATCACCATGTGAAGCTTCATTTTCTGTCACTGTGTACAACTCTCCATCGCTGCACACATTCGTTTGCTCAACAACATTAGCAGAATTTTCAATCTGCTTACCTTTCTTCTTGTTTTCTTTCTTCGACAATGGACACTGATTTTTATAGTGGCCTTTCTCGTGGCATTGATAACACTCAACTTGAGATTTATCCTTCTTGCCTGGTCTCGACTGAGACCTTCCTCGTTCCTTGCCGAAATTTTTCCGATTAGGACCCCTGCCACGCCCATTTGAAAATACAAGAAGACTATTTCCTTGATCTCTGGAAGTAATGCCCCTGAACTTATCTTGGTCCAAGACTGCTGACATCACATCGTCAACTGCAAGTTTTTCCTTCCCTACAAGGAGAGTAGTTTGGAGAGTTGAGTATGAGTCTGGTAGAGAGACAAGAAGAAATAAGGCTTTATCTTCTTCGTCCAGCTTTACATCGATACTGGTAAGTTGGGTCACCAATCTATTAAACTCATTAATATGATTGGTCAAATCTGACCCTTCGTCCATCCGAAGCCGGTACAATTCCTTCTTCAAATATAATCGATTTGACAGAGACTTCGACTTGTAAACTTTCTCAAGTTTCTCCCACAAGTCCTTCGGAGAGGTGTCTGTCAAAACCTGATATTTGATCTGTGGCGCCAAACTCAATCTGATTGTTGCCACAGCCTTTGCTTCAAGTTCCATCCATTTTTCATCTGTCATATCCGTTGGTTTCTTCTCTTTCCCTTCTAATGCAATTGTCAATCCCTGTTGAGCCAATACATCTCTGACTGTACACTGCCAAATATTGAAATTTGACTTTCCGTCAAATGGTTTAACTTCGTACCTCATACTCATGCTTGTCATCTTCGTATTTGTGACCTGCGAGATTTCTCTAAACGGATCGTACCAGTTGGCCAGGTAAGTGTAAGTCGGGCGGGAGTCTCTCCGTGCTTTTGCAACGGTGACTAATTAAGTAACCACCTTTCTTAAAGGCACTGCCTTTGGAACCACTTTCCTATACACCAACGGTGTGAACCAAAAGCTCTGATACCAATTGTTGAGAAATCAGGCCTTCACAAATACACTAAGATAAATACAAGCACACTACTGTATGAAATAGAAAATAATAACACAAGAATTTTACGTGGAAACCCAACTGGGAAAAACCACGGGGAGAGATCTCAGAAATTCACTATGAAAATAATATGGAGATTACAAACTCTCAACTGAGAAATAAACTAACTGTTTATTTTCTCTCTACCTCTATAGATCTCAAATGCTCAAACTTGAGCTTTCTCTCTCTAACTCTATTTGCTTCTCTAAGCTTTGGTGTATTTCAAAATGAAGGAGTAGTCTCCTTTTATAGGCTACCCAATAATATGGTAGGTGGGTGTGAACAATGAGATAGTAGGTGGGTGTGAACAATTGAATAAAATGGTAGGCTTGCCTAACTTGCTTAATTCTAACATGCCTAACCTTTTGACAATGTGGTGTGCATTCCCACTAACCAACCAAAATGTGAGCCAAAAACAACAATATATATATATATATGTGTGTGTGAGTTCCCATTCGTGACAACCGGTTGCTACGGACACTATTCTAGCAACCATGATCTTAGCTATTAATCGTCATAATAAAAGGCTAAGATTAAAAACAATTTAATTCCTGCCACTAGAGCTTCTAGCGACAGTGATATTCTTTGTTGCGACAACAAAAATTACCAAAAAACCTTCCATTATATATGCAATCACTTTATTCTCTGACTTCACCTATAAAGTTTTGTTGGTTTGTATAAGCAGTGTCCCATAACACTAGTCACTTAATTCCTCCATCCCTGTTCAATAGGTATAAGAATTAGGATGGCAAAAAAAAAAGGACACAAATCCACATCTTTAAGCTAAAATATTGTTAATATTATTTTTACTAATTTTTCCCTTTTTTAGAGTTTATTTTTTGAAAAGAGAAAAAAATTAAAAATATGGAAGAGATGAATATATAAGACTAACTTGGGCCAAATATCATGTACTTTAATTTAAGATATTTACAAATGATATTTTACAGTCATATTTTTTTGTCTCATCTCATGTATTAATATTAGATATTTTTATTTAATTATAAAATTAAATAAACGAATAAATAATATATAATAAGGTCTCATGTATATATCATTTGTAAATATCTTAAAAATGATATTAATAATATTTTAATATGACTCTAAAATATCATTTGTAAATATCTTAAATTAAAGTACATGATATTTGGCCCAAGTCAGTCTTGTATATTCATCTCTTCCATTTTTTTAATTTTTTCCTCTTTTCAAAAAATAAAAACTAAAAAAAAGGAAAAATTAGTAAAAATAATATTAATAATATTTTTGCTTAAAGATTTGGATTTGTCTCTTTTTTTGCCATCCTAATTCTTATACCCATTGAACAGGGATGGAGAAATTAAGTGACTAGTGTAATGGGACACTGATTAAACAAACTAGCAAAACTTTATATGTGAAGTCAGAGAATGAAGTGATTGCATATATATATTTCCACACTGCCGCTACACCTTGTAGCGGCAAGTAATAATGAATGGAGGGCTTTTTAGTAATTTTTGTTGCCGCAACAAAGAATATCACTGCCGCTAGCGGCAGGAATTAAATTACTTTTAATCTCAGCCTTTTATTATGACCATCAATGGCAAAGATCATAGTTGCTGGAATAGTGTCCGTGGCAACCGGTTGTCACGGATGAGCACCCTATATATATATATATATACATACACAGAACCGATCTCCAACGGATCCAAAAAACGGACCTGCTTCCGTCGTTATAGCATAAACCGTCGTCATAGGTCTATGACGACGGTTAGCTATGGCGACAGAACCGTCGTTATATAAAGTCCGTTTTGACTGACCGCTACTCCCTCTAGCGATCAGTATAAAAATTGATTTAATTAATATCTGGCCGCTAGTGGGAGTAGCGGTCGTGCCCTCCTCCTACCCTAGGATCTTATTTTGGACGCCTGAATCACAGTTAGTTGAAACAGTGCCCGTAGCTAACGTTTTCTGTGGATCATTCACCTATATATATATATATATATATCTTACAGGGATAGATTCAAGAATTAAGTCCAGAGGGCCATGTGTAAGAGTTTAAATAAATAAAAATTAAAAATCATAGTTAGATTTAAATAACCTTTAGACAAAAAATTAATGAGCACGGGCCTGATTCCCATTAGGTTCCAAGTTAGGCTTGAATTATATTTACATGTGTTAACGTCAAATTTTGAATCAAGCGTTAACAACATGTTTGTGTTCATTTAGGGATAACTTCCAGCCACCAGCTTTTCTCCTATTTACTGTATATTGAAGATGAGTCCCAAAATCAGCTAGCAAATTTAATCCATGATTCTAGGTAGCTGGTTTCCCCTTCTGCCCCAACAAGCCACATTGATTACTTGAGCTTTTTTTGTGTCCTCAAATAATTAACATCTATTTTAATTGGCAAGTGATAGTCCCTAGCTCCGTTCCCGAGAAAAAAATCTATTTTGCAAAATTTTACAAATTTTAAGAATATTTTTATTTATTTCGCGTTTATTCCTTAATTTATTGAATGCTTAGTTTAATAATAATGACAATATGATACTGAAATCGTTAAGATAAACATGAGGACATTTATACTATTTTTATGCTATTTTTATTTGAGGGAGGAATAAGTCATGACAAGTTGGACTCCATTATAAGCAATGTTATTTGAAGGTCTTAACGTTTCTTCTAAGGGCATTACATGTGTTCCTAATTAATAATGTTCACGAACTTGTACATTATTTATTACGATCCTAATCTAAGTGGTTTCATAATTTTTTAAATGATTTTTTTAATCTATTATTTAGAGGTAAATAACTAAATTCTTTTAAGAAATAAAGATTTTTTTATCGAAATATGAATTAAACCGAAAGACTCCTATTTAAAAATATTAGAAAATTGCCTAACAAAATATATGGTTTGTTAATACTAGACACTATAAAAAACCTAGGATTATCGGAAGATTGCATCAACAAAATATACATTTTTGCTAATAGAAACAACAGAAAATGTTAACAATTATCGGAAAGTTACATCAACAAATTCTAACATATTATAAATATAAATAATTACGCTAAAGATGCTAGCTGCTAGCCTCAGCGTTTGCACACTTTGTATGTGTACTGTTTTCCTGTTGGGGGTCTAATTAATCAGTTTTTTCGATTATATATAGGTGTAGGAAAATTACTTCTTATTCTGTCCCCCCCCCTCCCCCACCCCCCCCCCCCTTTTTTTGCTTGTATCTGCCTGATTTTTCTATGTATGGTTTGGATCGTTTTTATATAGTGTTTTATTAAACTGGATGGTTATGTAATCTTTCTTTTCAATTATAAAAATAAATTTTCATGGTTGATCAAAAAATTAAATAAGCTGAAAAGGGCTAGATGATCAGAGTTACTGGTTATAAAAAATTAAGTTCCAAAATTTTAATTAAATTTTCAGTTATGTCGATTTGCAAATTTATTACAAGAATGTTGAATCATTGACAGGAATAAGATGTATTAAGGCATCACTATAGGGGGTTATCTTAGGCTTCAAATATGTGTTAACTCTAAGAAATTGACATTTGACAAAGATATCATGTTTTATTCTTGGATTAGACTTTCAATAAATTAGGAATTGGAATTGACAAAAAAAGGTGATATTAAGTGACCCCTCCTATCCCCCTAGCGGGAATATTATTATTAAGGGAAAGCCTAGCACTCGTCCAAATTATAAACTGCGCTTAATTGCAATACCTCTCAGATTCTCATGGCAGCAATAAATGATTAAAAGTTGCCTCAAAGTTAGGGGGAGGCAATTTAAGTGCTGCACTATTTTGGTGTTTGGTGTAGATACCAAATTGTTCAGTTAAAATAGAATAAATGTACGTACACACCTAAAGTGTACATTTAAAGACAAATTCAAATGTAAAATAGTAATAAATGAGGACAGAGAAATATTTTATTACTCTCATTTTACACTTGAGTGTGTCTTTGGATGTACAATTTGAATGTGTACACAGATATGTCCTAAAATATAGAGAGAGCAAAATGTGTGACTGAAGTTATGTTTTAAAAATAAAAAAATAAAAAGAAAAAAGAAGAAGATGCTATTTTGATGTTATGTGTTTATAGGACAAAATATTACAGAGGAACAAAATACTAGGAAAGCTAGAAATATATATATATATATATATAAAAGCAGAATGTTTGCAATTTGCTAGGGCTTTTAACCACAAACTTTAAAGCATATATAATAAAGTAGAGCTTGCCTTCTTTGAGGAAGTTGAAATTCAACAATAAGTTATATACCAATGAAGCTAAATTATGAAAAAAATGACTCAATTTTTTGGAATGTTATTTTTAGACAAACCCTATATCTTTAGCAAATGCTCCGCAAACCACCCCAGAATTTGTTCTTTATCATCTTTAATAATTGTGGTATACATTTTCTAAGTTAGAAGATAAAATGATAGCTATATTAAACTGAAATCGAAGTATTTGCTATGCTACTATATAACATTAGAATTGAATCTTCTTCTTTCTTGTCAACTGAAAAAAAATGATACTCGGGATTTGTCAACCGACTAGGTTACATTACCAGTTTAAAAAATTGATAGTTTTAATTAAACATAACAGCCTTATATTTTGATTTTCGCTAGTGCATGAACTTTAATTGCATTAATCCCAGGAATCACATGCAACCTGAAAGAGTTGAACCATGCCCTTTAATTGATTCTTTAAGCTTTTGACACCGGCAGCCATTAACAATGGATGTATTATTTTCCATAAAGTCATGAAAATGAAGTAAATACTATACAACATCCACCATGCACCAAACACCAAACACCAAATTTTAATTTCTTTATATAGGCATATAATGTGACTTCCCCTTATCCTAGAAGTAGCTTGCCGGCCCTTAATTATAAGAAGCTATACCCTACGTACAAGCTGTGTCATTTTCACCTCTAAGAGGTGAGCTACTGATACGGAATGTACAGAAACTAATTTAATTCATGCAGATCTAGCTTTAAATCATGGTTGGGTGAGGTGTGACATTTATCTGCAAAACTACAACTTTAAACAACGGGAACTAATTTGGAAACAAGAAATAAATGTTATAAAATCTAGTCAAGATTTTATATTTTTTTGAAAGGACAAAAAGAGCATTTAATACTGTTAGCTTCTCTCCGTCTCTCTCTCATCATAAAATAAATATACTTGTGCTATGTGTGTGACAATATTTTTTTATAGAAAATATTTTATTTAAATAAAATGAGTAAACTATTAAAATTATTAAAGTTCATGCCTTGTGGTGAAAGGGTTTAGAAGATTTGCAGGCCTAGCAAACTCATGGTCATGGATATGAAAGATAACTAGTATTTGAAAGCTAGTTCTTGTTTTGGGGTCTGGATTTGGAAAGTACTATGCATTTCTTGGTATTGCAGATAATTTTAATTTTGTCATTTGGCTAGTAACTTATGCCAAACATGATCCAAAATAGTCAAATGTGAAGCTTCCATTTTGTAATTATTGGTGGTTAGTTAGCCAGCCTAACATATTGCTACTACATGTAAGGTTAATTTGCAACCTTAGAAATATACCACTAGAAAATCGTGTATCTGAGACGGAAAATTCCGTCTCAAAGCTGTCAGAATCGATTTCAAATCTCAATTTGGGATGGGTTTTGATTGTTTCAAAACTCGTCTCTAAAAAGGGCGTCGTTAAATCTGACACCGCCTTTAAATGCGTTTCAAAAAAATAGAAACCGATTTATCGTTTCTATTTTCCTGTGCATTTTTTTGGCGTCAAAAATTGGCGGGAACAAATTTGAGACTGATATCGTATCTAAGTCGTCTCTAATTTAACGGCAAAAACTGGCGCCAATATGTTTGGGACGGAATCCGACGGTCTCTAATTCATCCGTCTCAAAGCATTTACCTCCAATAAAATTTACTGTTTCAAATTAGTCTCTAATTCTGTCTCAAATCTATCATATCAATTTTTTTGCCACTACAGATTTTACTTTTATGCCAGAATCATAAATTTTAAAAATATGAAATACAAAAATATAATTAAAGTTAATAATAATTCAAGTGTCTATCATTAACTATTAAATAATAAAAGTCGTCACAAAGTACGAGTACAATAAGTTGTTACAATCTAAATAAAATAGACTAATAATTCAAAATCGAATTAGAGACCGTCGGATTGTCATCAACAGCCTTGCCACTAAATATTGAGCCCATCATCATCACCATAATGACCACTTTCTCCCTTGTTAACATCATTGTCATCAACATCCTATACATCAAACACAAATATACATAATTAACATCACACGACATAATCACCTAAAAAACAAGCATACATATGTATCAAATCCAAATCCACTAGACATGTTAAATTTAGATCTAAACAAGATGGTAGCAACAACAACGCTTAGTTATTCCAGTAGAAACACCAACATCAACTAAACTCTAATAATGCTTTATTTTGGTGCTTTAACGTGTTAAATCTAAAGACTGCCGATCTTACTTCTTGATAAAAAAAGGAGGATGCTCCGCCATTTTATCAAATTTGTAATACGTTTTACATCCTGCTTTTTCGTGGACTCGTCTCTTGCCTTCTTCATCACGTCCTTGTAGCGTGTAGAACAAACATTGTCCCAAACTTTCTTTGCCTTTGTATGCATTGCTTCGTTTATGAATTGATAGGTCTCCTGAGATTATAACCAACACAATCAGCCCCATAATATAGGGTACAAACTTAATCAATCCATACATCAAGATGCTTTACCATCCAACAAAGTTTCTGGTGGATTCATGTCCTCCTTAACCAGAAACCACCAAAATCAACTAATTCACACATGAAAATTAAAATTAGTGCGTTTATAGTATTTGATTGCTTTTTCTTTCCTACATTTCGCGACATGAAACAGAACAGAACATTTCAAGTAAAGAGAAGGTAAGGGAAAAAAAAAACACTATTTATTCTTAGACCTAAAGAAACTTTTTATTTTCAGTCATTTAAATCGCTGTTTCTATTTACATATATAAATTGCTGCATGATTGCTTCTGACTTTGTCTTTAGGATCCTCTACTTTGGTGGCAGTTTTGACTAAAAAAAATTGTTTGACATACTAAGACTGTTGCCTGTGGTTTTATAAATGCATCTTAATTAATTTCTCTTTGCTATTCATATATTCGATCAATACTAGATACTGCCTATTTCTACTTTTCTAGCCTCATTATTCTATACTAGTTAAGTTTGCAGCAAATTCTTTAAAATACCACCACACTTGGAATTGCAGTTCCACGAGAAAAAGCCTCCATTGTCAAAAACACATAATGAAAAGCTGATGCAAGGCAGGGAAACTATCTACAGCTTGTTTCAAGAACTCTGCAAAATTTTGTTAACATTATGGTGTTTTTGAGTTGGGGTAAGGGCAATCCATTCTGAATTCTGAATTCTTCATTAATAGTACGACTGTTATCAGCGATTCGCCTGTCCATCCAACTTGGATCGACGGACATCGTTTCTAAACAGAAAGAATATCTATCCAAATGAGATGAATTTTAAAATGTAGATTACATTTTTAAAATCTGTGTCATGCTGCAATATTCTAAAAGTATATGACATGAAAAATTGAATACACAGTTTGTAGGAGTAAATACTAGCATAAACACCTTAATCTTAAATAACTGTGAAACTTTCAAAATAATACTAAATCAGGCAACTTCGCACTTATCATTTATTCAGTTAGTCCCTTGTTATATGTACCCCACAAAATAAAGAGAACAGAAACCCAATTTTTTGCCTCTGTCCTCTCTAACAACACAAAACTTCAGAGTTAAAATGACTAGAAAATATGTAGGTTGCCAATCCTGTAAAGAATAGTTGATCCCCTCACCCTTCCCACTCATTATACTATTAAGAATTCAATGTTGGTTATGTATAAACAAAACAACAATCACAATCATATAGCTTTAAAAACATGACAAAAAAACTGTGAATAAGTAAAGGGACGAGATAGATCACCTTCGCACTTGTAGAAGTTGAAGGCCCTGACCCCAAGGTTTGTTGTTGACCAAAACCTTGCTTATTGATCTCTGAGTGCAGATCAAAAGCCTACAAATCCAATACTTATTAAAGTCAGCCTATAAATACAATACTTTGAATCATACATGCAGCAACATTATAAGCACCGACAATATTTCAACAACCGAACTGCCGCAACTGCTTCAACCAACAAAATAATGATAACTATCAACTAAATGTTTTAAAATTTACAGTAACTAGAATTGGAAATTGTGGAACAGCACTACTCTTGCAAACCTAAACAATAGTAG